>JAEIFV010000324.1:0-330139 GCA_018904265.1 Lordiphosa collinella
AAAATCGTTGTTTGCGGGTAGTAGATAGAAAATACGATACGTAAGCACACCTTTTACGCATGAGTTCACATATTCATTTCAATTTCCATTCCATTTGGAAAAGGCTTCTTTTTAATTCATTTCACTACTTTGATCCTTTCATCATTCGTACCTATTTTACTTTGGTATATTACCAACAGATGGCCACAGCACAATCACTCTACTTCAACTTGTGCTTTCAATACTTAAAAGAATTTAAAAGTGCGTTCTTCGTTTTGTTAAACAGGTGGCGCCACTATTCCGCAACCGATCGTTAACATTCCGCAACCGTTCGTTAACATTTCCATAAGAATTTAAAAGTAACATTTCCACAAGAATTCAAAAGTAACATTTCGATAAGAATTTAAAACTGCGCTGTTCGTTTTGTTAAACAGGTGGCGCCACTATTCCGCAACCGCTCGTTAACATTCCGCAACCGTTCGTTAACATTTCCATAAGAATTTCAAAGTAACATTTCCACAAGAATTCAAAAGTAACATTTCGATAAGAATTTAAAAGTGCGTTGCTCGTTTTGTTGAACAGGTGGCGCCACTATTCCGCAACCGCTCGTTAACATTCCGCAACCGTTCGTTAACATTTCCATAAGAATTTCAAAGTAACATTTCCACAAGAATTCAAAAGTAACATTTCGATAAGAATTTTAAAGTGCGTTGTTCGTTTTGTTAAACAGGTGGCGCCACTATTCCGCAACCGTTCGTTAACATTTCCATAAGAATTTAAAAGTAAGATTTCGACAAGAATTCAAAAGTAACATTTCAATAAGAATTTAAAAGTGCGTAGTTCGTTTTGTTAAACAGGTGGCGCCACTATTCCGCAACCGCTCGTTAACATTCCGCAACCGTTCGTTAACATTTCCATAAGAATTTCAAAGTAACATTTCCACAAGAATTCAAAAGTAACATTTCGATAAGAATTTAAAAGTGCGTTGCTCGTTTTGTTGAACAGGTGGCGCCACTATTCCGCAACCGCTCGTTAACATTCCGCAACCGTTCGTTAACATTTCCATAAGAATTTAAAAGTAACATTTCCACAAGAATTCAAAAGTAACATTTCGATAAGAATTTTAAAGTGCGTTGTTCGTTTTGTTAAACAGGTGGCGCCACTATTCCGCAACCGTTCGTTAACATTTCCATAAGAATTTAAAAGTAAGATTTCGACAAGAATTCAAAAGTAACATTTCAATAAGAATTTAAAAGTGCGTAGTTCGTTTTGTTAAACAGGTGGCGCCACTATTCCGCAACCGCTCGTTAACATTGCGCAACCGTTCGTTAACATTTCGATAAGAATTTTACATTTCGATAAGAATTTTCGATAAGCTCCAGAACCATCACTGGAGCGCCATGGTACATTCGCAATGAGTGTATCCACAACGACCTCAGCATCCCATTGGTCGAAACTGAAATAGAGCAACTTAAACAAAAATATTCTGAGAAGCTTCTCACCCACCCAAATCAACTTGCAAAATCTCTTTCCTTGCTAGCAACGCATTCTCGCCTCAGGAGAAATGACCTACCAACCCAGCGACTGTCTTGAAGGGCCGCAGAACACAAACTAACTCCAACAGGGGATGGTTTATAAATAAGTTTCTAGATTAAGATCTGAAAAATTATTGTTAGTTTCATTAAGAGAAGATTCAATAAATACAAAATAAGCTAAAAAAAAAAAAAAAGATAAGAATTTTAACATTTCGATAAGAATTTAACAGTGCGTTGTTCGTTTTGTGCAACAGGTGGCGCTTTACGACAGGTGGCGCCACCGTGCCAGGCCAAAATTCCCGATATCCTATTTTCTACCTACTACCCGCAAACAACGATTTTTCGCGTTTCAAGAAAATAAAATGACTCCCCCCCCCCCCCCCCCTTTTGCCCGGTGTCCTATATTCCTACTACTCACAAAAATTATTAAATGTGGAGACGGATCTCAAAAGGCGAAACGTAATATTCAGAGGCATGGAGGCGTATACGAACTCGGCGGAGGCAGTAATGTCCTTGTGCTAAAATAAACTGCTCATAACGGATGCGGCAATCGAAACCCGTAAATTAAGCGAGCATGGAGGAAAAATGAGCGTTGTGGTGGCTTTCTACACTACCGATGCTGTGCTAAAAAAACAAATCTGTTAAAGGGAATAACATTATGTATTGAAAGAGACCTCAACAGCAAAAGTAAGATGCAGAAACACTTTATGCTTACAATTCGTAGAGATCTACTGGCATTTGATAAGGAGAAGCGAGTGTATGTAAGGGACGGCCGACTGTGCGTGGATGACAAATGGTTCTACTGGAGCAACAACCGAGAACTACTAAGCGAGGGCAAGCCGGGAGAGCCGATACTGATGGCGATTTATGGTAAAATTTTTAATCTAAATTTCAGCTATGAGGAGATGGAGTCAAGAATAGCCTTAAAAAAGTAAAAGCACTCAAGAAGCCCTAGCTCTAAAAACCAAATTAATATAAAAATCTTAGCTTCTAATATATCAGGATTAAGAATCAAATTAATGTTTAAGCATTTTTTGGAGTAATTAAGCAGCCATGAGATATTCTTTTGTTTAAAACCTTCATTGAACGTGTCTTCGAGGAGATGACTACATATTTTCCGAATCATGTTTTAAAACGGATTCCTGCGGAGCGGATACACCAAATATAACGTGCCAGTAGAGTATGCTTATATGGTATAGAAAAACGCATAAGTCACATTTGTAGCTTTTAACAGCTCGAGAACAAACCGACTGTACACCTTGAGCAGAGTAATTATGTACTCTCGATTATACCGGCATATCTGAACTGCAAAAAATGGACTCGAAACTTCAACGACTTGTATAATGTTTTACTTAAGGGAGCGATCAACAACGTGATGGTAATAGGGGACCTTAATGGAAGGATTGGCGACCAGCAAGTGTTTACTGAAGGGACGGATATAGCACAAGAATATGGAAAGAGTCAGAGAACCTCGGGACAGAAAGCTAGACGCAAAGTTAAAGAACATATATGAAATGTTTGAGAGTGCAAATCTAACTGTATTAAACGGTAGAACATCCGGAGATTTAGACGGCAGTTATACATTTATGCGAAGTGAGGCAGCGTCGACAATAGATTACTGCCTAATCAACGGAAGATGGCATGAATCTCTGCACGACTTCTGTGTAGAAAATGAATCGCTCTCGGACCATGTGCCCATAGTTGCACGGTGCGTACTGACTCCAGAAGCAGGAAGTGACAGCTCTAACAAAAGCATCCTACTGCCGCAAATGAACTGGAACCCGAAAAAAGCTGAGCGCTATAGAACCAGTCTAAATAAAGAATTCGCAGAACGAGGAGAAGAGCTGGAGAGTAGTCAGAATGGTATTCAAGTGTTAGAGAACTGCGACAGAAAGGCTGCTAGATGTATGGAATCCACCGGATCATTAAGAGCATTTAAAAGTACCTGGTTTAATCGAAAATGAGAACTGGCACGACAAAAATCATTTCAAGACCTTAAAACAGCTAAGAAAGCTGATAGCTCAGAAGCCAATGCTGCGTGTCATCAATCCAAGGGCGAGTATAAAAGGTTGTGCAAAGAAAAGCAAAGTGAATATCAAACGCGAATGCGAACTGCTATTGCATATGTAAAAAGTGGCAAGGATTTCTGTACCTTAGCAAGACGGTTAAATTGAGGCATAACTTAGCCTTAGCGAACTATTTTCACTGCTTTTATACTCAGCAAGTCCCGTCAACCAATATAGATACGCCCTACCTCAGCTCACTATACACGAATGTTTTTTTTAATGGCTTCACACAGCCCTAAAAGGCCAAAGCCGAGCCTCTCTCAATCTTTTGGCTTGTGCGATTCTAATTTTCGCACAATAGAAAGGGACCTACAACTTAAGGGAGTATTGCTGCTTGGAAGTCTGTTTTTGGACCTTTTTTTATAAAAATCGTATTTGAAAACGAAAATAGTTATTTAAATTCTGTTTTTTTTTTTAAATTTATTAAGAACATATTGAATTAAATAAAAAGGTTTTTTCCTTTGTACGAGGGCTGTTCAAAAAGTTGTCGGCCTTCAAAGTTGGACGTCGAAAATAAAGGAATGCTGCTGGCGGCAAGGATAACTCCACTTCGGATCATCTGAAATGGAAAAAGTAAGCGGCGTTAGATTCAGTACAGATGTAGTTCAGGCCCCTATTTCAATCATAATTTTGCGATATTTTTTACAAGATGACGGCTATTGAAAAGTGACAAATCTATTTTGGATCAATTTTTTTTTAAGTTCAGTGTAAAAAAAAATTGTAACAAACTTTTTAGAATTATGATTGAAATAGGGGCCATAATGGTGACAATTCTGTATCGATTGCACTTTGTTTCATCAAAATCGGATCAGAACTACGGGCTCAATCAGTGCCGCCAACTCGAAAAACGTGGTTTCGAGATAACCGCGTTTAAAGTTTGTAGCTGCTATCCAAATCGGGTCACTTTGGGTCATTAAAAGGACTATATCTTCTAAAGTATTTCGAACTTAAAAAACTTAAAGATGTGCAATAAAAATTGAAAAAAACATTTTGCCAAGCAGCAATACCCAATTAACGCCGAATCCGAGCGGAATTTTGAGAAGCTTTTGCATGGCTAATTACTACAAAGCTGGCGCCAACTGCAGAGAGGTGTGGCCGGGTGTAAAGTTTATTCAAAGAAAAAACTCTTTCATTAGATGTTCCGAGGCTGGATCGAACCCACGACCTCTTGCACTGCGGTCGCGCACACTAGCCGCTGAGCCACCCGGCCACTTACACGAGTTGGATAAGGAAATAACGACGGGGGAAGTCATATTGGCTACAGCACGCTGCAAAGATAATAATGCGCCTGGTATTGAAAGAATACCAGCAGAATTTTTAAAGCACGCAACCCATCCATTTATAGAGGCCCTAACCCAGAAATGCAATAAAATATATGATAACGGACAGGTACCAGACTCCTTCCGGCAAAATATTATCTACCCAATATTTAAGAAAGGAGATCCAGATCTGCCGAGTAACTACAGCGGAATCTAGTTTCAAAATGTGGCGCTAAAAATATTTGCAGCGGTTCTTCAAAAAAAACTAACAGACTGTTTTGACACAAAGAATATTCTCAACGAATGCCAAGCCGGATTCCGAATAGGGTACTCTACAGTGGACAGTATCTTTGTACTGTTCAGCGTTGCCGATGGGTATCTCGAACGGAGGAAAAACTCTTTCTATTTTTCGTGGACTTTCGAGTGGCTTTAGATACCATTAACAGAGGATCTTTGATGTACAAATTAAGTTACATTGTTATATCCACAAAGATGAAAGCCGTTTAACAAAGCATGTACGAGAAAAGCCGAACAACATTATGGGATAAAATTGAGCACTCTGAATGGTTCGACACTAATACAGGAGTTGAGCAGGGATATCTGATAAGACCATTAATATTCTCCTTATACATAAATAATCTGCACGCATATTTATCAGGCGGTATTGAAATAAGCAACATGGAATGCAAAATACTTATATATGCAGACGATTTGGTGATTATGGCGGAGAGCGCTAAGGAAATGCAACGAATGATTGAGGTATTGTATTGTGGTATTGTCGGCAATGGGGCTTAGAAATATATAAGGAAAAGTCGAAAATAATGGTTGTGCGTGATGGAAGACGCGACGCTCCGAAAATGAAAAATGGATGCTCGATGGCTACTCATTGTTAAGGTGGTTTAGACACACACTTACTTGGGAGTAACATTAACACAAATCATGGACTTTAAAAAACATCTGAACCAATAACTAAAGGATGCTACAATGGCGGTGAACAGTACATGAAAAAGCTTCATGGGAAAGAAAGGCATTGCAAACTCGGCTAAATATCAATTGTTCCAGGCTACTGCAATAGCAATAATGTTGTATGCAGCGGAATTATGGGTGAGAAACTTTATTAAAAAGCTATTCCGACTGCCATTAAATACCCCAAGCAATGCACTATATCTTGAAACAGGCCTATCGTCAATGTATCTTACCACCTATTTTGTATTTATTGGATCTTCTCTTAATGAGACTTACAATAATTTTTCAGATCTTAATCTAGAAACTATTTTATAAGCCATCACCTGTTGGAGGTAGTTTGAGTTCTGCGGCCCTTCAAGTCAGTCGCTGGGTAGGTAGGTCATTTTTCCGGAGACCAGAATGCGGAAAGAGAAGATTGCAAGTTGGTTTGGGTGGGTAAGAAGCTTCTCAGAATATTGTTGTTTAAGTTGCTCTATTTCAGTTTTGACCAAAAGAATGCTGAGGTCGTTGTGGATACACTCATTGCGAATGTACTCCTGTGATGGTTCTTAGAATTCTTGACTGCGATCTTTGGATGCATTTCCCCATAACTGCGAGCCATACGTCCAGACAGGCTTTATGATGCTTTTGTACAGGAGGACTTTATATTCCAGTTTAAGAGGGGAACGGGAGTTGATTAGCCAGTGAAGGCTGTTGGCCTTTAGCTTAATTTGAAGCTTTTTCGACTCTATGTGTTTGCGCCATGTGAGCCTTCTATCGAGGTGCACACCTAGGTATACAACATCGGGGAGATACTGAGTAACCCTAACAAGAGGCACAACGTTCATCTCAAAGCTCCTCGCAAATTTTGTTTAAAATTCATTTTAAAGTCGCTAGAAAAGCCCGCAAAGTTTAAGTGCGAAACGTGGAAGCCAAGGAGAACACAAGGCAGATCAAGGACGGCCCAGAGCAGCTCCAGGAACTGATTAAACGAAAAACAATTAATATTTGGCCACAGCAGTCTCAAACCAAAACAAAAACAAAACAAATGCACAGTAAGCATATCTAGAAGCGGATAAAACTCGCACACATATCTGAACTTAAATACCGGGTTTTGCGAAAAGCTCTTAAGCTCACAAAAAACTCTCTAAAAGCCGCGAACTCCGCTCACCAATTTACTTTGGAGCATACTTTTAGGCGGCAATTCTAATTTAATTAATAAATGCCAAAAATGCTCAGATCACCTTTAGCCAATGCCCCAGCCATGTCGAGTGGCGCACCACCACACGATTCCGCAACAACCACACCAATTACAACGCATTCTACGCAGCCTGAAAACGCAAATGCACTGAGCTATCTCCGGAGCAAGCTGTGGAAAACAAACACATAATGCTCGCGATCAGGGAATTGAGTAAGAATTTTGAATCAAAATTGGAGTACATGGTGGACAAGCTAGCCACTAAAGAGAGTATTGAGGAATTAAAGGGTCAATTAGGCGGAGTCTCTCAAAAAATCGAACACCTTCAGAGAGAAAACCAAGCATTGAAGGAGGAAATCGAGCAAATGAAAGGTGAGAGGGGTAATGATCGAAAGGAATTAAAAAGAATTGCTGATCAGAGTCGATCAAAAAATCTTATTATGAAAGGCCTCAAGAAAGAAAAGGTATCAGCAGAAGGAGTCACAGACCTACTACGTGCCACACTGGAAATACCAGAAGCAAAGGTGAGAGATACGCGAATCCTGTTTGAGAGAGGTAACACGGTAGGGATTATTGCGGAACTGGAAACTGCGACAATGGTCAATGCTTCGCTTAAAAACGGAAGAAAACTAGCAGGATCGAGGATATATATTGAAAAGGATCTGAGCACGGAAAGGCAAGAGCATAAGACTATTCTTTTGCAGTTGAAAAGGAGCTAAACAGCCTCAATGGCAACCAAAGAGTCTTCGTAAAAAGTGATGAAATAAATATCGGGGGGAAAATGGATGCACTTTGACCTAGACAACAATCTTGTGCACAAGGGACAGCTAGCAGAGCCTATTATTAAAGAGCTGTACGGGAACGCATTTGAGCTATCGTCATATGGAGCACTTCTTAGCAGAGCTAGAATGCCAAAAAACTAAAAAGCGATAAAGAGCCTAATCAACCCACCACTAATCTAGAAACTACAAACAATATTAATTTTAAGATTCTTTCATATAACATTGCGGGGCTTAAGAGTAAACTCATCCAAACAAGTTTTATTAAATCAGTCAATAGTTATCAGCTTTTCTTTTGTTCGAGACTTTTATTAACTCAGGTACTGATGATCTGGAGCACTATTTCCCTAATTTCGAGCTTCACTGGACACCGGCAGTGAGGTTGGCAGAAAGGGGCAGAGCAAGTGGAGGCTGCCTCTATGGAATCGGCAAAGAGTTTAAACGCGCGTCAAACTGCAGGTTCGCAAATATAACCAACAGAATAGTTATCGAAATGGATGGATCCCATGAGAAGCTATATGTAGTTCCCACGTACCTGAATTGCACAAACTGGCTACACGACTATAATGCGCTCTGTGATTTTCTGCTACAATCCAGAAAAGAAAATATCATGGTAATCGGCGACCTAAATGGACGTATAGGAGAAGAACAACAGGTAACAGAAGAACGAGCAGATAGTTTATGGTCAAGCAACAGCAGAGCGGCTAAAGATAAAACAACGGACTCAAAAGGCACAAAAATTTTGGAATTAGGAGATAATTTTAATCTTTTAGTCATCAATGGAAGAACACAAGGTGATCCCACTGGAAAATTTACCTTTATTCGAGGCCAAGCTTGCACTACAATAGACTATTGCATGATCCAGGGAGAATGGCACAACATCCTCAAAGATTTCACAATTAAAGATGAAATATTCTCGGACCACATGCCGCTTGAAATAGAAGTATGTACAATCGCTCAACCCCTACCGGTGGTCAATAAGCTTCTACCGAAGTTAAGGTGGATGGCGAGATATCAACATGAGTACTCAGCAAAATTAGAAAACATTATAAACTGTCCATCCCAATACCCACCAGAGGAGAGCATTCAACGCCTAACTCTGGCTATCATTGATGCTGCAAAAGTCATGCAAAAGCCCAGACTTACCGACTTTAAAAAACCCTGGTTTGATAAAGAGTGCGACAAGGCTAGAAAGCGATCAATGCACTGGCTAAGACAGGCAACTCGGACCAACACACCTGAAAATAAAGCAAACTATCAAAGAGAAACAGCGCATATAAAGAACTAATTGTGGAAAAGCGTCGCATTTATTATCAAAGCCTCCAGCTGTCCCTGGATAGTATTAGGGACAGTAAAAGATTTTGGGGACTGGTAAGGCAAATAAACGGCTCCACTGGAAGAAGAGGAATTCATATTTCCGCCGAAAAGCTGGCTGAATACTATAGAGAGCTGCTGTTCAACGACGTAATAACAACACACACCAGGGAGCTGCCGATTATTGGAAATGAAGAGATGGACCGAGAAATCACAACTGCAGATGTGCGCTTCGCAATAATCCAAAATAAAGTTGGAAAAGCACCAGGGGAAGATAGAGTTCCTGCGGAGTTCCTGCTGCACGCTTCTGATACCTTTGTGGAACAGCTAACGGAGGCTTTTAATCAAATGTTCAACAGCGGATGTGTTCCGAAAAGTTTTCAAAGAAACATTATTTACCCCATTTTTAAGAAAGGAGACCCTAACGAGGCAGGAAACTATAGGGGAATCTCGTTTCTGAATACGCTGTTAAAAACTTTCACTTCAGTAATATTAACGCGTCTAAACTATTTCCTTGAGGAACATAAGATACTTAGTGAAAACCAGTGTGGGTTCAGAAAAGGATACTCCACAATAGACAGCATATTCGTACTAACATCAATTTCCAGGGAGTTCCTGAGGGCAAATAAAAAACTATACCTCTTTTTTATTGACTTCAAGGCAGCCTTCGATACAATAGACAGAAATTTATTGTTCTACAAACTTACGGCTATGGGCATTTCGTCCAAAATTATCAATGTATTGAATAGTCTGTACGAGGAAAATAAGACTGCCGTATGGGATGGAAATAACCTTTCGGAATGGTTTGAGACCAATCGTGGAGTCAAGCAAGGTTGCATCATAAGCCCGTTATTATTTTCTTTGTTTATTAATGAAATCGGAGATCATCTAAATGGTGGCGCACGTTTCGGCAGTAGCGTCTTTAAAATACTGATGTATGCGGATGACATGGTTCTGCTTGCTGAATCACCATCGACGCTCCAGAAGATGATTGACGAAGCACAAAATTATTGCCAAAAATGGGGACTAGTGATCAACACGGAAAAATCCAAAGTGATGGTAGTCCGGAATGGAAGAGGTAGGATGGCAAGAAATGAAAACTGGACACTCGGTAACATTCAACTGGAATCGGTGAAAATGTACAAATACTTAGGAGTGCTATTAACACCAAATATGTCCATTAAAAGGCACATTGAAATGACGCTTGGAGAGTCCAAAAGAGCGTTAAATAGCACGTGGAAAGCTCTCATGGGAAAGAAAAGTGTGAGCGCCATTACTAAGTACAAAATGTTCCAAGCAACCTCCAGATCTATTATGTGCTATGCAGCGGAAGTTTGGGGATGGGAGGCGCATGAAGAGGTGGAAAAACTGCTAAGGTTCTTTTTAAAAAAAATATTCTTTCTCGCAAATAATACGCCAACTTATGCCATTCACTTGGAGACAGGACTACCGGAGTTGTTTGAATACACGATGCAGACCCACTTTAACTATGTTTATAAAATATTTTCCACGCTACCGGAAGACAGATACCCAAAAATAGTAGCAACTGCACTAAAAGAGTCGACTTCACAATTTTTCCAAAAATGGGAGGAACTTGCTGTGGAACACAGAGTGGACCTGGCCGTTTCCAATCCCTCGACTTGGAAGGACGGACATGCGAAACTGCTGGCGGCTATTCGCAACAAAAATCGTGAGGCGTTCGTTCAACGTGCACGTGCAAGCGAAACTCGAAACACGTACAAGATTCTCGACTATGAGCTAGGAGATGAAACGTATTTCAAGGAACAAATCGAGACCTTAACCATATCTTATATATTCAGAGCTAGAACTGAGATACTGGCCCTTAATTACATGCCATATGGTCGAGGTAGACGCGAGGGAAATGAGCTCTGCAGTCTCTGTAATATGAACGCTAGAGAGGATGTTGCACACTTCATAGCCATCTGCCCAATTTTGAAGGAGTTTAGAGTCTGCCTGCTGGGAAAGGCGATGCTCACGATGGATGAGTTGAAGGCGGTGTTGAATGGGCAATCCTGGAAGCAGTTGGGTAAATATCTGCTGGAGGCCTACAAGTATAGAGCGAACATCTTGGCGGAAGCTTTTTAGGAAAATATTCAAGCTATAAACTAAGTTAGGTTAATAAGAGCCTGGGACGGCCCCCTTAGGAGTGAAAGATCTGCTATCTCGCGACGAGCGGGGAAGGCAGGTGGTGTAACTCCGAAGGGTGGGACTTCCTTAAGTTCTATAGGATGAATAATAATAATGTTGCACTGTACTACTTATAGAATAAGGCTGACGGCAATAAAGCCATGCCTAATTATACAAATTGTTCTTATTTTCAATAAAGAACTACTACTACTACTACTATACAACATCGTTTGATTGCGGGATCTGGGTTGCATTTAAGGATAGCTGGGGACAGGTGCTTCTGTTGAGTGTGAACGTCACATGCTTACACTTTTGCTCGTTGATTTTATGCGCCAGTTGGCCAGCCACTTTAGCTAGGTGGCTTGCCAGGATACTTGTTGCGTTAATTGGACATCGTGATCTGCTTAGTATTGCCGTGCCATCCGCAAAAGTAGTCATTGTAAGTCGAGGATCTGTTTGTATGTCGGCTGTGTACATTACATATGGGAGAGGACCGAGTACGCTACCCTGCGGCTCTCCGGCTCCTATAGTGAACACATCTGTTGTATACTCATTTTGACGAACTGTAAATACTCTGTTACTGACGTAACTTTCTAAGACTTTGTGACTATCTGGGGAAAGCATTGTCCTTATCTTGAATATAAGACCATTCAACCAATCGCGGTCAAATGCTTGGGCAACATCTGAGAAAATTGCAGAGCAGTATTCGTGGTGCTCAAGTGCAGTCCGAATTTCTGAAGTTAAACGGTTGACTTGCTCAATACCATGCTGACCACGCACTTTAGGTATATGAATAAACTTATGGTTCTGCCGCAACATCGTCTGCCCAAAAGAGTAGCGCTAGAATTGCTCAGGATCAAAATAAGGTTTTTCAAAAAGTGGCAGCAGCTCATTATTGCGCACAATGTAGAGTGAGATATTTTTAATACTGCAGAATGGAATGGAGCGCAGAAAGCTGTACTTATGGCTGTAAACACGAATTGAAGAATTCAGTGGGAAGCTCAAACTAGAAGAAGCAATTCGAGAGTGTGGTACAGACTAGTGTTGTGAAAACCATTGTAAATTTAGCCAACTATCGATTGTTGAGACCTACTATCGATACTATCGGAGCAGAAAGTTAAGCATTTCTACAAACGTTGCGATACCATATCTTCCTTGTTAAACCCTATTAGACACTAGAGTAATCTTCGATACTGAACCATTGTGTGGACAGAATAAATTTAAGTAGAGGTGGGATCTCTATGTCGGATGTCTCCGACAGGTTGAGTAGGAGGGGTTGACCAAGAAACCTAAGTCTCCTGCTACTTAAAGCGGGACCATGACACAGAAGGTCCTGTATCGTTTCCTTCTCTTCCTCAAATCTAAAGCTTCTACTGAAATTGAAATGTTGTGCGCCTAGGCATGCTGCATGTCTGCCTATAATACAATGAGTCCCTACCAGAAAAGATATGTGTTCCCTTCTGTAACGTGAAAGTGTCTTATTACGTTTAGAGTCAAATGTTGGACACGTTAGTATCGCTACGGCATAGGTGGAAAGGTCTTTCCACCGGTCCGAGGCGAGGCGTATTGTTTCGGCTTGTTTGTAAAGCTTGAAGGTAGCCATGGGCATCCCTATCGTGCTCTTCTTCGAAAGGAGCTCGGTGGTTGTGCCTAGTCTGGCCAGTATGGCCGTAGACTCGTTTCCTTATATGTTCCGGTTTCCAGGCTCCCATATTAGGTGAATACTGAAGTGTCTGCCAATCTCGTTCAGGGATAGGTGGCATTCAGTGAGCGTTTTAGTATTATTTGTGTGGGAGTCAAGTGCCTTAAGGGCTGCTTGACTGTCTGAGTATATAAATACGTTTCCTTCCTTTATCGAGAGTGTGCTATGGTAACTGGCCGCTTTCTGGATGGCCACCACTTCCGCTTGGTACACACTACAGTGATCAGGAAGACGGAACGATAGATTAAGGTCGAGGTTGGGTGAGAAAACACCCCACCTACTTTTTCATCGAGCTTAGAACCATCGGTGTAGATATTGATGGCGTTGGCTCTGCTGTGGGAAAGGTTATCCCACTCGTTTCGGTTTGGGATATTGACGTCGTATAATTTGTCGAACGTCGATTGAGTAACACAATAGTCTGTTTAACGATATACCCGCTTGGTTAGTGAGTATAGTTGAGTGCCCCGAATCACCACCGTTCCAGGTGTCGGATTCTCGTTGTCTTAGAGCTGTTGTGCTAGCCATCTGCCTTGCTACTAGGTTTAGTGGTACGAGATGAAATATGGTGTTCAGCGCTTCCGTGGGTGTTGTTCGAAGCGCGCCGCTCATGCATATTTCTGCGCTTCTCTGTACTTCTTTCATGTTGTTCAGGACGAATTGTTTCCCAAGTGCTGGCCACCAAACTAGTGAACCATAGAGTAGTATAGGGCTTACTACAGCTGTTTAAAGCCAATGTACTATATACGGGGAGAAGCCCCATTTTCGGCCTATAGCCATTTTGCAATAGAAAAGAGCGACGGTTGCCTTTTTTATGCGATCGTTTAAGCTGTAATTCCAGAATAGTTTCCTATCCACAATGACTTCCAGGTATTTGGCATTGTCGACAAATTCAAAACATACTCCATTGATTTTGGGAGGGATAAGGTTTGGAATTTTGTACTTCCTGGTGAAAAGTACAAGTTCTGTTTTGACTGGGCTCACGCCCGATCCGCAATTTGTTGTCCACTGAGCAATTGTTGTCAGTGCGGTCTGCATAAGGTCACACAGCGTTTGTGAGAAAATACCATATTTAAAGACAGCAATATTCCATGAGTCGAAGCAGCTGGTTAACTGTCACGATAAATAGTAGCGGAGAGAGAACACCTCCTTGCGGAGTGCCTCTGCTTACAAATCTGTGAGCCGTAACACCTCCGAGTTGCGAGTACACCGACCTGCTGGTTAGCAATTGGTCGATGAATCCAATCAGAGGTATATCCGCTTCCACATTTGCCAAGGCAGAGGTGATGGCATAAGGCTGAACGTTACTGAAGGCACCCTCAATGTCGAGAAATGCTACTAAGGATAAGTTTCCCACTTCAAAGGATTTTCCAATCTTTGAGACCAGGCAATGCAGGGCGGTTTTAGTGGACCTTCCCTTGCTGTATGCATGTTGAGTGTGTGCTAAATGAGAGGGGCTTATAGTTTGCCTTAGTTAGACATCTATAAGTCTCTTAAGGGTTTCAAGGAGGAACGAGGATAGACTGATTGGTCTATAGTCGCTTGGTCTTATGTGCGATGGTTTGCCAGCCTTCGGTATGAAGACTACTTTGGTTTCTCTCCATCTAGTGGAAATGTAGTTGATTTTCCGACAGCTTACATAGATCATATGAAGCCAGTTCATGGTATAACCCATGAGGTGTTGTAATTAGGCAGGAAATATGCCATCAGGTCCTGGCGACTTAACTGGCTCGAACGAGTCGATAGCCCACTTAATCCTGGTCAATCTGACAATATTCTTGTTGTAATGTAGAGTCAGGTCGCTTTGCCCAACAATTTGTGTTGAGTTTACGGAGCATTCAGGAAAGAGGGTGCTCAGTAGAAGATCTAAGGACTCCTCACTGGAATTGGTCCAGGTTCCGTCCGTTTTTAGTATTAACCCTGGCGAGGTGAGTGAGTTAGCCAGGATCTTCCTTAGACGAGATGCGTTGTTTTTTATTTTTCTAGGGGGACAGGCCCTATCGAACGAGTTTTTGAACGCCGTGGTAAGCTTTTCTACAAGCTCGTCTATCTGTTTCCCCGTACTTAGTGTAAATGGTGGGGACGTTTCAAGCTTACGAACCAGAAGTTTATTGTGTACCTCCCAGTTGGTTGTTTTTGGGTTCTGAATCCTCTTGGGTGAAAGAATTTTGTTTGTAAGTACAAACTCTAGGTATCGATGGTCAGAGAACGAGTGCTTTGCTAGCACCTTTCATGATACCATCTGATCATAGAGGTTGTCAGAGATGAGAGTGACGTCTAAGACCTCTCTCCTGTTTTTGACTATTAAAGTTGGGTCAACACCCCTATTGGCAATTTGCAATTTGGTTTGCAAAAGGTAATTATAGAGTGACTAACCTCGCTCGTTTATGTCTGCGCTGCCCCATAGTGTTAGGTGTACATTGGCATCGCCTCCTAGTATGAGGCTATTGTTGTTGTTGCTGCTTCCAACAAGGTCTTGGAAAATCTTTGGTTGTGGTGGATTCTCGCTGTTATAGTTAAACTCCTCAGTTCCAGGCTGACCGTTGTGATGTCTCCATCGCTAAACTGAGGAAGTAAAAGTGTGTTTAAATGTATTTTGGTTAAAATACATGTTCGGATTTTGCCCTTACCTTTGATGAAGAAAAGGCTGTATTTGGGTGTCCTCAAGCCGTTGATTCTGTCACCAGAAATCCACGGCTCTTGGAAAAGTGAGCGAGTTTCTCCTCCGTTAATGTGTCGTCAGGATCATCCGGTTGGAGAAGATCCTGTTCTGTGTATAGACAACCGAAAGATGGTCCATAGTCAGAACCCGAAGAGATATAGCCACAGCGCTCCTCTCGTGGAGGGGTACGCTCTGTATCCATCTCTTCATCGCTTTGATCTTCGTCCTCAACGCTTGCTATAAGGTCAGTTTTGTCTGTCTTGTTGACTTTCATGTATATCCGCTGAAACCCATAGTTTAAGGTTCTTTGTCTTTTTGGAAAGTGACCAGAATGTTTGCCCGGGTTGAGCGCTCGACTTTGATCACCCTCCAATTGCTGGTGGAAGCGCTTGGGTTAGGCCTTCTTATCAGCAGTAATCTTTTTTCAGGTTCCGCTGGGTAAACGGGTAACTACACTCGGGCTCTTGGGCAGAAAGGTATGTCCTTGGCATCGACTACCTTCAACCTCGCTCCCGGATACACTTCGCCAACCTTGTCGATGGGGGCTTTGTACAGGTCTGCTGACTTTTCGTCCTCACAGGCTAAAAGTCGGATGTTCCCTTGGAACCAGCCTAGGCTGTAGCAGCATGGAGTTGCTTCTGGGTTCTCCAGCAGTAGATCAACGGTGGAGCGGCTTGTTGCCGCCTCAATCCATTTCCAGTGGAGTCTATGTGTTTGCGCCATGTGAGCCTTCTATCGAGGTGCACACCTAGGTATACAACATCGTTTGATTGCGGGATCTGGGTTGCATTTAAGGATAGCTGGGGACAGGTGCTTCTGTCACATGCTTACACTTTTGCTCGTTGATTTTTATGCGCCAGTTGGCCAGCCACTTTAGCTAGGTGGCTTGCCAGGATACTTGTTGCGTTAATTGGACATCGTGATCTGCTTAGTATTGCCGTGCCATCCGCAAAAGTAGTCGTTGTAAGTCGAGGATCTGTTTGTATGTCGGCTGTGTACATTACATATGGGAGAGGACCGAGTACGCTACCCTGCGGCTCTCCGGCTCCTATAGTGAACACATCTGTTGTGTACTCATTTTGACGAACTGTAAATACTCTGTTACTGACGTAACTTTCTAAGACTTTGTGACTATCTGGGGAAAGCATTGTCCTTATCTTGAATATAAGACCATTCAACCAATCGCGGTCAAATGCTTGGTCAACATCTAAGAAAATTGCAGAACAGTATTCGTGGTGCTCAAGTGCAGTCCGAATTTCTGAAGTTAAACGGTTGACTTGCTCAATACCATGCTGACCACGCACTTTAGGTATATGAATAAACTTATGGTTCTGCCGCAACATCGTCTGCCCAAAAGAGTAGCGCTAGAATTGCTCAGGATCAAAATAAGGTTTTTCAAAAAGTGGCAGCAGCTCATTATTGCGCACAATGTAGAGTGAGATGTTTTTAATACTGCAGAATGGAATGGAGCGCAGAAAGCTGTACTTATGGCTGTAAACAAGAATTGAAGAATTCAGTGGGAAGCTCAAGCTAGAAGAAGCAATTCGAGAGTGTGGTACAGACTAGTGTTGTGAAAACCATTGTAAATTTAGCCAACTATCGATTGTTGAGACCTACTATCGATACTATCGGAGCAGAAAGTTAAGCATTTCTACAAACGTTGTAGGTTAGGTTAGGTAAGGTTGCGATGGCTAAGAGTGACAAAGGCCCGTTGCCCGACAGGTTGAGTAGGAGGGGTTGACCAAGAAACCTAAGTCTGCTGCTACTTAAAGCGGGACCATGACACAGAAGGTGCTGTATCGTTTCCTTCTCTTCCTCAAATCTAAAGCTTCTACTGAAATTGAAATGTTGTGCGCCTAGGCATGCTGCATGTCTGCCTATAAGACAATGAGTCCCTACCAGAAGTGATATGTGTTCCCTTCTGTAACGTGAAAGTGTCTTAGTACGTTTAGAGTCAAATGTTGGACACGTTAGTATCGCTACGGCATAGGTGGAAAGGTCTTTCCACCGGTCCGAGGCGAGGCGTATTGTTTCGGCTTGTTTGTAAAGCTTGAAGGTAGCCATGGGCATCCCTATCGTGCTCTTCTTCGAAAGGAGCTCGGTGGTTGTGCCTAGTCTGACCAGTATGGCCGTAGACTCGTTTCCTCATATGTTCCGGTTTCCAGGCTCCCATATTAGGTGAATACTGAAGTGTCTGCCAATCTCGTTCAGGGATAGGTGGCATTCAGTGAGCGTTTTAGTATTATTTGTGTGGGAGTCAAGTGCCTTAAGGGCTGCTTGACTGTCTGAGTATATAAATACGTTTCCTTCCTTTATCGAGAGTGTGCTATGGTAACTGGCCGCTTTCTGGATGGCCACCACTTCCGCTTGGTACACACTACAGTGATCAGGAAGACGGAACGATAGATTAAGGTCGAGGTTGGGTGAGAAAACACCCCACCTACTTTTTCATCGAGCTTAGAACCATCGGTGTAGATATTGATGGCGTTGGCTCTGCTGTGGGAAAGGTTATCCCACTCGTTTCGGTTTGGGATATTGACGTCGTATAATTTGTCGAACGTCGATTGAGTAACACAATAGTCTGTTTAACGATATACCCGCTTGGTTAGTGAGTATAGTTGAGTGCCCCGAATCACCACCGTTCCAGGTGTCGGATTCTCGTTGTCTTAGGGCTGTTGTGCTAGCCATCTGCCTTGCTACTAGGTTTAGTGGTACAAGATGAAATATGGTGTTCAGCGCTTCCGTGGGTGTTGTTCGAAGCGCGCCGCTCATGCATATTTCCGCGCTTCTCTGTACTTCTTTCATGTTGTTCAGGACGAATTGTTTCCCAAGTGCTGGCCACCAAACTAGTGAACCATAGAGTAGTATAGGGCTTACTACAGCTGTTTAAAGCCAATGTACTATATACGGGGAGAAGCCCCATTTTCGGCCTATAGCCATTTTGCAATAGAAAAGAGCGACGGTTGCCTTTTTTATGCGATCGTTTAAGCTGTAATTCCAGAATAGTTTCCTATCCACAATGACTTCCAGGTATTTGGCATTGTCGACAAATTCAAAACATACTCCATTGATTTTGGGAGGGATAAGGTTTGGAATTTTGTACTTCCTGGTGAAAAGTACAAGTTCTGTTTTGACTGGGCTCACGCCCGATCCGCAATTTGTTGTCCACTGAGCAATTGTTGTCAGTGCGGTCTGCATAAGGTCACACAGCGTTTGTGAGAAAATACCATATTTAAAGACAGCAATATTCCATGAGTCGAAGCAGCTGGTTAGCTGTCACGATAAATAGTAGCGGAGAGAGAACACCTCCTTGCGGAGTGCCTCTGCTTACAAATCTGTGAGCCGTAACACCTCCGAGTTGCGAGTACACCGACCTGCTGGTTAGCAATTGGTCGATGAATCCAATCAGAGGTATATCCGCTCCCACATTTGCCAAGGCAGAGGTGATGGCATAAGGCTGAACGTTACTGAAGGCACCCTCAATGTCGAGAAATGCTACTAAGGATAAGTCTCCCACTTCAAAGGATTTTCCAATCTTTGAGACCAGGCAATGCAGGGCGGTTTCAGTGGACCTTCCCTTGCTGTATGCATGTTGAGTGTGTGCTAAATGAGAGGGGCTTATAGTTTGCCTTAGTTAGACATCTATAAGTCTCTCAAGGGTTTTAAGGAGGAACGAGGATAGACTGATTGGTCTATAGTCGCTTGGTCTTACGTGCGATGGTTTGCCAGCCTTCGGTATGAAGACTACTTTGGTTTCTCTCCATCTAGTGGAAATGTAGTTGATTTTCCGACAGCTTACATAGATCATATGAAGCCAGCTCATGGTATAACCCATGAGGTGTTGTAATTAGGCAGGAAATATGCCATCAGGTCCTGGCGACTTAACTGGCTCGAATTCTGGTCAATCTGACAATATTCTTGTTGTAATGTAGAGTCAGGTCGCTTGGCCCAACAATTTGTGTTGAGTTTACGGAGCATTCAGGAAAGAGGGTGCTCAGTAGAAGATCTAAGGACTCCTCACTGAAATTGGTCCAGGTTCCGTCCGTTTTTTGTATTAACCCTGGCGAGGTGAGTGAGTTAGCCAGGATCTTCCTTAGACGAGATGCGTTGTTTTTTATTTTTCTAGGGGGACAGGCCCTATCGAACGAGTTTTTGAACGCCGTGGTAAGCTTTTCTACAAGCTCGTCTATCTGTTTCCCCGTACTTAGTGTAAATGGTGGGGACGTTTCAAGCTTACGAACCAGAAGTTTATTGTCCTCCCAGTTGGTTGTTTTTGGGTTCTGAATCCTCTTGGGTGAAAGAATTTTGTTTGTAAGTACAAACTCTAGGTATCGATGGTCAGAGAACGAGTGCTTTGCTAGCACCTTTCATGATACCATCTGATCATAGAGGTTGTCAGAGATGAGAGTGACGTCTAAGACCTCTCTCCTGTTTTTGACTATTAAAGTTGGGTCAACACCCCTATTGGCAATTTGCAATTTGGTTTGCAAAAGGTAATTATAGAGTGACTAACCTCGCTCGTTTATGTCTGTGCTGCCCCATAGTGTTAGGTGTACATTGGCATCGCCTCCTAGTATGAGGCTATTGTTGTTGTTGCTGCTTCCAACAAGATCTTGAAAAATCTTTGGTTGTGGTGGATTCTCGCTGTTATAGTTAAACTCCTCAGTTCCAGGATGACCGTTGTGATGTCTCCATCACTAAACTGAGTAAGTAAAAGTGTGTTTAAATGTATTTTGGTTAAAATACATGTTCGGATTTTGCCCTTACCTTTGATGAAGAAAAGGCTGTATTTGGGTGTCCTCAAGCCGTTGATTCTGTCACCAGAAATCCACGGCTCTTGGAAAAGTGGGCGAGTTTCTCCTCCGTCAATGTGTCGTCAGGATCATCCGGTTGGAGAAGTTCCTGTTCTGTGTATAGACAACCGAAAGATGGTCCATAGTCAGAACCCGAAGAGATATAGCCACAGCGCTCCTCTCGTGGAGGGGTACGCTCTGTATCCATCTCTTCATCGCTTTGATCTTCGTCCTCAACGCTTGCTATAAGGTCAGCTTTGTCTGTCTTGTAGACTTTCATGTATATCCGCTGAAACCCATAGTTTAAGGTTCTTTGTCTTTTTGGAAAGTGACCAGAATGTTTGCCCGGGTTGAGCGCTCGACTTTGATCACCCTCCAATTGCTGGTGGAAGCGCTTGGGTTAGGCCTTCTTATCAGCAGTAATCTTTTTTCAGGTTCCGCTGGGTAAACGGGTAACTACACTCGGGCTCTTGGGCAGAAAGGTTTGTCCTTGGCATCGACTACCTTCAACCTCGCTCCCGGATACACTTCGCCAACCTTGTCGAAGGGGGCTTTGTACAGGTCTGCTGACTTTTCGTCCTCACAGGCTAAAAGTCGGATGTTCCCTTGGAACCAGCCTAGGCTGTAGCAGCATGGAGTTGCTTCTGGGTTCTCCAGCAGTAGATCAACGGTGGAGCGGCTTGTTGCCGCCTCAATCCATATCCAGTGGAGTCTTGGGATCCTGCCGAAAGGAAGGCTCTCGTCTAGAACACCCACGATCTTCTTATCCTTCGCCATCTCAGCGAAGGAGACCCCGAGAAGGGCTCGGAAAGTTTTCGGTCGTTTGGATGATAGCGGTTGCTGATCATCCATAGACCGATCCTTTTTGGATGAAGATGCCTCTTCAGTATGGGTGTTCTTTACGGGCCGATCCTTATTAGCGACGGAGGGATCTGTGGGTTTAGCCATCTCCAAAGAGACGTTTGGTATAACTACTTTAGCCCACTATATATCATCCTGAACTTTGACAAAATCCTCCTTGGATGTCTGGTAATTCCCGATAGGGTTGGTAGCCAGACGTTTTAGGATACGGTATGCCTTACATTTATCCTCCTGTATAACGGTTGCTGGATCGGGTCTGGGGTCCACCTTGGCCCTGTTACAAATTATCCTATTACCCTTTGCTGCCGCATTGAGTTTTCTGCCCCGCGGCAGCAAAGGGCTGCACGTTTTTTGCAACAGGTCCAGTGCTTTTTCCTCCCGTGTTAGGAGGCACGGTTTTGTTGGTTACGACTGGTGGTGCCGAACCAATGAGGCTGATTTGGTGGTACTTTTTATCTGTGTAGAAATTTTTATTTTGTTTTTTTTTTATAAATAATAGATAATAAGTTAAAATGTGACTAAAGATTTTAGTTTAGCCGTTTAAGCCGTCAGACCCCCACAACTCCCAAATCTCCATCCTTTGCCTCTGTTTTATTCAGTCTCTTCACAATAGGGCAACAAACAAAAAAACATTTACTTCTTATTATTATATTGAAATTAAGCACTTGAACGAAAAAAAGAGAAAAATAGCTAAACATTTGAAATAATATGAGTCTGGCCGAAAAACGGCTAGAATACAATGATCCCCAACTAAAAGTGTCAGCACTGACGGTTGTCAGCACTAACGTGCTACGACTTGTGTAACGTAACCTAGTGACGTACAAAATGTTTACTTACTTCGCTAACTAAAAACAAAAATAATTAAATAAATAAATTATTGGTTTGTTTCGGCTTACAGGCTGTGTGGGCACTCCCTGTGTTACACTGCACTTCGCTTAGTGTGTGGGATGTTTGAGGCACTGAGTGGGCGGGTGCGGATGCTTGGCGTCCACCAATGGGGGTGAAAATGCAGAATGCAAAGAACAGCTCAAGATCTAGCGGCAAACAGGTACTCCTTGACACTTTTGACTCAGATGACACTGAGACGAATATTGAGTGCCAATGTCACTCAAGAACACGTTTTAAAAACACTTAAATAAAAATTTTTGTGGTGCCGAACAAAAAGCTTGATCTTTTCGATTTCGATATCGATATCCTAGAAACGTTGTAAGAGCGTGCAATCTTTTAAAGAGAAGTCATAATTTGAACATGATGTTTTAAAATTGGACTGCATTCAGGAAACACATGTAAAATGCAAGACAATTGTTCAATGTTGTAATGCGAATTAGCTCCTTCAAAACTAAAAACGTCGCAGAATACCATTGATTATTCTCATTTATGCGTTCTACATACCGAACTACTTGAAGCAATAATGAATCAAAAGAATACCTAAGAAGGTCAATTGGTCAGCAATGTGCTTCTTGAAGGAACAAATACCACACTTTCCTACAATGAGAAACGAACAATGACCAAAATAGAGACCATTTTGGACACCCTATTTGGTGTTGATCAAAACGCCGTTCATTTAATTAAAAATGAACTGGCATCCCTAAAAGGTTCCACTCCCGAACAACTGCCAGCACCAACAAATGCTTCGGAAGGATTCAACGACTCTTCCACCGATCCACTATTCAAAATTTGTGCCGTGGCAGCTCGATATCTACACACCGAACGAATCGGAACGAGTGTTCTGCAAGGCGGCTGAGATTAGCTGTGTTCAGCAGAAAGATTGATCGTTAAGCAGATATCAGAAAAACTTATACATTTGCAACTCATAGTATCAATATCACTTAAAAGGAGCGTACTTCTTCCTCGATTCACGCTCCGGTATCATGGTACGTTAAATTGGCTATCAAGGTACCGTATCTCTGAAGTTTAGCAGGAAAATCATTGGAAATGTGTAATTGATCAGGGAGCAAGTTCTCCTGCTGAGCACGGTTATTATTTCAAACCAAAGATCGCTCCGCACGCGTAGAATAAACGGGATATGGGCAAGACGCAGGCTCCAAAGAATCCTTCCAGGTGATCTGGCAAACCGCAGGATTTAGCTTTAAATTTCGCAACAAACAGAATACACACAACCTGACTAAGACCAGAACTAACCGGATGGACATCTCTCAACAATTACTCACCGTTTTTACCAACTTATTACAACTTAAAGCATTCAGTAAACATTTAACGATATAACTAATAATAATATATAACTGATACAAGTAAGCTAAACACAAAAACTAGCAATAATTCATTAAACTTAGATGTTAAAACCCTTACAACAAAGCACATACAAAAAACAAACCCAAACATGTATCATAATAATACTTAGAAAAAAAAAACCCTCCACCTACAATATAAGTTACTATAAAGTAACAGTGAGTTGTAAAATTTATCTTAAGGTGACTAAATATATATACATTTTATTAAAAAAAAAAGCTCTGAATTACCAATGATATCTAATTTCTTAATTTCCAATGAGTTTCTTATGAAAGTGATATAAATACTTTTTCATTTACAATTCCTTGAAACATATTGGAAATTATTTGTTTTGGTTGTTTGTTCATTATAAAGGGTGATTTTTAAAGAGCTATAGGAAAGTTAAAAAAAAAAAACACATAAAATTTAGAAAAATGCATGATCCATATAATTTAAGGCTTGAAGATTATTTCATGCAAATGTTGACCATCCGCTTAAACCAATTTTGGCATACTCTTTCCAACATTTCAATGCGTCAATTGAAGCGGTCTTGTATCTATAGTAAGTAAAATTAGCTTGTCAAGATGACACAGCCCCAAAGGACCAAGGCCGAGCCTCTCTCAATCTCTTGGCTTGTGCGCTTCTAATTTTAGCACAAGAGAAAGGGACCTACAGTTTAACGCCGAATCCGAACGGCAGTTTGAGAAGCTTTTCATGGCTAATTACTGCAATGCTGGCGCCAACAGCAAAGAGGTGTGGCCGGGTGTAAAGTTTTATTCAAAGAAAAAAAAACTTTTCATTAGATGTTCCGAGGCGGGATCGAACCCACAACCTCATGCACAGCGGTCGCGCACTCTAGCCGCTATCTGTATAGACATGAGCTTTAACATAGCCCCACAAATAATAGTATAGGTAGCGCTCACCATTCACAGTTACGTTACGAAGAGTGCTTTGAAGAAGTACGGTCCAATGATGCCACCAGCCCATAAGCCGCACCAAACTGTGACTTTTTCTGGATGCATTGGTAGCTCTTGCAATGCTTCTGGCTGATATTCACTCCAAAATCGTACCCATTGAGCCAAAAATGAGCTTCGTCGCTGAACACAATTTTTCGGTAAAAAAGTGGATCTTCGGCCAACTTTCCAAGAGCCCATTCACCAAAAATTCTACGTTGCGGTAGGTCGTTCGGCTTCAATTCTGGCACCAGCTGTATTTTGAAAGGCTTCACACCTAAATCCTTCCGCAAAATTTTCCACGTTGTTGAGTAACAGAGGCCCAATTGCTGCGAACGGCGACGAATCGAGAATCATTAACACTGGCCGATACAGCTGCGATATTTTCTTCAGTTCGCACTCTTCGTAAGCGTGTTGGTGGTTTAATGTCCAACAATGTAAATTTGGTGCGAAATTTAGTCACAATAGCCCGAATAGCCGCTTCAGTGGGTCTATTAAACTGACCATAAAATGGAAGAAGCGCGCGATGAACTTTCTTAACAGAGCACGCATTTTGATAATAAAATTTAATAATTTGCAAGCGTTGTTCGTTTGTAAGACGATTTATGGTTAAATTATAGACCAAACTGAAGATGTTTGACAGTGAAACAAAACACGAAACGTGCGTGAGCTGTTTAACCCAGTGTTGCCAAAAAGATAATAGCCAAAAAATAACCCTTTATATCAAATTTATTAATTTGGCGGTGACCGACAGAGAGGCCGACTCGCCTACCAAGAGGCGGCAACTTTAGTTTTTTTATATAAATTTTAATTTGTTCTTTATTTTTATTTATGCTAAAATTCTTTTTTTTAAATTTATTTATTTTTATTTATTTTTTTTTTTATATTTATTTAGTTTGTTTTAGTTTTTATTTTAGTTTTTATCCCAGTGCATCAAGAATATTTCTTTTAAATTATTGCACTAGTCACGAAAATGTTTTTCAATCCTTTCAGTTGTTAAACTTATACTAACTTAAGACTAACAATGGTTGGACTAACAAACAAACAAAAAATAATTTATCGTCTCCGTAAACATAAATCACACAAGAAATAAGGTTATAATTATACATTTAAAATTGATAATCAAGCTATTAATTAAATTTATTAAATTAAATTAAAGATTAAAAAAAAAAAAAAAAAAGTAAAATGAAATTATTATTAATTATTTTGTCTCTGTAGATGTTCTTTAAGTTTAATTTTAAATTGCGTAGCGCTTTTTATGGACTTAACATCATTTGGCAGTGAATTCCAATATCGAGCAGCATATACGAAAAACTGTTTCTCAGAACTCGATAGTTTTATTTTGGGGCATATTAAGTTATTTGTTCTCGAGGATATGGCAAAGTTAAGCTTCTCATATAGATAAATTGGTTCTCTGCGAATGATAATGTTGTGTAATAAGATTAGGGCCCTAAACTTCATCCATTCGATAAGACAAAGGTCAAATATTTTATTAGCGAAAAATGTTATATATTCATTCCTACTTTTTTGGAATATGTAACGAGCTATAGAATTAAACGCGACTTTCAATTTATGCATACTAGCTGCATCACAATGCCCAAAAATCTCAACGCAAAAATGCAACTACAGCCTGTTGTCTATTGCTTAGATAGGATTCAATTAGCTTAGTTGCTGTGGACGAGAAGTTGAATAACACTTTGAGCTTTGTGCAAAGTATTTGATGATTCACAGTGTCGAACGCTTTACTGTAGTCAAGCAGACATAGAAACGTTACTTGACCATCATCCAAACGGCTTCTTATATCCTCCGATATTTTTAGAATTGCTGTCGTGCAGCTTCTGTTTTTCCTAAAACCAGACTGGTTATCATTTAGCTTGGAGCTTATTGTTAGGAATTGCCGTATTTGATTTGCCATTAAGTGCTCGCAAACTTTCGATAAATATGGTAAATTCGATATTGGTCTATATTCATTAGATGATTTTGGTATCGGTAATATTTTAGCAAACTTCCACATATTTGGAAAGGTGGACGTGGTTAGGGCAGTGTTAATAACATAAGTGATATGGTCAAGTATAAGGGGAAGAAGTAGTTTGATAAATTTAGGGTTGATATCATCAAGGCCCACAGCATTTGATTTTATCTTCAGGATACATTCAAGTACATCACACGAACTAACACACATAAAACTAAAGCTATTATCACAGTAGGAATTCGGTTCTATAATAAGGTACATGTTTTGCGTAGCTTCAGGTACTGATATTTGGGTGAATTTATTATTAAGATGGTTTACGTCCAGTTCCGTCTTCAGTTTTGGTTTGAGTTTACCTATTCCTAAACTTTTTAGTTCATTCCAAGTTTGTTTGCTTGATATTGCACTATTGAACCTATTTTTGTAATAGTCTCGTTTGGCAGTGGCGATAATTTTAATAACATTTGCTCTCAAATTTTTAAAAACTGAGTAGAGCTCGTCTGTTCTGTAACGCTTCCACCTACAGTAGGCAGCATTCCGTTGGTCTATATGATGTTTAACATAGTTGTTAAACCAGGGCTTTAGAGAAGATCTAATAATTTTAGTTTTGACTTGCACACACTTATCATAAAGGCTTTGGACATTCGTGTTAAGTACTTGTAGCTGCAAGTCCGCAGTTGGATGGCTGTATATTTGAGACCAATCGCAATTATAGAACTCCCTTTGGAGAGTATCATTATCAATAGACTTAAAGTCTCTGTAGATAATCTGAACATCACTATACGCTAAGTCAATATCATAAGTTAAAAATATTAAATCATGTTTGGAAAATATTGGAGCTGATATCTGATCATAGTGTAAAATCTTTGCGGAGTCTGTGACGAAAAATATATCCAGTCGAGTATTTTAGTTTTTTGTAAAATGTGTAGGTATTGAGCTGTTAACTATTTTTAGGCCAAGAGATTCCATATCCCGCACCAGAAGCTTTTCTGCTAAAACGTTGCTGTTTAGATCTCCAGTTAATATTATGTCAGTATAATTCAAGGTCAGACTAGATATTGTTTCAATTAACTGGGAACAGTCAATATTTCGGTGAGGTCTATAAATACAGCCAATGAGGGTTTTCATGACTGTTTGTTTATTGGTAATTTCTAAAAATATATATTCTATTTCACTCTCATTGGGGTGTTTCAGTAGAATCCTACATGTCAGTTTTATGTTTACATACACTGCTACACCTCCTGCATGTCCTAAACGGTCACCACGATACAGTTCATATCCCTCACAAGAAAATGATGTGTCACAGAAGTCAGATGCAAACCATGATTCAGACACACAAATCACATCAACATTCGAATTAACAAAGAGGTATCGAAACTCGTCCATCTTATTGACAAGGCTTTGGGCATTTATATGTGCAACAGTTAGACCTTTTTTATGGTTGTTTAGAACCCTAATCATTCTGCTCGCAATTGTACTACCTAAATTCTGAGACATTTAAATAAAAAGAGTCGGGTAAAAAGCGCACGCTTAACATATAAAGAGACAAAATTACCTATTAAAATAAAGACGAATATAAAAGAACTAATTAAAATAATAAACATATTATCAATACGATGAGGGTATTTGGGTACGTAGACACAAAGCTTAGTCGCGAAAGTCATTAGTTGGTCCGTTTGAAATATTAGGAGGTGCGTCAGGTTCATCCGAAACGGCAATCATCTCAGTAACTAGAGGAGGCGGTTGATTTATCTCTCTTATCTCTAAGAGATCTTCCATGCACTCGATGCAGCGCACATCTTCTCTTCCAGCTTGCCTGATATGCACAAGGCCGCGACGAGTGAACACTGCTGAGAGCGCCTTGTGCTTTTTGAGGCGCATTGCCTCTTTAAAGATTAAAAAGCTCTCTTTTGATAATTGCTCATTAACATAGATCGGCACGTCAGAGTTCATATTCAGTAGTCGCAAAGTTAGTTGTCCGTTTCTTTCTCTTCGATACGCACCAATCGCTCGTAAAAGTGCAATTTTGTCGCGTGTGGTTTCCATTTTCATAATAATGACCGGGTCAACAGTGGAGTTTTGAGTTTTTCTGGCCCTGAAAATATCCCTGACCCTCGGCGCCGGCATAAGGTTAATGGAGAAACATAGCGTGCTGTAGATGTTGATTAACCTCTCGCCCTCCTCAAAGGGAACACCATGCATGCGCAAATCACACAGGCTTGCATTACTTGCATTCTTCTGCGCCACCAAATTCGCCCTTAGTAAGTCCACCTGCTCCTTCAGACTTCGCAGCTCACCAACCTCCTGTTCCAGCTGAACCACACGGTCACTGAGATGCTTCATTTCAGTTGACAACCCATTAAGGTGCGTCTGAAACATCTCCAGCATGCGCTTCTCAGCCTCGCCCACAGTGGATTTTATTAGTTCGGCCTGCTCCTCAAACCGACTGTTTAGGAGCTGAAGAAAGATAGCCGATGGAGCGTCGGCAGAGGCATCAGATGGACGGTCCCGCTTTAGGCCAGCCCCAGCGTTGTCCTTCACCCGCTTGCCTCGAGGTAGTGCACTCATTTTTAGTTTGTTTGATTTGATGTTCTGTTGTGTTTACAAATTAGTGAGTGTTTTTTGTTGTGTGGAATTCAGTTTCCGTTATTTTTGTTGAGTTGAGTGAAAGTGTTGGATTGAGTGATTGTTTTGTTTATGCTTTGTGCTCGTCGTAACTAGAGCGAGATCAAGATCCACAAACCTCTCTCTTTTCTTGTTTCGGATTTGGGTTGAGCGCGCACTTACACCCACTCACACATACACACATGCAATGGAAATATTGTCTTTTTGTTTAATTTTCGTGGTTTATTGTTGTTTGTTTTTAATGCGATTAAGCACAGCGGTGGCCGATGCACTTAGCCACTTGAAGAAACCGAGCTAAGAATTTTATTAGCAGTTGTTCTGTGTTTGCGGGTACTTAGATGCGGAGCAATCAAATTCGTGACAGTTTAATGAGGATTTCAAGTCGGATTTATTTCCTTTGTTGTGATGTTTTTCTTGATTTTATATGGTGTATATTGTTGTCCCCCTCCTTGTAGGTTGTTTAAGCAGTTTAAACTGTTAGATTTAAGTTAATTATGAAATGAAACAAAAATAATGAAGTATGAATGATTTAAATGTAAGGTTCAGCCCAGTGCAAACATCAACAAGAAATGTAATAGATTAACGCATACGCACACACACATAAATAGATAAGCATAAGATCTCTTTGCGCGCGCCTAATATTGGTGTCGACAAAAGCTCTGCAGGCCGCTCTTGTCTTAGAAATCTAATTGTAATTGTAGTTAGTTGGAAATAAACGCTGGCTGCGACCAGACACTTATTTTGAGGAAGACCCTTACGTGTTTCTCTGGATTAGCGATTTAACCAGTCAAGAAGAATGAGATAGCCGGCATCCCAATATAAGTTGGATTTGGACTCCGTGAAAAGGCTCACGGATTTTTCATTGGCGCCCGAGGCAGGGACATCGGCATTATTCGCAGTGGAACTTCTAAATTGCTTAAGTGCACCTCTGGATTTTCGGCACATAAAAAGCAATTGGAAGTTGGATTCTTTTGGCTGTATTTCCCAGTGGAAATTGGAAGTGGATCTGGACAACGATTGGAACCTTGCATCAGTCCCCACATACAAAAGGAAAGTTTGGAAATCTCAACTATGAGAACACAGGTATTTAGTGTCAAAAATTGATTTGTCTCACTAAGCCACATATTGTGTGAGTGTTTATGTGTCTGTGTACACTGCAAAAAGTACAGTGAAATCAATTTTTGGCACCCATATATTCTTGAAAAAAGTCAAGTTAAATAGAAAATCAAAGTGAACCATTGTTTTGGCGAAAAACATTTATGCGCTTAAATTATTTGATAGTTATGATTTTATGGTACCGTGGTACAATACTACGAGGTAGCACTGTACACTCGAAGAAACTGGCATAGCATCAAGTGAAAATTACGGGTCATTGAAACAGTTAATTTTTCTTCGTTTTGGGTTCTCTACTGCCGTTAAACTGTTTGTGTAAGCATTGGCTGTTGCTATGCAGAAAATCTGATCGATTGTTGTTGGTTTTGTTGGACATCGTCTGTCATCGACCTTTTCGGATTTCCTTTGTGATACGATATTCATATTTCTTCATTGGCGGTGATCCGCCAAATCCAAACACTGGCGGAGATGCTAACGAGACCTCCAATAATGGCCTCTCAACAACTTGCTCGTCTTTAAGGTTACTTGTTGAACATTGGACCCGCCTTATACCACAATCAAACGCACTTCCTTTTACTTTGATTTCAACTTTTCAACTGACTTTAATTTGGCCACTGCAGCAAAGGCAGCAGCCGCCGTTTCAATATGCATGTAAGTATATACAAGAATAGAGGGCGATAGAGAGAGAATATAAGAGAGCCTTACAAAGGGGGCTGTCTCAATAGTTTTGAGAATTGAACAATTTACTAAATTAATGAAATTAATGAAAGAACCAAACATCGGCCGCGTTGAATGGCCGCAGGGCTTCAATACAAACAATCATATTTCTGGATTCGCCTGAAGGGCATATTAGAAGTGAATTTAATGGCCTGAAGGGCATATTTACTATGTCTGCTTCATTACTGGATCACTCGACGTTGCAGCACCAGGACCTGCAGACTCGACCGGTAGGGGTGCCAACTTGTGAATGGCTCTCTTGAACAAGCCAGCCTTGGTCCTAACGGTCGCTACTCGCACCTTTCCATCGGCGCCTTTGATGGCTTCCTCCACGACTCCTATTAGCCATTGTTGAGGAGGAGCGTTGTCCTCGTAGATGAGAACGACCTCGCCTGGTTCCACGTTGCGTGTTTCTTTGGTCCACTTCACGCGCTGCTGTAGCCCTAGCAGGTAGTCGCGTGTCCAGTCGATCCAGAATCGCTGCTTGATTGCGGATATCCTCTGCCATCGCTGCAAGTAACTCAGTTTGTCGTCTGTGACTGGCTCTGGCAACGCGGATGGCAGCGCTACGAGAGTTGTTCCGATTAGGAGATGTGCTGGAGTGACTGCTTCGTCATCGTTGGGGCTGGTGTTGTCGACGACCATTGGCCTCGAATTGAGAATGTCTTCGATTCCCACCAGGACGGTTTCCAATTCGTCTTGCCTGAGAACTGCGCTGCCAATGGCCTTGATCTGCAGTGTTTTGGCCGACTTGACGGCCGCCTCCCACAGTCCTCCGAAATGAGGTGCTCTCGGTGGGATGAACACGAAAGTGATCCCTCTGGTGGCGGCAAACTCCATGATGGTGTTCTTGAACTTCTCGTCCAAGTCCGTCCACGTACTCAGCATGCGAGCAGCACCGACAAAATTGGTCGCGTTGTCGGAATACAGTTTCCGGACAGGTCCACGCCGACCAATGAATCTGGATAATGACATAATAAAAGAATTAGCCGTCAGATCAGAAACAAGCTCTAAATGTACAGCCTTAGATGTGAAGCACAAAAAGACTGCAATTCCCAGAGTCACCCGTATTGGACCACAAAAGTCCACTCCACAGATCTCAAAGGGTCTATTTACGTGTAGACGATCAGCGGGTAAGTTTCCCATTATTTGAGATGCTAGGGTCGGTTTGTACCGAAAGCACTGAATGCACTTTCTGACCACAGAATTACAGAGTCGTCGAGCATCAATTACCCAAACATGCTGTCGAAGAAGTCCTACCAAAGCTCTAGGACCTACGTGGCAATGTTTTTGATGCAGATATGAAACGAAAAGCCTTATAAAACGAGACTCTTTGGGCATCAGCAGTGGAAACTTTGCATTGTGTGGTAATGGAGCTTCTAATAACCGGCCTCCAACACGCAAAAGCGACCAGACACGTTCACCATAGACATGCTGGTGCACGAACGGACTCAATTTTTGGAGCGATGGCTTCAGTGGTGCAGATTTGCTCAATTTGCTAAATTCGTCAGGAAAATACATATTCTGTAGTATAGAAATTATTGCCAAAAATGCTGACTCAAGCTCTTCAGCTCCTTCAACGACAGATTCATATTTACATTTCTTTCCACGTATAAATCGCAACACATATGCGACTATTCTCAAGATTTTTGAATACGACGACTTCTTGTCTATGAGCTCGACAATGGGATCCTGTAGTAGATGAAGTTATCATCACGGTAGCGGATGCGACATCGGCCGCGATTATCGCACTCTTTTTTAGCTCCATGCAAGCTGCCTGAGGTGGTTCATTCGCAAAATGTGGATTTATGGGCCAATCTGTGCGTTCCATCCTCATAAGTTCTGGCCCATCGAACCAAATGGACGCGATGAGTTCCGATGTTGAGCATCCTCTGCATACCAGGACTGCGGGATTCTGTTTCGTTGGCACATGACGCCATTCAACCTCTGGCGTTAGTTCTTGTATATTGGCCACTCTGTTGGCAACAAACGTATTTAATCGAGACGGGTGTGTCTGCAGCCAATGCAACACAACTTCCGAATCGGACCAAAAAGTAACACTTTTGATTGGCAAGACCACAAGCTGCTTGACTTTCTCCCACAACGTTGCCAACAGATGTGCTGCACACAACTCCAGTCGTGGAATAGTCAAAGTTTTCAGAGGAGCCACCCTTGACTTTGAGGTGAGCAACCTGACGATGGTTTCATCTCCATTGGGAATACGCACGTACAGGCAACATCCATATGCCCTGCTTGATGCATCTGCAAACCCATGAATCTTACATGTAGAATCCCTCGTGACACCAATGTGTCGCGGTACGGCTACTGAGTCCACCTCAGCAAAACAAGCCTTCACTGCCTCCAACTCTGGAATTAAGCGGGAAGGTATTGGATTATCCCAACCAACCTTTAACAAACAAATTTCTTGCATTAGCATTTTTGCGCGTGTTATTATGGGACTTAATAAGCCAAGGGGATCATATAATCTCTACACAAACGATAATATAGATCGTCGAGTGGGTACTACTTCAGGGACATCCTTCATGGTATACTTGAATTGGTCTTCCTTGGTGTTCCATCTCAGCCCTAATGTTTTGGCATCATCCTGATCGCCAATATCGATCGGAGTGTCACCAGCTTGAGCTTGGAACCCATCCCAATTTGATGCCAATTTTGCCAAGGAGAACCCAAATGGTTCCAAAATAGCCAACAGTTCGTCCTTCAAACGATTTAAATCCTCAGTGGAAAACGCACCTGACAACAAATCATCTACATAGAAGTCGTTGGCCAACGATTTAGACCCGACAGGAGACGATTCAGCATGTAGATCGCTTAGATACTTTAAGCATTGGACTGCCAAAAACGGAGCTGACGCTGTACCATATGTCACGGTAAAAGGTTGATTTGGTGATTCTCTCCACACAATTAGATGAAACTTGCGATCAGCTTCATCTATTTCAACCTGGCGATACATTTTCTTAATGTCCGCCGTTAACGCATACGGACGTAGCCGGAATCGCAACAGTGTAGCGTATAGAGTGGGTTGAATGGTCGGCCCTACCATTAAAATGTCATTCAGAGACATTTGCGAGGATGTCTTGCTGGATGCATCAAATACAACTCGAAGTGCTGTGGAAGTGCTTTGCGGTCTTAACACGCATTGATACGGTATAAAATAGTGCGTTTCTCTCGGAACTGTGTCGTTTATGGCAGTCATGTGGCCTAATGAGATATACTCTTTCATAAAGGTAATAAACATTGCATGAACCTCAGAATCCTTTGCCAATCTTCACTCAAGTGCAAGAAATCTCCGCTTAGCGGTTTCATAAGATGACCCGAGGCAAGTTGGACTAGATTTAAATGGCAATGACACACTAAGACGTCCCGAGGTCAATCGTTTAACGGATTCGTTAAATGATTTCTCACAAAGCACTTGTTCTGGGGTATAAAGCTGTGATTTTGTCACGTTTGGAATTTCCTCCAACTCCCAGAATTTTTTGAGAATTGCATCGTATGAAGTCAAATCCTCTAAAAAAGTCATATGTGAAGATGCACGCTGTTCCGATGGCCCCACAGCCTGACAGCGACCTGAAACAATCCACCCCAATGTAGTGGAGTGTAAAGTAGGTGAATCTTGTGCACCTTTTATTCGACCTGTCTCCAATAGGTCATAAAAAACATCTGCTCCAAGCAAAATGTCTATGCATTGTGGTTTATAAAACAATGGATCAGCAAGCTCCATGTTTTCAGGGATAGACACATCAACTACCACCTTTTCTGGCTGGTACGAAGAGATAGCCTTTAGAACGCCAAAATCTGTCGTCATTACAAAGGAACTGACTCGTGATGCAATAGTTGTCTGTACTGCATGTCGAACTTGTGACTTGCACTTTCTAATTCCCAACAAATTAATATTCTTTCGCTCCCTTGACAACTGCAATCGGCTTACTAATTCTTCAGTCATAAAGTTAACCTGTGATCCAGAGTCTAATAACGCTCTTGCCATCACATATGAACCAGAGTTGTTCATTACACGTACAACTGTGGCCAATATTATTTGATCTGAGTTCTCTTTTGCCGCATGATTAACGGACGAAGTATATTCTGGAGCAACGACTGGTGCTGATGCAATATGACTGGAAGCTAAAACCTGGCTTGCGTTTGTTTCATATCTATGTAACAAAAAATGATGCGGCTTGGAACAGACTCTGCAGACACTAGCGTTGCAAGTTGAAACAGAATGACCCTTTCGTAAACAATTTATACACAAGTGACAACTTTTCACGAATTTAAAGCGCTGTTGACAAGATTGTGCCTCAAACGAACTACACGCTTGTATAAAATGATCGCTGGCCTTACAAAAAAGGCATTTCTCAACAGGCTTTGTTACTGATAAAACAGTTTTGTTGCCTTTTGCAGAAGGTCGATCAGCTTGAGCTGCACTTTGCGATTTAGGCCTACCAGATGTTGTTTCCTCAGCAGATAGGTGCTGATACCGCTTGTTAAGGGCAAGTTCACAATCGTCCCAAGTTGGAATCTCTGTATAGTTCAAGGTTCTTCCCATCGCGATCTTGTCCTTGCATCAACTTTCCCCATTATGATCTGAATTAGCATAGCGTGTACAATTTGAGTATCATCTCCTAATGTCTGAAGAGAACCATAAATCGCTGAGACACTATCTATCAAACTTCGCAAAGCAGATGCTGAAGGTTTTTGCATTATTGGCAATTTGAACAGCTTGGCCAAAGTGTCAAAGAAAATCAGACATGTATTGTCGTATACACGTTTTAGTGCACTAAATGCCTTTGGGTAGTTTTCGTCAGAGACTTGAAACGCGCTCACTGTGCCTAATGCTTCATCTTCTAGACAGGAAAGCAAATCATGAAATTTCTCAATATTGGACATTGACAAGTCGTTATGCACTAAGTTCTCGAACAACCCAATAAAATTTTTAAATTCGGAATACGTTCCTCCGAATTTTGGCAATTTGATCTTCGGCAAATACCTGGTTTGAGACAGTGACATATTCATGGTAGAGTTTGCACTCATTTGCTGTGGAGGTGTGGGCTGGCTCACCATTGACAACAATAACCCTTTAGTGGAAATGCACAGAGTTTCCAACTCTGCCCGCGATACAAGATCAGGACCAATTTGATCTAATTCATCTTGAACCTGAAGCGCAGTATCAATATATTTTTCTAAAATCTCTATACGGCATTTTAATTCAGACTGATTTATCGGCTTTCCTGACTTCTTTAAGTTCTTCATGGTCTCCTTTATCCACTTAATATCTTTGGAAACATTGTTATGCTTCGCCAGTAACCCAGTTAGGATTAGTGACTCGTTGGTTGCCGCATCATCTTTATCCTCTTTAGAATTTCCCATTGCAAAAACTAATTGGGTGCTTTTTCCTACAGTCCAAGTACTTAAGATTTGCTCTAATGCTCAAACAATAAATTTTTAAAATTTCCAATGACCAAATTTATACAACTCTGAGATGAGACTTTCCACTAAAACTCCAATTAAGTGCGAATACTCTTTGTGAGAATCAAGCCACACCACACGAATTATAACAAGAATTTAATTTTTATGATAAGCAATTTTATTTGTTACCCAAGCTTAACACACACTCTACAAACTCTAAAAACTTCAATTTCAGTTCAACCGTCGAACCGCAACCGGCTCCAAGCGATCAATTCCAACAGCGTCAATGCGAATAATTCTGACGCACTGCTTGACTCGAGCGCTGCTGACAGCTAACTCTAGTGTGTAAGTATTGGGCCAAATGCTTCCCAATCCAACTGTCCACTTAGGGGGCGCCAAAATGATCCGCCAAATCCAAACACTGGCGGAGATGCTAACGAGACCTCCAATAATGGCCTCTCAACAACTTGCTCGTCTTTAAGGTTACTTGTTGAACCTTGGACCCGCCTTATACCACAATCAAACGCACTTCCTTTTACTTTGATTTCAACTTTTCAACTGACTTTAATTTGGCGACTGCAGCAAAGGCAGCAGCCGCCTTTTCAATATGCATGTAAGTATATACAAGAATAGAGGGCGATAGAGAGAGAATATAAGAGAGCCTTACAAAGGGGGCTGACTCTATAGTTTTGAGAATTGAACAATTTATTAAATTAATGAAATTAATGAAAGAACCAAACAGGCGGAACTTCTGATCAAAGTAAATTGTTGATATCCCTTTTCTGCGGCTTTGTGGTTGTCTTAGTGAAATTTTTGGAAAGTTGATATTAGCTGAAATGGCAAATGACGATGCAGGTCCCAAGGAGACCAAGTCAAGTGCCAAATTAATGTCAGCTTTACAAAAACATGATAAAATATTATCAGATATCAGGCGGCTTAAGACTGCATTTTTGGAAAAAACTATCTCCTTTGACCAGACTCAACTTCAGTGTCGGTTGCAAGTGCTTGAAAGGTATATTGAAAAGCTTATAGATTTACAGTCTGACATCGATAAATTGAATCCTACCAACTATCTTAGGGCAACAGTGGAAGATGAATGCATTTCAACAAAGGCTTTGTACTTGTCATCCATACAAAAAGAGAAATGTTTAAGTCAAAATGATCAGTCTAAGACATTCACTTCTCAGCTACCAAAAATGCGTTTGCCTAAATTTACTGGCAAGCATGCAGACTTTAAAAATTTTATCGGTCTTTTTGAAAGTTTGGTCGACAATGATGCTTCCTTAACAAATATTGAAAAATTCAATCACCTAGTTTCTTGCTTAGCTGATGAGGCTTTAGGACAAGTAAAGGCATTTCCAATGGCAGATTGCAATTATAAAAAGGCCTTGTTAAGTTTGAAAAATGTTTATGATAATAAATGTCTAATATTTTTTGATACCGTTTCGCAACTCTTTGAACTTCCTCATATGTCAAAACCTTCGGCATCAAGTCTTAGGTGTCTGATCGATACTATATCCGCTCTTTATTCATCTCTGCAATCACTAGGTAGTGAAAAGGAAATTTCGAATGCTCTGCTGATTCATATAACAATGTCAAAAGTAGATCATTTGACAAAATCTAAGATTGAAGAGCAGCTTGACTATGACACATTGCCGTCTTGGGATGATTGTGCTAGCAAGTTGAATCGACGCTATCAGCAGTTGGCTGCTGAAGAGTCAACAAAGAGCAAATTAAAATCAAAGCAAGAGGGCAATAAAGCACACATGAAGTCCTCGTTTACTTGCTCTAAGAGTGATGAGAGAACGGATTTAAAGTGTAACTATTGTTCAACTGGGAATCATTTTATCGCAAGTTGCCAAACGTTTAGCGCTCTGCCAGTAAATCACCGATTTGATTTCATCAAACAAAATCGCCTGTGCATAAATTGTTTAAAACAAGGGCATACAGTGGCAAAATGTAAGGCGCAAAAATGTCGTGTTTGTTCAAAACGTCACCACTTTCTGTTGCATCGATACAAAGCCGATAATACAAATGCAAAAACTGTGTTACCCTCCATATCTAGTGGACAGCAAGCTTACGTCAGTCATGTTTTAACCGCTGATCAAGTTATCTTAGCTACTGCTCTTGTAAAGGTGAAAGATTGATTTGGACAACTGCAAAGTGCAAGAGCACTTTTAGATTCTGGCTCTCAGATTAATTTTATGACAGAAGACTTGGCACAACGTCTACGTTTACGTCGGGAAAATGCTTCATTAAAAATTGTCACAGTGGGAGAAGCTACCTCTTTCATCAAACATCGAGTTCAAACATCTGTTCACTCTAGAATAAATGCTCATACATTCGCATCCGACTTCTGGGTTTTGAGTTCAATTTCTTCATACCAACCAGATCAGATGGTTGACTCATCACAGTGGAATATACCCCCAAACATAAAGTTGGCCGACCCTCGCTTTCATAAGCCGGCTAAGGTGGATCTTTTGTTAGGAGCAGAAAAGTTCTTAGAATTATTATGTGTTGGCCAAATAAAACTGAGTGATGAATATCCAACAATTCAAAAAACATTGTTAGGTGGGATTGTGTCTGGAAAATACTCCCAAGGATTGTCCTCGCAAGCCCTTTCGTGCAAAGTAACAATAGAAAGCGATATTGGTTCACTCGACACTCTGGTGCAACGTTTCTGGGAAATGGAGCAGATTCCAGAAAAGTCGAAGGCTGTCTTTACAGCTGAACAATTGGAATGCGAACGAAATTTTAAACAAAATGTTCGAAGATCAGCTACTGGGAGATTTGTGGTAAAGTTGCCCTTCAAGATGAGTCCAGCTAAACGTCGTTTTTTGGCTCTAGAGCGTAGACTTTCTAAGGATGGTAGATTGCAAAACATGTATAATGATTTTATGAGAGAATATCGTGACCTTGGCCATATGTCATCGCTGAATCTTACTCCTCCAGGATTACATTACTACATTCCTCACCAATGTCTCCTGCGTCCTGAAAGTAGTACGACCTAGTTACGCGTAGTTTTTGATGCGTCTAGCAAGACATCAACATCGATGTCATTGAATCAGACACTAATGGTGGGTCCTACAATTCAGAGGGAGCTATTTGCAACACTTGCACGTTTTCGCTTGCGCAAGTATGCACTAGCTGCGGACATTTCCAAAATGTATCGGCAGGTGGAGGTCGCTGAAGAGGACCGAAACTTTCAACTAATCTTATGGAGGGAATCCTCATCTCAGAATTTACAGACTTTTTGTCTCAACACCGTAACATATGGAACGGCGTCAGCTCCTTTCCTTGCAATTCGGTGCCTTTATGAATTGGCAAAAATCTATGCAGAGTCCCATCCAATCGCATCAAAGGTCATTGAAAGTGATTTTTATGTAGACGACATGCTCACAGGTGCAGACACCGTTGAAGAGCTTGATTCGATTCGTCAGCAAGTAAGCGAGGTATTAGAACTTGGAGGTTTCAAATTGGCCAAATGGGCTACGAGTCACCCAAATTTGTTGAACCATTGCAGTGAAGAAAAACTATTGCAATTCGATCCTTCTGCATCAGTTAAAACTCTTGGAATGAGGTGGAACCCTCAAGCTGATGCATTTTTTTATTCTCTGGATGACTCTTTTTACTCGTTAACACCCACCAAGCGTAATATCCTGTCTGTTGCATCTCGCTTGTTCGACCCGTTGGGATTGTTGTGTCCTCTAATTACGAAGGCAAAAATCTTACTTCAAGACTTGTGGCGACAGAAACTGGATTGGGACGAAACAATTCCTATTATTCTGCACACAAGCTGGATCAGATTTAAGCAGAATCTGTTTGAGTTGCACAAAATTTCGATTCCCAGATATGTGTTCAAATTTTCGAATAAAGCCGTACAGATACATGGATTTGCTGACGCTTCTAGTCATGCATACGGCTGCTGCATCTATGTGCGTACAAAAAATAATGGAATTGTAGTGTCACGCCTATTTACCGCCAAGTCTCGTGTAGCCCCCCTCAAAACCAAGTCGATTCCACGTCTTGAGTTGTGTGCCGCACACCTTCTGGCTACTCTCTGGTCTCAGGTCGCATATCTTTTGGATGAATGCCAGATCGAAAGCATAAATTTCTGGTCAGACTCCCAAGTCACGCTGTATTGGTTAAAAAGAGATCCAGGCACATTAGCGACATTCGTAGCCAACAGAGTGTCAGATGTGCAAGAATTATCCGCTCATGTTACATGGCGTCATGTGCCGACTGACGCTAATCCTGCAGACCTCGTCTCTCGAGGTACAGATGTAGACGATCTCGTGAGTCCACTTTGTTTCAGTGGTCCAGAATTTTTCTCCACGAACCTGATAAATGGCCTCATCTTCTTGAATTCGAGATAACTTCAGAAATTCAATTTTCTGAAAACAAAATGTCCGTGGCTGTGTGTTCAGTAGTCGTGACAACGCCCAACTCGATTATTTCTCTAATCGAAAGATGTTCATTGTTTCCCAAATTGTTGCGGATTATGGCGTATGTCAACCGATTTGTCCTAGCAAGGAGACATAATCATGAAGGTGTTCTATCAGCAAAAGAACTACAATTGGTTTTTTGACATTGGTACAAGTCGTCCAAATGCATGAATTGGGTCCCGAATTCAATCAATTAAAAAAGTCGCAAATATTGGCTCCACATCTTCAAAAGTTAAACCCATTTCTTCAGGAGTCTATGGAATCTGGGATATTAGTGATTCGTGTTGGAGGAAGGTTGTTAAACGCACCAATACCATACGACGCCAAATTTCCATTATTATTGTCCCGAAAATCTCATTTTGTTGAGTTGTTTCTTCGCAATCTGCACTTAAAACATTATCATGCTGGCGTCAAAGTCATGATTTCTCTTTTGAGGCAACAAATTTGGCTTATTAATGCCAGAGATGGTACATGCCTGGTTAGGGACTGCATTCATTGCTTCCGATACAAGCCAAAATTACTGGGCCAAATTATGGGTAATTTGCCAGCGGATCGACTCCGGGAAGCGCGTCCGTTTTCGTCCAAGGCGGTTCACCTTGAGCTTGTTATAGACCTGTCCACTGACTGTTTTATCTCCTGTTTTAAAAGGTTCATCGGCAGACGAGGTCTCCCTCAGAAGGTGTTCAGCGACAACGCCACCAACTTCGTGGGAGCAGCCAACGTCCTCAAGGATCTCCGCGAGGCATACGAGAAGCAGAAGCAGCAGATTCAGGCATACGCAGCGGAGCGAGGCGTCGAATGGGTGTTTATCCCTCCGAGAGCGCCCCACTTCGGAGGACTTTGGGAGGCAGCCGTGAAAGCAGCCAAACATCGGTTGGTGCGAGGAGTTGGCAACGCCCGGTTGACTCAGGACGAGTTGACTACACATTTGGTAGAAGTCGAGGCGCTGCTCAACTCGCGCCCGCTAGTGTCCCCAGGCAACAATCCCAACGACGGAGAAGCCTTGACTCCAGGCCACCTATTAATAGGTCAGCCTCTACTTTCGCTGCCGCACGAGTCAGAGCTCGACGGATCCAGCAGCAAGGCCAGCTTCGGGTACTTGAAGCGGTCGCGAATGCTGTTGGCGCTCAGGCAGCAGTTTTGGCTGACTTGGTCCAAGAATTACCTGGTCAGCCTGCAGGAACGCAATCGATGGGAGAAGGACGTGCCCAATCTGGAAATTGGGTGCCTCGTTTTGGTACACGAGGACAATACACCTCCACAGCGATGGACAACTGGGCGCGTGGTGGCAACAATAACCGGAGACGACGGTAAAGTTCGGGTGGCCGAAGTACGCTCACCGACCGGAGTCATCAAGCGACCAATCCACAAATTGGCCATGCCTCCAACGGGGCCGGAATGTTTAAGGCCCTATTCTCATTCAGCAAAAAATTTTTTTTTGGACTTTTTTTTTTTTGCATTTTTTTATAGCTTGGACATTTAAGAATATAACCCTAAAAGGGTTTTTTGAAATTCGAAATACTTTAGAAGATATGGCCCTTTTAATGACCCAAAGTGACCCGATTTGCCTAGCAACTGCAAACTTTAAGCGCGCTTATCTCGAAACCACGTTTTTCGAGCTGGCGACCACGATTCCGCCAGTTCTACTGAACCGATTTGGACGAAACAAAGTTTAATCGACGTAGAATTGTCACCATTCTGGCCCGTAGTAAAATAAAAATTTTGCGATTTTTTTTACTATTTTTTTTTTACACTAAACTACAAAAAAGTGGGTCCAAATTCGATTTTTCAATTTCAAGTGGCCGCCATTTTGTCAAAAAAAATCGCAAAATTTTTTCATCCTTAAGCACTTAAGAGAGATGGGCATGGAGAGACTGCTGTTTGGACAGACATTTCAGGCTGAAGATCGCTGATGAGTGAGGTTGGTCCCTCATGAAACGTCGTCCGATCAACCTGAAGCCTCCTTTGTTGTGTTGTGTGCCTCTGTTTAAAGCTATGTCAATAACATAGTAAGACCTCGAGCCTGTAAAAACTACAAGTTAAAATTATAAATTCAAAAATAGTAAGGAAAAAAAATATGTTAATTAATAGGAAATTGTTAATATATTAAGTGAAGAAACGAAAACTGATAATGTGGTAGAAGGTTTTTATATGGGAGGAAAGGGGTGGAACTGAACATGGCTTGGAGAGCCTTGCTCGTCGTCGAGTTTGGGACAGCACAAAAAAATTATGGATCCTGCTGCAAGGAATGAAGGGGTTGTGCAAAAGACTCCGACCACCTAGAGTCTGCCGAAGAATGTCTTGTGAAGTTTCCTTTTCTTCGTAGTTCTTTTTTTTGTTGTTATAGAAGTCAGTTTGGTATAGTGAGATATGTGAATTTGAAAATTCAAATAAACAATATTAATTATTGTTTACGCTCCAAAATTCATTTTATTAGCAGCACTTGCCTCTCAAAAAATTTCTTGTCAATTCGATTTCCGTTAGACCAGAAACTTTAAATCTGCTTATAACCAAAACAAAATATGCGTGGAAGCTTTTTTTCCCGTTGATCGTCTCTTCACAGGGAGAGCGTACTGAGAGCCACTCTCTCTGTTTACAAATGTCAAATTACAACTAAGCACAGCTCACAGAGAGTGTTGGCCTGTTGAAACAACAACAATGCGTTGGTCTGCTGAGCTATATGTGTGAAGTGTGTGTATGTATTAGTACAACTTTTAATTCGTTATAAAACAATAAATAATTGCAATTAATTTTTTTTTGCACTGGTTGGGCTTAAATTCTCATACGAACATATGTAATAAATTTAGGATTAATTGAATTTGTTTTACTATGCTAAAAAGGGGGCCGTACATTCGTATGAAAGCTTTTTAGCGTATAAATATATAGATTAGCACTTGTATACGCATACTCCATTTTGGATCTAACAAACGCCCTATAAAAATTTGTAGCCATTTGTGATGTGAGTCCAATTTTTATCGTGGCAGCACTAGCCTTCAAATTAATAGCAGGTTTGACTCTGTCATCTATGTAATCGATGTGCTCTTTACATGAGAAATTAGCAGAAATAATTCTTCCTAACAATTTGACCTTTTTAACATAGTCAATAGGTTCATTACTAATAATTAGTTTCCTTGATGGTACGTTTCCTCTACCAATTGACATAATTGCAACCTTTTCATTGTTAAATGATAGATTTAAGTTTTGACAAGCATTGTCAAACTCATCTACCTTTTCTCGCAACTTTCCAATTGCCCCCTGTAACGATTTAGCATGACGATTTAGTACTAGCATCTTCAAGCTTGTGCAGCTCCTTGGAATATATATTAAACAAAACCGGTGATAAACAACTTCCCTGTGGAAGACCATTTGTAACGTGCACAACATAGGGTTCCGACCGCGCTCAGGGCAAGTGGGGTGGGTTGTTGGAGCTGCTTCAAACATATGCGCTTCATGACTAAAAATTGTAGACAGATAAGGTATATAAAAAGGACTGTAAACCAAATAATTTTAACCTTGAGATGCGTACTCTAATAATAGAAGAACTAAAATGGAGATGTTCTTCTGTCTGTACCCTCCCTACCTGTAGAGTTGGACAAAGCTGCTTGACTCTATTCTTTTTACTTGATCGAGATGTAAGATGCCTTAGGTGCCCATATCAAAAAAATTTATTATTTCATTTTAATTATATTTTCCGAACGGTTATGTAACTTCAGAAGACTTAAAAGTATGATTCATTTTTGCTTAAATTGAATATTGAAGGAAAACAACAAAAATATTTAGGGGAGTTATGAAAAGGATTGGAGAAAATAATTAAGTAAATAAAGAACTTCATATTTCCATATTTGAAAACTTATAAATTATTTGAATTCATAATAAGGAATTATTAAGAAACTTCAAGGAAAACTAAAGATTTTTCTCTGAATATTAAGACTTACTGATAATTATGGTATAGATAAATATATTTGTTCTCATTTGTTTTTTTTTTCTATTATCAACGACTGCGATCATTTTCCTGTTGCATTCTTTTATATACACAATTCGGCTGTGCCGTACTCACTACCGTAAAGGGTCCATCGATCGATCGTAAAGGGTCATATCGAAAATTTTATAAGTAAGGTTCTTAATAAAAATCAATTAATACAATTTCAAAACTTTTTCCCATTAATGCTTCGGAAAAGGGTACAGAAAGCTTGCACCTAGCAAAAGCGTTCCAGCACTTGAAATAACATTCGCGTCTTCTTAATATTCAGCGCCTGCAACTTAGTCCTTGTCCATATAACCACTCTGCTTTGCACCAAAATACGCTTGGGCGACGCTGCAGGAACGCGAAGGCACCGCAGATAAGAAACACCTAAACAAATTCTCACATGAAACACTGTCGACACGTATTTTCACTAGCTTACCCTGTGTGAGGTTAGAGTCTGCGACTCGTGTGGTCGTATACGCCAACAACAAAAAACTTGTTCACTGCAAGCTTCATGCAGTTGGGGCCGAAATGAAAAGCCTTGGCAAGGATGCTTAATTCAATTGCAAATGATTGCCAACTTCGGTATGACTGTCACGCGGTTTATAATGAACTTTGATCACACTCAGAGTATTAATACGTCTTTTCCAGCTGCTTGCGAAATGATAAAAGGCAGAGACAAATCGGAAGTTGAGCTAGCTCTCGAAGCTGCTATTAGTGTGACCCAATCCGATAAGCGAGAAAACGACTATAATGGCAAAATAAAAAAAAATTCTAAACTGATCTCAAAGCCGTGACAGTGGCGTCAAGAAAAGTTAGTACATGCCATGTTCAAAATAAAAATAAAACGATCTAGGCCATAACAATGGGTTTGGTGGAAAATGTTTTTGCATTGGGGGCACCCTCACACCTCAGGTTTGATCTTTGACTACTAGCCTAAGATCAAAGCTGAAAAAAATCAAAGGGTGTATGTTGGATGCTTATTACCAAAGATCCTTAGCGTGGAATTTTCCGAGTTCCTTGCCGTTCAGATCTTCGAGAAAATATTTCGACTGCCAAAATTTTTGTTTAATACAAACTTTAGTACCTATGGGAGCTAATTTTGCGGTAAAGTTTGCAGACGAGTTATTTAATGCAAAATTTCGCTTTACCACCTCCTGTCCAGCTTCAAAGGATCGAGGTTTAGCACGCAAATTATATGTCCGTTGATTTTTCTCGTAAGCTATTGTTAGATATATATCTATAGAGATCGAATTTTAAGAAAATCATCGGAGCGTGTGCACTTTTCTGTACCATCGCTAAGCAAGTTCAAGTTTCTAAGTAACTTATAGTCTTGACCGTCTGTGCAACTTATTCTTAAACTGAAGAGCAGATGGTACAGCTCGACAATCTAGTGAAACGTTCGCACATTCGCCGAATCCCTAAATAAGAACACAATCGCTTACTTGTTAGGAACTGATCTTTATTCATTTTAGTCGCTGCTTTTATAGTCTAACTTATGTATTAGGATATGAGACAACTGTCTTTACATTTATATTTATCATTCTTCTTGTCCTTGTTCAACATATGAACCTCATTTATTTCTTATGTATATCTTATGTACTTATTTTACTTCTCTTTCTTGCGCATCAATTTACTTGTCTACAAATTATTCTGAGCTGCTCTGACTTACTATTCTAATTCAATCCTTGCTTGTGGTCGCTTCGCACCATATGTATGCAGGCGTGTGAGCCGGGGACTTCTAGTCATCTACCTAAACGCGACCCTTTCAAGTGGAATCATATTTTGTAACGTCTGCGAGGGTTGTAATATATGTTCTGTTGTAAACATTTTGCGGGGGGCCTTAATGACATATACTTTAGTAATATTATGTGTAGTACAATTTATTTTTAAGCTACATTAGGTGGCGCTCCAAATTTAATCTTAATTTTATTTTTCTTTTCTCTACATTTTTGTGCTCCTAAATATATAAACAAAACAGATATTCCAATTAAACTTAAAGTTAATGAGATGTGCCCACTTGCATTATGAAAATTTATTCCTCTTAGCTGGATGTTTTCTAATTTTTGCTCATTTAGTACTTCTCTAAGCTTCATTATATCATAAGTGTTGTTAATTAATTTAGTGGCCATGGGCTTTATTTTCTCTAGTTTAATGTTACTAGCTAAAACAGTAATAGGTGACGCTTGATTGTTGAGAACGTCTTCGGTGGTGATATCATGGGCTGCGGTCAGAAGATGTTTCCCATTGCGAGCGGTACAGCCTTGGCGAAGTTTTAGTATACCTTGAGCGGTGATCCTCATAACTTGACTATGATGATTTTCACAAGTCCATTCCAGTACAGTTTCGTTAAACGCCTTGTACAACTAAGTATTAGGAGTACTTAGTTCCACCCATACATTTTCTTCAAGCCTTTCTTGAAATTCACATGTGGGTTCTATACTTTGCTTGAGCGCTGCTAGTTCACAGGAGTTGTCTGACGCTGCCTTCCGTACCCAGTTTCCTCGGCAGAGAAAATGTTTATTACTTTGGCGTGAGCAAGCATTTAGCTGAGTGGCGGTTATTAGCGAGTAGGCGTCCGTATTGAAGTTATAAATTAGATAATCGGACTTCAACTGAGCGATGATGGTTCGTCCATGTCTTTCAATCGGTATTGGTATGAGTTTATAAACCTTAGAAGATTCTTGGGAGAACAATGGTATCTCTGCGTGTATTATTAATTTCTCATCAACAATTATAAATTTCCCGAATTTCCGTCCCTGTTGTTGTTCCTGGAAGCTGTAGTTTTGTAGGTAATTTTTCTTTTATAAGGCTGATTTCTTGTATTATTTGTGTTGGTTTTAGTAATTGAGGATTAACTCGTCCATGGTTTAAATCGATCAGAAGGTTGGTTATTGATGCTTGTGTTTTTTCACAATTTTCGATTAGTTGCGTAATTTGTGGCAGTACTATTTGATATGATAACGCCATTTTATTACCATATTAATTTTCTTTGTTTTCATATTGTAATCGCTTGATTTCGTCATCCATTGCTTTAAACTGGGTGTTCATATCTTCGATTGTTTTCGTTAGAATATTAAGTGTAGAGTCGATGATTGATGTTTGTTTTTTATAGAGTTTTTGCAAGTCTTGTTGATTTTCAAAAATGTTTCGAACATTTTCCTGAATAATATCTCTGTCTTCTGCATCCATTGTTCCAAATAATATGTGGTGTAATGTTCCCACAAACTCAAATGGGGCTCGTTTTGATCTGTTGTTTTTCCATATTAAATCATTATTGGCTTTGAGTTGATTATACCTGCCTGTCATTGTCAGGACCATTATTTTGCATGATCCTTCAAACAGCACTAATGACTTAGAGTTGATTGCCAAATCCCATATATATTTCTCGATTTGAGTCATTTCAGTTTTGTATGCACTACAATTGTAATAAATTATTAAATTCCATTTGGATGATACTATATCCATCAAACCAATATTGTCCAGATATATATTTGTGTTATTCTCTAATGGTATCACTTCATTTCATTCCATCAGTTGTGAGATTTGACGTTGATACACATCTTGTTAGCGTGAGCAATAGTAAGCAGTTTATAAGTATTGCTGGCTTAAGTGCATTTGAGCTGTGCTTTCTTTTTATTTCTTCTCTCTCTGTATCCAATGGGCAAACTTTAGTTATCGGTCTTTTTACAACTCCATTTTGAGTTTTTATTGATACTACTCGAACTTTACCGTCGTTTCCAGGATGTGTTTCTTCAATTCGTCCAAGTGGCCATTTGGTTGGACTTGTATTCTCGTTTTTCCCATTGAAAATGGGAAAAGGGGGATCATGAAGTTGTGCAAAAGTATGTAACAGATAGCAGGAAGCATTTGCGACCCTATAAAGTATATATATTTTTGATCAGCATCAACAGCCGAGTCGATTTAGCCCTGTCCGTCTGTCCGTCCGTCTGTCCGTCTGTCCGTCCGTCTGTCCGTCCGTCTGTCCGTATGAACGCGTGTTTCTCAGAGGCTATAAGAGCTAGAGCCACAAATTTTTGCATGTAGGTAGGTGTATACCCGATTCAATACGAGTTTGTTTCAGATTTGGAAAATTCCTCCCCCTCCCCCCTTTAAGCGCAAAAAACTGTCAGAGCCACAATTTTTTAGATAGACCTACCAAACTTTACATATATCAAGTAAGGCCCAATATCGATCTATTCTGAAAAGATCACTAAGATCGGTCAATAAACACCGAAGTTATATACGAATCAATTTTGCTTGTGGGAGAGAGGGGGGTCTTGCATTTTCAGTTATCGCGCGCGGCCGCATGCCATGCGTTTGCGTGTATGCTGGAGTGTGTGTATGTGTGAGTGTGTGTGTATGTAAAGAAAAAACACACGAAATCAAGGGAACAGGGTATTTTGTAGTCGGGGCACTCGACTGCAGCTCCCTTACTTGTTGATTAATACAATTTGACCCTTTTCTAAGTTCACTGTTTCTGTTTGCCATTTTAAACGTTTCTAAGCGTAACCAAATATTCGTCCTTCCATTTTCGCCAAAAGTTATTTTTCATTTTTGAAAGTAATTTCCATCTGTCTAGTGATGATACTGCCTTTTCATCCTCATCTTCTGGAATATCCAACATTGGTCGTCCAATAATAAAATGACCTGGTGTTAGAATATCGTCGAGTTCGTTGCTGTAATCTATTGGATATAGTGGTCTCGAATTTAGTATCCCTTCGATTTGTGCCAACAGCGTACTCATTTCTTCATATGTCAGCGTGCTTTCACCTATCACTCTATTCAGGTGGTGTTTTACTGATTTAACGCCAGCTTCCCAAATTCCTCCAAAGTGAGGACTTGCCGGCGGGATGAAATGCCATTCAATTTGCTCATTAGCTAGCTGTGGAGCTATGCTATTCCGTTGAAGCGCTTGCATAAAGTCCGAATTCATTTTCCTCTCTGCTCCTACGAAGTTTGTGCCGTTATCTGAATACATATGATTGCATTTTCCTTTTCTTGCTGTAAATCTTTTCATAGCCGCTATAAATGCTTCTGTTGTTAAGTCGCTTACTGCTTCCAGATAAATTGCTTATAGTACTCATGCAAACAAAAATCGCAATGTAGCCTTTGTACGATTTTTGTCCTCTTCCTTTGTACACTCGCATGTTGATTGGTCCAGCATAGTCAAGTCCTGTGTGACTGAATGGATTTGACACTGTAACTCGTGGTTCTGGTATCTGTCCCATTATCTGTCGTGCACACCTTGTGCACTGATGTATTACCCTTTTAATAATGTTTTTTTAGTCCAAATATCCAAAAGGTTCGTCTTATCCGCGCCTCTGTTACCCTATTTCCTCCGTGCAATGTTTCCTTGTGTGTTTCTCGACTTATCAAATCTGCCAAATGTGACTTCTTTATAATTATGGGATGTTTTTGGTTGTAGTGCAAATTGGAAAATTGCAATCTGCCTCCGACTCTCATGATTCCGTCTTTATCCAAAAAAGTGTGTAGAGTTGCAAGCTTGCTTTTTGTCTCAATTTCCAGTTTTTCTCGAAGTCTTACAATTTCCTCACAATATTCTCTGCTTTGATGTTGTCTTATGATTCTGCATCTTGCTTCTTTAATTTCAGTTATTGACAATTTTCCTGTTCCGCCCTTTTTTCTACATCTCGCAATGAATCTCAATATATATGCTACAATTCTCGTCAGTTTTCCAATGTTGCTGTATTTTACTTCTAGCTCATCTAGAATTGTATCCTGTTTTGATGTTGTCAAACTCAATTGATTTGTAACTTCTCTTTTTTTCGGCCATTCCTTCTCGTCGTGTTGTAGCCAGTCCTGTAGCGGGTCCTTTCCACCAAAGTTTCGGCCCGCACAGTTTATCTGGTTGAACCCCTCTGGTTCCTAAGTCCGCAGGATTTTCTTTTGATCCTACGTGTCTCCATGTTATTTCCGGTGCCAGATTGTTGATTTGCTCCACTTTTGAGCGGACAAATTTGTCTTTGTTTCTGCTGTTTGCTATCCAGCTCAATGCAATGGTTGAATCACTCCAGGCGTATTTTTTATTCGCCACTGGGATAGTAGCTGCTACTGTATTTAGTAGTTTTGCCAATAAGTGCGCTGCACACAGTTCCAACTTTGGAAGTGTTTTCCGATTTTTTATTGGGTTAACCTTTGTCTTGCTTGCAATAATAGTAATTTTCGTTTGTGTTTTTCCGTAAATGATAGCTGCGTAAGCGAGATCTGATGCATCGGCAAGCCCATGTATTTCAAGTGGCTCATCAGTCGTAGCTCCAGTCCATCTAGGAATTTTAATATCTTCTATCGCTTTTAACTTTCCATTAAACTCGATCCATTCCTTTGCCAGTGATTCCTCTAGAGTCTCGTCCCAGTTCATCTTAGAGATCCATAATTTTTGAATAAATAATTTGGCAATGATTGTTACAGGTGATAGCCACCCCATGGGGTCAAAAATTTTTTGCCAATGCTGACAGTGTCTTCCGTTTCGTAATTGTTTTTGTTTCGGTAGTGTTGATGTTAAAACTGAATTCGTCATTTTGAGGATTCCATTTAAGCCCCAACGTCTTCACTGATTCTTCTTCGTTGACTTCAAATAATTTTTCACTCATTGCTTCTGGTAGTGCCGTGGTTATCCTTTTGTCATTTGCCGTCCATTTGCGAAGATGCAATCCATATTTCTCCAGTTCTCCTCAAACTTCTTTCTGAATCTTGATACATTGAGATATTTTCCCAGCTCCAGTCATCAAGTCGTCCATATAAAAATCGTTTTTTACGATTTCTTTTGTTGTAGGGTTCTCACATTTATTAGATATCTCCAGTAGACATCTTGTTGCCAGGAATGGTGCTGATGCTTTTCCATATGTTACAGTTTTCAAATTATATTCTTTTACAGGTTCTTTTGTATCCTTCCTCCATAAAATTCTCAGGTAATCTTGATCTTCTTCATGTATCCATATTTGTCTGTACATTTTCTCGACATCTGCTGTGATTACGAACTTCCAAATCCGCCATTTCATTATAATTTCCAAAATGGTTTTTTGTATATGGGGTCCAGTTAATTGAATATCATTCAAACTTTTTCCATTTGTTGTTTTTGAAGATGCATCATATACAACTCGAAGCCTGGTTGTTAGACTGTTTTCTCGAATAACCGGTTGGTGTGTTATTTTCCAGTTTTATTTTCTTTTGCTTTCTTCATATGTCCTTGATTAAGGTAGTCGTCCATGAATTTAATGTATTGTTGCTTTAAACTCTCATTATTTTGAAATTTTTTCTCAAGGTTCAGTAGTCGCGCCATTGCTCGTTTTCTTGAATCTCCCAGCTCGTTGTCCTCCAAAAATGGCATTTTCACGATAAATCTTCCATCAATATCTATTGTAGTCGTCTCTTCAAACATTTCCATGCATTTCTCATTATCCGTTGAAATTGTAGTTTCAGGAATTTCCTCTATTTCCCAAAATTTTTCTAAATTAACTGCTGACTGTATTCGCTTGTTCCCTGGTATTTGCACTGCTCCTGATAAAATCCATCCAAGTTTCGTACGTTGCCCAATGACTGTATCTTCTTGTTTTAGGCCTTGCATTAAAATTTTTGCCAGTAAATCTCCTCCAATGAGAATGTCTATCCTGCTTCGCTCATTAAACGTTGGATCTGCTAGCATCTCGTTTTTCCAAATTTCTTTTTCATATTGAAATGAATTCGGTGGTTGTGGACTGAGTAGTTTTGTCAAAACTACAGCTTCTGCATTAAATCTTTCGTTGCTTGTAAGCCGTGGCCGAATTTTTAATTGAATGGCCGCTTTCGAAACTCCCACTAAATTTTCTCCAAGCCGATATATTTGTGTTTTCTTTTTATGTTTTGGTAATTTGTGTATCTGAGCTGCTTCCTCCGATATTACAGTGATTTGTGATCCTTGATCCACTAGAGCTCGGAACGTCACCCATTCTCCAGTTGCCGCTTGAACTTCAACTTGAGCCGTTGCCAGCAATGTGGACTTATTTTTTGCCGATCATTGCTGATTTGACCTCTTCATTGGTATGCAACAATTCATGATGCGATTTGTTGCATTTATTACATGTCTTCTCTTCTTCTGGACAGCCTTTATACGCGGAGTATTTGTGACTTAAGCATCTGAAACATAAATGTTCCGATCGTGCAAAATTCCATTTATCCATTGCAGATAATTTTGAAAACTTCCTGCAATCTTGTATCCTGTGCCCAGCAATTTTACAATGCCAACAACTTTGATCCACCGTAATGCTCATTATTTTTGGATTTTCACGATTATACTGTCTAGGGTGTCGCACCGCTTTTATTGCTTGCAGATGTTTTTCCATAAATTCCAGTACATCCTTTAATGTTTGTACTTCTTTTGTTGCAGCACATGTGTGTTCATATTGCTGTTGTCCTGAGCGATCAAATTTCCTCAATAGTATCCCAGCAATAAATACGTCAGAGCCGTCAAGTGGAATTCCCATTCCATTAATGGCATGTGTGCATTTTTGTGTGGTGTCCAACATCTGTTGAACACTCTTTTCCGACTCGCTGTTCATTTGTGGCAAATCGAGTATTTGGTGAAGATGCTTCATAAAAAGTTGCCTTCGATTTTCATATCTGTTTTTCAAAATCGATAGTGCTACTTCATAGTTTGTGTCAGTTATCAGCAAATGTTTAATAAGATATATTGCTTCACCTTTGACTACTTCTTTTAACCGCATTAGCTTCTCTTTATTTGATAAACTGGTGTTATTAGCTACCATCTCGTTGAACATATCAAAAAAACTTGACCATGTCGTTATATCTCCAAAAAATGGCGGTATTTCCATCTCTCTGAGCTTCATTGTTGCTCTGACGGCTTATTTTGAGCCAACCATATCTCCTTATCTCTTTTTATTTGTTTCAGCTCCTCAAACTTTTCCATTAGTGTTGTCGTTACTTGTCCATTGTCTTTTAAATCTTTGAAGATTTCCGTCAATAGTTTAAAATCTTATTTTAGGTGCTCGCAATCGATTTGATAAAGTTTATCATCTGCACCTGCCCTTTTTATTGTTTTTAATAATGTTTGGCAGGCTTGATTGAATTCCTGCACTCGCATCTCTTGTTCTCCTATCATCTGTTGCATAGACATGTTCATCGTTTGATCGGCTGCTTTTTTGTTTAGCTCTCCAACTATTTTATTTTTCAAGGCTTGTGTTTTTGTAAAGCCACCCTTTGAGAAATAATCTCCAGAAAACGCATCTGCGTTTTGCATTAGTTTTTCGTGCTGCTGCTTAAACAGTTCCCATTGACTTTGCACCTCGGTCAACAGATTTATATTGGAACCCTCGATGAGATTAAGTTTCTCCTCCCATTTCTTCATCTGTATATAAATATTTGATTGGCTCGCAGCCAATGCATTTAGCTGCTCCCGTGTCAAGACCATTTTAATCAAAACCAAGACGCAAAATTTTTTTTTTTTTTAATTTTTATTTAAAGTTTTCAGTTCTTTTAATTCTTTAATTAATTTCTCCTTATACTCTCCTGTCGACAGATTGATCAATCTATACAACTATTTGTACTTCTTTCTTTTCTGCTTCTTTTTTCCTGCTCTGCGCTTCTTTTTCTTCTTAGGGGGTTCTGGTGCTGGCTTCTTTTGTCTGGCCTTATATTCCTCTATTGTTAAAGGCTGAGGTCCTGCGCCTTTATGTGCTGCTGCCACCCAAAATTCTTCCGCTTTTTCCAATAATCGATTGAATTTTTTGTGGAACTCCTCCATTCGCTGTGCTCAATATATTCAATTTATTTTTAACTCGCCGCGGTGGTCGCCGTGCCCCTCTGCCGCTTGTAATTGCGGTGGTCGCTTGCCTCCGCTGCCGCTTGCTTTTTTCAAATCGCCGCGGTGGTCGCCGTGCCTCTCTGCCGCTTTTAATTGCGGTGGTCGCTTGCCTCCGCTGCCGCTTCCAGTTTCCAAATCGCCGCGGTGGTCGCCGTGCCCCTCTGCCGCTTGCAATTGCGGTGGTCGCTTGCCTCCGCTGCCGCTTCCAGTTTCCAAATCGCCGCGGTAGTCGCCGTGCCCCTCTGCCGCTTGTAATCGCGGTGGTCGCTTGCCTCCGCTGCCGCTTCCAGTTTCCAAATCGACGCGGTAGTCGCCGTGCCCCTCTGCCGCTTGTAATTGCGGTGGTCACTTGCCTCCGCTGTCGCTTGCTGCTGATTTTCTCCCACGAAGTCCACCTTTCGTCCCACGCCGCCGTCTTTAGGGCTAGATTTTTTAGTTTTTCCCTATTCTTGCCGTAGTGCACTTGTAAGGCGCGACTTGCGGACTTTTAACCGTGGATACCGTTTGACGGGTATGCCAACTGGTTTGGCAGTCTTCGTGAGTAAATAATTACTCGAAGGACCATAAATGTGCAACTTATTCTTAAACTGAAGAGCAGATGGTACAGCTCGACAATCTAGTGAAACGTTCGCACATTCGCCGAATCCCTAAATAAGAACACAATCGCTTACTTGTTAGGAACTGATCTTTATTCATTTTAGTCGCTGCTTTTATAGTCTAACTTATGTATTAGGATATGAGACAACTGTCTTTACATTTATATTTATCATTCTTCTTGTCCTTGTTCAACATATGAACCTCATTTATTTCTTATGTATATCTTATGTACTTATGTTACTTCTCTTTCTTGCGCATCAATTTACTTGTCTACAAATTATTCTGAGCTGCTCTGACGTACTATTCAAATTCAATCCTTGCTTGTGGTCGCTTCGCACCATATGTATGCAGTCGTGTGAGCCGGGGACTTCTAGTCATCTACCTAAACGCGACCCTTTCAAGTGGAATCATATTTTGTAACGAGGCTTGTAATATATGTTCTGTTGTGAACACCGTCTAAAATCATTTGCTGGCCAAAGACTAAAAAATATGGCGACAATCCGATGGATTGGTGTATTGAGTTTCTAAGAGACGAATTAATGCTCGGTAAATACATATCCCAAGCACTCTGATCTGTACGTACATATGCTCTTAACGCAGCATTAATGGACCTACTAACTCTTTCAGCCTCGTTTGACTGTGGAGAATAGGCACCTGTACAAACATGTTGAACACCATATTTGGAAATAAAAGTAGCGAAATCCTGGCTTTTAAACTGAGTGCCATTGTCGCTAACAATGATTTCCGGCACCCAAAACCAGTAAAGAGTTCGTCTGCCAAAAAATCAATGACGACTCGTGAGGTAAACTTCTTTACGGCCTTAAGGAACGGAAATTTCGAAAAATGGTCCAGGACGATGAAGATGCCTTATGGCCTTTTTTCGTTCGATGAAATCGATGTACAACCTCAAAAAAGGTCTTTCACTAGACACTTGACTTCCCATTGGAGGCTTAAGTGTACATGGGGGATGTTTTGAAATTTTACATATATCATATTTCCCTCTGTACACTTCTGTACGCAATGACTCAGGAACAAATAGTTTCCAGTAGTCATCGTGGCTTGAGCTGTTCTCCTGAAAACCACTTCGCCGATATATATAGTCATCGATCACTCGAAAATCAGGTAAATTAGCATTTCGATAATTGTCTCTCAACTTGCTGTATTCAGCAGACTGAAATGCATCCGAATCCAAATTAACTTCTGGGAAATAATCAATTTCTACAGCGGCAATTTCATTGACTTCTTCAAAAGAGCGCGATAGTGCATCAGCTACAACATTTTCTCTCCCTTTGCGATGCTCAATATCGAAAGAATAGCCTTGTAGTTTTATGGCCCAACCTGCTACTCAAATCAGCTTGGTTCATTATCCATCGGAGGCTTGAATGATCAGTGACGACCTTAAATGAAAGTCCTTCGATATACTGACGAAACTTTTTTATGGCTAATACAACAGCTAAACATTCCAGCTCTGCAACTGTATAGTTACGTTAAGCTTTATTCAACTTCTTCGACGTGAATGCAATAGGCCGTTTATATCCAGTGTCGTCGACTTGAGCTAATACTGCACCCACGCCGTGCAGTGAAGCATCGCACTGAACGATAAAGGGTTTCTCATAGTTTGGGAGAATAAGAAATGGAGCCGTGCATAGTCTGTTCTTAATATCATCGAACGCAACTTGAGCTTGCTCATTCTATTCGAATGCGTTGCCACGCAGCAATTCTATGAGTGGAAAGACAACAGAAGAATATTGAGAGATGAATCGCTGGTACCAGTCTGTCATGCCTAAGAATCTTATAAGCTGTTTGCGCGTTTCGGCACTGAAAATTCTTCCACAGCTTGAATTTTATCAGGATTTATTTGCAGAGTACCTTCTCCAACCACATAGCCAAGATAATCAACCTTCTTTAAACAAAACTGACTCTTGCTTATGATTATGGTAAGTCCAGCTTTATGTAACTGCGTGGATACCGCAGCCATGGGATTTCAACTGATAGGAAATGACCATATCCATCAGCCTACACATAGTCTGAGGAGCATTAGTAAGACCGAAGGGCATTCGTTTGAATTGGTCCAGCGGACGATTTGGAATGGTAAAGGCTGTTTTCGAACGAGAATATTTATCTAAACGAATTTGCCAAAAAGCATTCTTCAAATCTATTTTTGAAATGCAATGTACTGGAGGAAGACGACTTAGTAAACCATCTAGGATTGGCATTGAATATGCATCCCTAACGGTTACGCCGTTGACCCTAAGAGCGTCAAGGCAAAATCAAGCCCTTGCAGTCTTGACAACTAATGTGACTGGAGAAGACCAAGGCGATGCAGGTGCTTCTTCGATCACATCCATTTTTATCATGTGGTCAACTTCCTCGGACAGCAGCATTTCTTTCGCCGGAGATAAAGGGTAAAACCTTTGTTTTATAGGTTTGGCGTCGGCTGTGTCAATCGTGTGTTCTAAAAGAGAAGTTTCTCCAAGGCCATTTCGCTCGTGCCCTCTGAGCAGCAGAAAGATCAAGCTTGTGGGGCTCTGTTCCTACTTCTACTCTCAGTTCGTTAATGGAGCAGGAAGTAATGGATATGCCGAAGGCTTTCCAAAAGTCCATTCCACAAATGACATCCTGCTTGATAGATGGAACGAATTCAAAATCATTTTGTACTGAATTGTAAGTCAGGGGAATACGAATTAGCCAGCAACACCTTGCTTTTGGTCATTAGCAGTCTGAACTACACCGTTTATTTTCACGAAGTTCAGTTGCTTTGAAATAATTTGTTCTGTTCCTATTACACTTTTGTTGGCTCTACTATCCAAAAGAGCTAAGTACGGTTGGCCAAATATTTCTATATTTGTAAATGGTCGAATATTGTTGCTCTTGTGAATGATAGCAGACATTGTAAAGTAGTTTAGGCGATGTTTATTTTGCCAAAATTTACGCATACGCAATGAATAAGGACTTTTCGATACTGACAAATCGTTCACATTAAAAATCGCTGCTCTGCGCTTGTAATATTCTTGTAAGCGTACGTGATAGGGCTTAAATAATCGAGAAGTTGGAACGTCTGGTAAACTAGAAGGATAGTCTGGTAAAGATTGCGATATAACTGTATTCGAATCCAACCCTTTCCCTTTCGGAACTCGGTGGACATCCTGAGATGTGATTTCCGAAGTGGGTCTACAGTTTAAGCAATTCGGCTTATATGTATCAATTAGTCCACAACCGTAGTAGAAAACACGGCGTGGCTTTAAGCATTCTTGGTATCTATGACCTTGTTCGTCACAGTTCCAACACTTAAGCTTGTCTCTTAGACGCACTGCTCAAATTTCATCGCCGTCATCAGATTCCTGTTCTAGGGGTTCTTCTGAGTCTTCTTCGTGTAGAATAGCATTTACAATTCGCTTAGAAACATTTGCTTTGATCTAAGATTTCGGAAGAATTCTTCGTGACGATGACACTCTTTGCGCAAGGTAGCTAAATTTGAGGTATCAACATGCAAAAGCTCATGTTTTAACTCTGGCTTTAAGTTATGGCTAACTTCTAGAATAATTTCACTCTCTGACATGGGTTCTCTTAAAGAATCTGCGATCACTAGCATGGCGTCTAGGAACTCGTCAAAGTTCTCAGTACTGCCTTGCTTTCGACAACGCATAGCATTTTTGATATCTCTGTCAGTTCGCTGATCTTGATATCGTTCTCTCAACCGGGTGCATAACTCAAACCAATCCATATGTCCTACAGTTCTATGAACTCGCCAATAGAAGGAGAGCGCCGGTCCCGAAAAGAGTAAATTTGCAAATTGATATAGTAAATCAAAATTGCCATTGAAATATTGTGAAGTGAGACAATTCACTCGGTAAATAAAATCTTCGATTGGAATGTCACTCGAAGAACCCGAAAATTTTATTTTCCAATTTGATATTACATTGGAAATTCGATCAGGACGATCAGTAGAATAATCACTCGTATTTGCTCTAGCACTCGGGGGTCTATTTCTTTGACCATAGTGGTCACATCCAATGCTGGAGCGTGGTACACTTAGAGGCATTTCATTTTCCCATTCGAGTTGAGGTTCGTCTCGAGCTTCTCTTGAATATGCAGACAAATTCAAATTTCGTACTGCTGCACTGATCTGATCAGCCACAGAGCCCGTTATATTAGATCGATAATTTTCTAATGAACTCGATATTATTTGTTGAATACGATCTTCTGATATAGTATTAGTCTCAGAAGCGTTACCACCTGTGTCATGTCTTACACGCGAACTAGCTTGCTGGCGTTTATTTGGTGTGTTTCGATTCTTTGATCTAGTAATTGCTCTAGTTTTTGGGATGGCTCCTGTTTGATTGTTTCCAGGGACAGTTCGGGGTCTTCCTGCAGCAGCTCTAGAATTTGCTCTGGATAGTAAGAAAAGATTTTCTGTACTCTGTGTGAGTGTACAAGGCCGTCTACATACTGGACATGTGTGATTGCTACTTAACCACTCGGATAGACAAGCCCTTTGCAATTTATGTTTGCAAAGAGTTTCAGAGATAGCTGTTTCTGAACTTGTGTCACTGCAGATGGTGCATAAAACAGAGTCGTTAGCATTATTTGCCAAACCGACTAAGTCTTGTGTACTACGCATTATAGCCATAGCTACAGATTTGATATGATCTTTTGAAGTTTTCGGTAATTGGAAAGTGAGTGAGAATAATAAACTCACTAAAATAAGAAGTACGATGTAGGCTTAAAAATCAAAATTTTTGGACTTATCCATTAGCACTCAATAAAGCCTCAATAAAGCTTGATTTTGTACTGCATCTTAAAATCAAATACGGAAACTAACTTTAAATTATAGGCGAAATTAAAAATCGCTTAATATGAGCGGGCCTAGCCCTCGCTCATTAACCCCTCGCCAAAACAAAACAAACAATCGAAGTGCATACTTCTCGTTCTCGCGTGTGTCAAATCACACTAACAACTATCTAAGACCAAATGAAGAAAAGATGCCGAGATCTGCCTCTCCAACTTTGCCCAGTGCAAAGTACTCAGCTCCATGGAGTGCTCAGTGCGCCTCTCCCGTAACTCCGCTCTCAACAACAACAACCACTACTACAGCCCAAGCCTCGCCAACGTTTCTGCTCTCCACACTCCCGCCTACAATTATGTTAACATCAACGATTACAACAACAACATCAACAATTACAGCGACGACGGCAACAGTTAGCTCTCTCCGCTCCTCTCTCACCACACCAGCTTCAACATATGCAACTGCACAAACTGCTACAAACACACATACGGCAAATACATACACAACGAAATGCAACACCTACTACCCGTTCGTATGTGCAGACTGGCATCGATCGGTATGTACAAATAAATAAACGCAAATTAAGCCCGCAAAACAAAAAAAAAAGCGGCAACACTCCAAAAATAAACAAAACAAGCGATATACCTGTGGACAAAGATCCCCTCACTGGCAGTAGGTTCAAAATTCTTGGCCAACAGTCTGATGCTGAGTGTGAAGAAAAAGCTCCAAATGCCCCCAAGCCAAAGCCTCCACTCATTTATATAAGGGATGGCAACTGTGCGGCCCTAGTAACAAAGCTTGTATCGCTTATAGGCAACAACATCTTTTATGTAACATCCGTCAACAAAGGCAATATACGCGAAAGAAAGCTCCAAGTCAACACCGAAGAAAATTATCGAGCAGTCGAAAAATGCCTAAGAACTGAAAAAAAAGCTACTACACCTACCAACTAAAAAGTAGCAAGGGCCTACAGGTTGTAATCAAGGGCATTGAAACAAGTGAACCTGCAACGAAAGTCGCTTCTGCCTTGGAGGAAAAGGGATTTAAGGTCAAGTCCGTTATAAACTTAATAAACAGGGACAAAAAACCACAGCCACTATTCACAGTAGAACTAAGCCCGGAAGACACAACTTCTAAAAATAATGTAGTGCACCCAATTTACAAACTACCTTTCTTATTGCACCGCAGAATAACCGTAGAGGAGCCGCACAAACGCACAAATCCAGCGCAATGTACCAATTGCCAAGAATTTGGGCACACAAAAGCCTACTGCACCCTGCGATCAGTTTGTGTAGCATGCGGAGAGCTGCATAACACTGCCTCATGCCCTGCTAACAAGGAGGATCCATCTGTCAAAAAATGCAGTAACTGTGGAGGTAACCACACTGCAAACTACAGAGGCAGTCGACCCCTGGAGTCTTCTTCACCAAAGCCACGAGATCGACCTTTGCCCCAACGACTACAACCCAAGGTGTTTCTTTCGCAAGCGCCTTGAAACTAGGAAATGATAGACCCGCACCCATATCTACGGTTTCGCATGAAATTCGAAGTGAGCCGACACTGCCATCAAAACAAGCGGAACAACCATCAAACTATAGTAGCTTAGAAACTATGTTTCTATCGTTACAGCAGACGCTAAAGGATTTTATGGTATATATGCAAAACGCAAAGCCCATGGTGGCACTGGCATCCTCGTCAGAAGCCGCATCAAGCAAAACCCACTATCAGGATTTTCGGAAAACTACCTACAAGCCATATCGATATGTGTAGAGTCTAAACGAGGCAATATCACTCTGTCCGCGGTTTACTGACCCCAACGTTTCGCAATATCAGAAAATCAATTCCTAGATTTCTTTAATACACTTGGTCAACGCTTCTTGGCTGCGGGTGACTATAATTCGAAACATCCCCACTGGGGCTCCAGACTGACCAATCCCAAAGGAACTCTACAGCGTACTCACGCGCGCATCAAGCAAACTCGACTATGTATCTCCGGGAAGGCCTACATACTGGCCGGCAGATCCAAAGAAATTACCCGATCTTATAGACTTTGCTATAACAAGAAAAGTTCCACAAAACTTGGTAACTGCAGAAGCCTTTGCTGACTTGTCGTCAGACCATTCTCCTATAATATTCACCCTTCTGGAGTGCCCTCATGTTAGAGAATATCCTCGGAGACTGACATCACACAAGACAAACTGGCTGAAATACAAAAAATATATCAGCAGTCACATCGAGCTGAGCCCAACCATAAACAGCGAAGAAGACATTGACAGTTCAGTTCAAGCCCTCACCTCTATCATTACTGCCGCTGCTCATCACTCAAACCCCCAAACGACAACAACAGCACCTCAGCAAGATCGTAGATTGACAAACAGTTACATTGACCGGCTGGTCTCAGAAAAGCGGCGTGCAAGAAGAGAATGGCAAAGCTTTAGATCGCCTGCAGCAAAAAATCGTCTGAGACTTGCAGAACGCGTACTTCGCAAAGCACTCGAAGGCGAAGAACAGCTGCCACATAGCCGTTATATCGAAAAATTATCGCCTACAAGCACCAAACTTCCCCTATGGAGGGCAAGCGCCAGCATAAAGCCACTTGCAAAGGTAGACACGCCTCTAAGAGATCAGACAGGAAGATGGGCCCGCAGCGACGAAGAAAAGGCAACTGTCTTTGCATTTCACCTTAGAAATGTTTTCCAGCCAAATCCTCCAACCAATGGCTATGAACTTCCATTGGTTCCGACCGCCGCACAAAATGACCCAATCAAAGTTCATTCGCTAGAAATAAAAAATGCCATCGGAGAGCTAAGTCCCAGAAAAGCTCCTGGACATGACCTTATTACACCTAAAATGATTATGAAACTTCCAAGTCCCGCCATTACACCTAAAATGATTATGGAACTTCCAAGTCCCGCCATTACACTTGTCTCAAGACTTTTGAATGCTGCTCTGCGATGTGGATACTTTCCAACGCAGTGGAGGAGGTCCACAATCATAATGATTCAGAAACCAGGAAAAGATAAAACAAAAGCGCCATCACACAGACCCATTAGTCTGCTACCTTGCCTGTCAAAACTATTTGTGAAGATCTTACTCAGTAAAATTGATGCCCATGTACAAAATATCATTCCCTCACATCAATTTGGGTTTAGAGCAAAACTTGGGACTATTGAGCAAGTCAACCGTTTAACTTCAGACATTCGGACTGCGTTTGAGCACCACGAATACTGCTCTGCAATTTTCTTAGATGTTGCCCAAGCTTTTGACCGCGTTTGGTTGGATGGTCTTATATTCAAAATAAGGACAATGCTTCCCCCAAATACTCACAAAGTATTAGAAAGCTACGTCAGTAACAGAGTATTTACAGTTCGTCAAAATGAGTACACAACGGAAGAGTTCACTATAGGAGCCTCTCTATATGTAATGTACACTGCCGACATACCAACAGACCCTCGACTTACAATAAGTACTTTTGCGGATGATACGGCAATATTAAGCAGATCACGATGTCCAATTAACGCAACAAGTCTGCTGGCAAGCCACCTAGCTAAAGTGGAAAAGTGGCTGGCCAACTGGCGCATAAAAATCAACGAGCAAAATTGTATACATGTGACGTTCACACTCAACAGAAGCACCTGTCCCCAGCAATCCTTAAATGCAACCCAGATCCCGCAATCAAACGATGTTGTATACCAAGGTGTGGACCTCGACAGAAGGCTCACATGGCGCAAACACATAGAGTCGAAAAAGCTTTAAATCAAGCTAAAGGCCAACAGCCTTCACTGGCAAATCAACTCCCGTTCCCCTCTTAAACAGGAATATAAAGCCCTACTTTACAAAAGCATCATAAAGCCTGTCTGGACGTATGGCTCGCAGTTATGGGGAAATGCCTGTGTGAGCAGTGTGGACATCCTTCAAAGATCACAATCAAGAATCCTCAGAACCATCACTGGAGCGCCATAGTACATTCGCAATGAGTGTATCCACAACGACCTCAGCATCCCATTGGTCGAAACTGAAATAGAGCAACTTAAACAAAAATATTCTGAGAAGCTTCTTACCCAAACAAATCAACTTGCAAAATCTCTTTCCATGCTAGCAACGCATTCTCGCCTCAGGCGAAATGACCTACCAACCAAGCGACTGACTTGAAGCGCCGCAGAACACAAACTATCTCCAATCTGAAAAATTATTGTTAGTCTCATTAAGAGAAGATTCAATAAATACAAAATAAGCTAAAAACAAAAAAAATTTTCAGCCGGTCTGGCTCCGATAAAAACCAGAATGCCAGCAATTCCAAGCATCATAAGAAAAAGAACTTTTGGGCCCCACGTTGGGCGCCAGTTTAGTTATGTAACGTGCACAACAGTGATGCATCAGCAGCCCCTCTGTCTACTATAGGGTTCCGACCGTGCTCAGGGAAAGTGTGGTGGGTTGTTGGAGCTGCTTCAAACATATGCGCTACATGACTAACAATTGTAGACAGTTAAGGTATAAAAAGGACTGTTAACCAAATTATTTTAACATTAAGATGCCTACTTTAATGATAGAAGAACTAAGATGGAGATGTTCTTCTGTCTGTACCCTCCCTACCTGTAGAGTTGGACAAAGCTACTTGACCCTACTCTTTTTACTCGATCGAGATGTAAGCTGCCTTAGGTGCCCATATCAAAAAAATTAATTATTTCATTTTAATTATATTTTCCGAACGGTTATGTAACTTCAGAAGACTTAAAAGTAGGATTCATTTTCGCTTAAATTGAATATTGAAGGATAAACAATAAAAATATTTAGGGGAGTTATGAAAAGGATTGGAGAAAACAACTTAGTAAAGCCTGGTACGGAGAACGCCAAACAGTTTGTGCGCACGAAAATGCCATTTATTACGAAAGTGGATCGTAAAACAAAATAGTGTGCTAAGACAACCAAAAAATACCAAGAATAAGGCGTTATTGGTAATTTTTAAAGGTACGGTCACACTTCCCCGGCTTACAAACAATTTAATGATGATTTCAAGTCGCAACAATAAAAAAATTTGTTTATGAAATGGAGATCAGTAAGGTCCAATGGCGAGGCCAGGAGGCAGTTGTCCCCCTATATTACAGATTTTGCATCTGAAAACTCAAGTTTTCATTTATGCCGCACAAATTGCCTTGGATGAGGAAGGCAGAGCATACAAGAAGCAGACGCTAGCGTCTTAGTTGGCATATTTGAAAGATTTGCTAACGATATGAGTATATCGACATACCTAAGAGAGATTGTAAGATCTAATGTGATTTTACCAATAGTTCGAGTCACAGAAGTGTTCATTCAAAATTTCAAAATGAACGCCAACAGTTTTAATTGGCTCCAAAACAAAGCACCCGGTGCAGATTAATAATAAATGCTACTTATTTTCATTATTTATTTGTTTTTATTTCATAAACGTTAGTACATATATATTAATGTGGTTTCTCTCCATCGACATTGGCCGTTGGAAGCAAATTTGTTGCTGCTCTTTCTGGATTTCTAGACTGGCTATGGCAACTGAATTTAAATACTCAAAATATTGATGAGGCCCCAAATAATTAGCTGTTTTCTTCCTCATGAAAGCGCTTTCATCGAGTTTTTATTTTTTTTTTACATATTTTTGCTCTACCGACCGTCAAAATAAATAAATTTTATTAGTTTGGGCGCCCAAACAAAACTCGAACAGCTATTCAATAAAATCCACATGTGCAATGTAGTTGGCAACGCGAAGGCGTCAAAGTGGATTTTACAACCCCCCCGTTTGCTGGTCAGCATACTAGTCGCAAAACGTTTAACGTCAAAAATTTTGCGAGCGGTTTTACAGTGTCATTTTTATATGAAGATTTTTGTTTGCGAGCGCTTTTTTGCGATCTCCGTACCAGGCTTAAATAAAAAACTTCATATTGCATATTTGAAAACTTATAAATTATTTGAGTTCATAATAAGGAATTATTAAGAAACTTTAAGGAAAACTAAAGATTTTTCTCTGAATATTAAGACTTTACTGATAATTATGGTATAGATTAAGATTTTTGTTCTCTTATGTTTTCTTTTATATTTTCAACGACTGCGATCATTTACCTGCTGCATTCTATTATATACACAATTCGGCTGTGCCGTACTCACTACCATAAAGGGTCCATCGATGTCAGCAGGCTTGTTGACGTTGATTTGACTGTTGGGGTGTTGTAAGGGAAAAAAGCTTATAGATGCAACAAAAGCACATCGCGTGGATCGAAAATTTTATAAGTAAGGTTCTTAATAAAAATTAATTAATATAATGTAGCGTACACATACTTATTTTAATATATAATCAAAGCCACATATATATGAGCATACTATGTGACACTCTGTTGCATAAGTAAACATACAAATATCAATGCTCACTTAAATTCATTCTTTGTTTCCCATAAGGAAATATGATCGACCACTTGGGTCGTTGCCTTAAACGCGCACTCAGCTGTTTTCGGCTTATTTCCAAATGTATGTGCCCGCCGCTCGCTCGATATGCAAAAGCATTTATTTGGACATTAGTTCAGTCCATTTTTATTCATCGCTTGGCTGAGACCATGTTGGCTCAGCCTAGCAAAACTAAACTTATAAAGAACATTGAATAAACTTATTACAACTTATTACATGGCTACGTGTCAGTTATTATTTGACAACATGACAGTTATTATAATAATTTCAAAACTTTTTCCCATTAATGCTTCGGGGAAGGGTACAGAAAGCTTGCACCTAGCAAAAGCGTTCCAGCACTTGAAATAACATTCGCATCTTCTTAATATTCAGCGCCTGAAACTTAGTCCATATGGCCAAGGTTATGTAACACAAGAGGTTATGGCCTGCACGCTGGTTCATAAAAACCGGCTGTATGAGCGAGAATCCGGGAAATCGACCAGGTTTACGATCTCAGATGTTTCATTGCGGTGGAAGTCTCTGCTCTCGATGTGGTCTGCGTTGGGCAGGGTGTGTGAGTGTGTGTGTTATGGCCTAGGGTTGGCACACGGCCATGCCTGGCCTAGGCTTTTAAGGCGCGCCCAATATAACCACTCCGCTTTGCACCAAAATACGCTTGGGTGTCGCTGCAGGAGCGCTAAGGCACCGCAGATCAGAAACACCTAAACAAATTCTCACATGAAACACTGGCGTCACGTATTTTCAGAAGCTTCCCCTGTGTGAGGTTAGAGTCGGCGACTCGTGTACGCCAACAACAAAAAACTTGTTCGCCGCTAATTTCATGCAGTTGGGGGGCTGAAATGAAAAGCCTTGGCAAGGATGCTTAATGCAATTACAAATGACTGCCAACTTCGGTATGACTTGCACTAGGTTTATAATGAACTTTGATCACGCTCAGTGTATTAATGCGTCTTTTCCAGCTGCTTGCAAAATGATAAAAGGCAGAGACAAATCGGAAGTTGAGCTAGCTCTCGAGGCTGCTATCAGAGTGACCCAATCCGATAAGCGAGAAAGCGACTGTAATGGCAAAATAAAACAAAATACTAAACTGATCTCAAAGCCATGCCATGACAGTGGCGTCAAGAAAAGTTAGTACATGCCATGTTAAAAAAAAATAAAACGATCTAGGCCATAACAATGGGTTTGGTGGAAAATGTTATTGCATTGGGTGCACCCTCACAAATTCAACATTCTTTTTTACAGGGATTAATACCGAAACGATTTTCGGTTCCGGTACAGGTACCGGTACGACCCGAAATGAATGTTTCGGTTAAATGTTCTATTTCGGTTTTTAATTTTTTTCGGTTTCGATACGGTACCCAGTTTTATATATCGGTATACCGGTACGTACCGGTATAAGTCAAAATTTTTAAATATTGTAGAAAGTAAATTCTAAGATAAGTCCAAATCATTTTATTCCTTTGTAACATAATGAAACAATATTCAACATAAAAGTTTCAGTCGTTTGCGTTGCTGGAACAGAAAATGAGATTTTGAAATCTCATTCAACTCTTCGAACTTTATGGAGCGCTCTGACCACCACTTTAGAATGTTTTGATGGTTTCGAATACGTTTCTGTGCAAGCAAAATTTTAAGGGAAGCCAGCAGCTTATGCATCAACTTCGTCGGCGCTTTCAAATAAGCTAGTATTAAAACATTCATTAGCAGTGATTGATCAGCAGTGACTGATCAGCAACCGACGAAATTAGAGGATAAATAATTGTTAAAAGATTAATAAAAGATTTTTTTGCTGAGGACCTAGCATTACGTTATAATTGGGTCCAAAACTATACAACATAGAAAAGCATTGTTCTCAAAAAGGGATTTCTCACGCTTTTCTATTTCCTGAACAAGCAATTTCGATAGGGGGGACGAATTTATTAGATATTTCCAATTTTAAGTGTATCCAAATGAAATAAAAATCTCTCAAAACTAGATTTTCGGCTTGAAGCTTAGCTGTGGTCATCTCAGCTGGTTCTAATATGCGTACCATTTGGCGAACTGAGTCTCACTCTTTTCGATATAGAAGAAATGTTGAAGATGTCTTCTGCCAGACGTTTTAAGCCTTCTTAGAAAAGTTACAAGAAAATTTTACATAGTTTAAGGGACGCCTTATGCTTTCTTCTTAGCGTTACAAACTTCTGACCTAAATTATAGAGGTAAAAAAACCGAAACAGTACCGGTATCAACGTTTCAGTTTTGTTCCGGATCTATCGGTTCCAATAATAACGATAAACGGTATTCGGTTCTCAAAGAAAAGTTTGTATTGAAACGGTTTATTTCGGTTAACAGTTCCGGTACCGGTACCGGTATTAATCCCTGCTTTTTAATTAATTTTAATACGAAATAGGCATAGTAAAATCAAATATGATTGTTATAGATTTTACTATGCTTTTTATCCCTGAGTGTAAGTACTGTCAAAATCTTCATTTAACGGTTTAAGCTGTGGCTCGTTAATCATAGAAAGCATCCAATAATTTATGTGATTAGATTTGTTATTTAAAAAGTTCAGTGGCGTAGCGTGAGGTTTTGCCTCGGTCGAATTTGCCGCCAGTAAGCAAATTTGCTCGCCAAATCCTTCTGTTGCCCAAACCTTTCATTTATTTCTGCAATGATTTTGTCCATCGGATCGAAAAGTGTTCGCCCTATTTCATCTTCGTCTTTGTTGACATCGTTAAAAAGAAGTTTCTTATCTCTTCGCCTGGGTGGGGTTCAGAGATATGCCAAGGTCATCAATATATCTTTAGCATGACGAAGAGCGCCGTCTGTCCATTCCTCTCGTTTTTCTTTTATTTATATTAAGGCCTTTTGATTGCAGATACTTTTGTTCTGGCTTAAGGTTGCGAACGAAATTTCCATTGACTTGACAAAAATACAAAAATATTTATTTAAGCATATAACACAGTTCAACCAATATAAAGTCTTTGCTGGCCCTCGAATGAGTTCGAATCCGTTTGACAGATTTTTTCAAGCTGAATACAAGTCAACTTTCAGAATCAACGGTCAAAGTTATTAATTGTGCCCAAAATGACGCTTTCAATAATGTATTACAAAGACATCTTCAGCGAAATGAGGCACTTAAAAATTTAGATGCATAGAGGGAACTAAATTCTTTGGACGCCAATAAACCAAATTCGTGTCGACCCTCAAATTTGCCTCCCCTCGCTACGCCACAGAAGAAGTTGATATATGTATGTATTGTACACAGTAAATGTCTATACGAATATTCAGAAAAGTTCGATTGTATTCATATTTTTTATTCACAACGGCATTTGTGCAAACTGAAATACACAAAGAAGCGAAATTATTTTTTATACAAACATTAATGCATATGTACATACATACAAACAGCCGGTTTCTGTGTGATCGTTGATCATTTGTAAACAGTAACCAAATTGTTTAGCCGACTGTGGCATTATTACATAAATACAACGTGTCTTCTCTAATTCACCTTTTACATAGAGACTCTCCTCACTACGTATTTGGTATGCAAATATATGTATACACACTTAACCTTTACATAACATTATAGATATACTGCAATCATTCATACACATACATTAAATGCATAGGTTTTCTATTCTATTTGCTGTAGCACTATAGTGAACACTCGCGAACTACTACCAGGTTGCCGCTGTTTTTATACCCTTGATAAGGGTATTATAAAATTGTCCAGATGTTTGTAACGCATCTCCGACCACATAAATTATATATATTCTTGATCAGCATGTCGAGCTGAGTTGATTTAGCCCTGTCCGTCCGTCTGTTTCTATGCTATCTCCTCCGTCAGTTTTGAAGCTATCCTCACCAAACTTGGCACGAATTTTTTTGGTACAAATACGTTGCACATTTGTCGGAACCGGCTGGATCGGATGACTATAGCATATAGCTGTCATAGAAACGATCGGTAGAAAAACTAGTTTTAGTGAGAAAAACTTTTTTGTTTTCAATGGAATCGCCTCCAAACTTCGCATTTCTTAGTTAACTATGCTTTCCCATGATACCACCAAATTTGGTCAATCGGACATCTAAATAGTATATCTGTCATAGAGAAGTAGAGTCTGAAAAGTAGTCTTAGTAAGAAAAACTTTTGTTTTAATTGGGATCGCCCCCAAATTAACAGTTTGTCATTCTTTTCCACGATTGCACTAAGTTTGGTCGAAGTCGAACATCCCATAGAAAAGTATGGTGCGAAAAGTTGTCTTATTTAGAAAAACTAACTGCAAGGGCATACAAAACTTCAGCCGAAGTTAATTTTGTTTTAATTTAATTGGTACAACGCGTTGTCAAACCCAAACATTTTAGACGCAAGTTTTTTAAAATCTAGAGCGTAAGTTAAAGTCGGCCCTGCCCGACTTCGATATACCCGTTACTCAGGGAAATTAATGTTTAATAGACTTCCCTTATATGAATTAACAGAGCATTAACATTAATATGTACATTTCAATATTATGTTTGCAAACAGCGCATTCGGCGCAGAAAAGAATGCAACGTTTTCAAAACCGGTGGAATTTGCCTCTGCGAAATAAGGCCCCAAAAAAAAGAGGCAAAAAAAATATAAAAAAATGAGGCCCCAAAAAATTTACACAGAAAACAAAAACAACGATTTTTCATCAAATTTGAGGTGTTATTTCCTTTTTGGGGCATTATTTCCAACATAAAATTTGAAAATGAAATAAGGCCCAAAAAGAAGAAATGAAATAGGACCCCAAACTCATTTTTGGGGCTTTATCTAATTTTTACTAGGAATCAGACACTAAATTTTAATCCGAGGTGTCCTGGAAATCTCTAGAGATTTTGTCTTCGGTTGGTTTGCAAAACGCTCGAAAAATACGTCGGTGTCCCAAAACTTCGAGAGATTTCATTTTGTAAGTGGCAAAGAGAATTGGTCCAATTGGGCTCAAAATTATTGTCCATCTCACAAAACAAGGTTGCATCACTCGCAAAAAACTTCCCTTATATTAGTTTTGAAATAAAATGATGTTAAACGGAAATCTGTTAGTTGAGGCATAAGTTTTATGATTCATGCTCATATTATAACTTAAATCAAAGTCGCGTTACCCAAAACTAACATACAAAATATAAAAATATTTTTGCGCCAATCATAAAGCAGAATTTGCCAACCCTTGGCACGTTTGTTGATGTTGAATTTCCCATGTGGCGTTAGTGAAGCCGGTAGATGGAGCCAGTGGCACGACGGTTTTGGTTGATATGGCAGCCTTCGGTTGGTTTTGCGAAAAATTGTTAAAAAGCCAATTTCAATATTAAATTAAAGTAAACATGTTATTTATTTGATGCAGCGTATCGAGTAAAATAATGTCGTTTACATTTCCAAAACTATCAAAATAGTTTTAGCGGTGAATCAAGCAAAATCTCTTCCCAAATCACTAGAGATTTCAAGGATACCGAGAATTGGTTTTGGGTTGAAATTTGGTTGGAAGAGATTTCTGGGACACCGCGGAATATGAATATTTTGGGGTCTTATTCGGCGGTGGAATATTTTCTTTTATATCGCTTATTATTTTTAATGACACATCTGCACAAAAATTCCACTCATCAAATGCTTAGTCCAAGAAAACCTGCAGATAAGAAAATTAACAGTTATTGCATTTTATTGCATGATTTAGCAAAAATAAGAAAAATTAGATAAGACCCCAAAAAATTCATATTAAAATTTGGGGTCGTATTTCATATCTCTTATTTTTGCTAAGATATGTCTTTAAAAATAATAAGCGATATAAAGGGAAATATACCACTGCCAAATAAGAGTTATTTAATGGACGGAACTTTTCAAATAGTTCCCAAAGGTTGCTTTAAATAGCTTCTACTCATCTCAATATTTTGAGGAGGTAATGACATTATTTACAAAAGTTATTTCTTAAATTTATAGATAGTTTATTTCAGGGACCGTAATCATGATACATTTTAAAATAAAACTTACTCTTTAATAATTATTTCTGGATTTTTTTTCATTTTATTACACAATGATGATTATTTTTAAATAAGAAAAATAAAATAATAATCATTTTTGATCAAAAAAAATAAAACTTACAGATAATATCTGTATTAGGGCGGGTCAATTTGTATGGAGCTAAAAAAACGTGGTAAGCGTATAGAAGATTCGGAATCTGCGATGAATTCTAAGAAAATTTCACTAAGAAACCCCATGTCTAAAATGAATTCCTAGCCCCCGCTGCGAAGCATGAAAATTTAAGGTTGCAGTATATTTTGGTATATTGAGGTTTGTACGGTTTTTTTTTTTAAATAATAAATTTTGTAAAGATATTATATTTTATTCTGATTCATTTTTTTAAAATATAATATATAAATATTTTTGTTTTTAAATTAGCCAATAAAATTTTTTTTTATTAAATTTTTTTAAATAAAAATAACGAAAACACGCCATACACTGATGAAGTGGAAACCAAAAGTCTATAACTTTTTGACAATAAAAGATATTGGCTTGCAATTTGAAATATATATTCAATATAATTTGGAAATTTAAGGTACTCAAAAAAAAGTGGGCGTAACACGAAAGGGGGCGTAAAATACATTAGATGCCGTTTTTCTTTAAATCTAAAAATGTATCAAATTAATGAAAACAATGTTAAGTCACAATACAAAACGCTTATGTAATTTTCACTTATTTCATACATTAATTCAACTTAATATTAAATATAAATAAAGTCAATTTTTAAAGTCTTGCTTCGACTCGATTTGTGGATATTTTAAACGACTTTCTAAAGTTACTGACATAACGTCATCTACATTGTGCGGCAATACGCGTCGTGCGACATGGAATCTCTGAATCTGCCAGTGGTATTTCCTCAGAATTTAAATACTCCAATAAGTGTTCATGTGGAATGTTAAAAGTTAACGGAGGTTCAAATAAGCAGTCGAAATTAATTATATTCTTTTTATAAGACCGGATCTTGTAATTTGTAATTTTGTAATTTTTCGCGATAGTAAATAATTTTGTTAATAGCATTTTCTCGAACAGATTTGTCTTTCATCGAAAAGCATTGCTAACAAAATATTTTCTGTATGGGCAAAAAATTAATTGTTTTGTATTGCTTTGTTCACAATTTCTTGAAGATTTTTCGGCAAGAACTGTGCTGACCAAATAAAATTAAATAAAAGTTTACTGCCGTATACTACAGAGTTATAAAATTTGACATTAAAATACATTAGTATGGTAACTTTCATAAAGAAATTAGTCAAAATTTTTAAATTGTTTGATGGTAGACTACTAGCGACATAAAGGCGTGAAATTCTGCTTGCTTTTGTCAACCAGCGCGAATGAACAATTTTTCCCGGTTTCATGTTGGCGACATCCTCTGAACACAAACCTTCCGATACAGCTTTGGCTATTCTATATAGATAAAAAACGTCAGTGGAAAGATTTTTTCATCTTTACTTTTGAATGAAATGGGTTCAAAATGATGTATAGTCTGCAAGAAAATGTTTGCTTTAAATTTGATGAAGTTGTATTAAAATTTAGTGCTTACCGGAAGTTGTTCACATGTCTCAAGTAACTTCGCCAAACTTAATATTAAGTTGAATAAATGTATGAAATAAGTGAAAATTACATAAGCGTAGTGTGACTTAACATTGTTTTCATTAATTTGGTAAATTTTTAGATATAAAGAAAAACGACATCTAATGTATTTTACGCCCCCTTTTGGGCCACGCCCACTTTTTTTTGAATACCTTAAGTTTCCAAATTATATTGAATATATATTTCAAATTGCAAACCTATATCTTTTATTGTCAAAAAGTTATAGACTTTTGGTTTCCACTTCATCAGTGTATGGCGTGTTTTCGTTATTTTTATTTTAAAAAATTTAATAAAAAAAATGTTGTTGGTTAATTTAAAAACAAAAATATTTGTATATTATATTTTAAAAAATGAATCAGAATAAAATATAATATCTCAATATACCAAAATATACTGCAACCTTAAATTTTCATGCTTCGCAGCGGGGGCTAGGAATTCATTTTAGACATGGGGTTTCTTAGTGAAATTTTCTTAGAATTCATCGCAGATTCCGAATCTGCTATACGCTTATCGCATAAAAAAATTGACCCGCCCTAATCTGTATATATAAAACTGTTCAACCTGACTGACTGAATGGTGACCGTCGCACAGCCTAAACGGTAAGAGCTAGAGGACTGAGATTTGGACAGGAGTTTCTTATGTGGTGAAAGTGCGTACTTAGACGGGGTTTTTGAAAATTCCACCCGGAAAAGCGTCTGAAAAGTTTGTATGGGGAAAATTTTATTTTTCATCCGATTGACTTGAAATTCGATTTGTAAGCTAGTATGCGAATTAATTGGACATGTGTTCGTCCGATTTCGGAAAATCCGCCCACAAGAAATTTTCTCAGAAAATTCGCAAAAACTTGCAAAAATCTATTTTTCATCCGTTTTACTTGAAATTCGGTTTGTGAGGACAGTAAGTGAAATAAATTGAAAAGCGTTTCTCCGATGTTGGGAAATTCGACCGTAGGGTTGTTATGTACGCACGTTGCCTTTAATAAATTCAGAAGAAAAAAAACAAATTAAGATTGGAAAATACAAGGGTATTCGATGGTCGACCCTCTTTCCAAATATTAGACATGTCGTACCAGACAAGCTAGGTAACTTGATTCTACCTTGTTGTGGGAATCAAGATCTCTAATGGGGCCGGTAATCGGTCCCACAGTTTTTGGTAGCGTCAGCAAAATTTTCAGACGGAGTCGCAACGGCTGGGGCCGGTAAACGGACTCCTTCGTTTCAAGCGTGGGATTGTTAAGTGCAAATCCGCCGCCGCTGCGCGGTCAGCGCTCAACTCTTTGGGGAGCCTAGGAAGGCAACTTCCAAAAACCCAAGAGTTAGTCAAATTTTAACAATAGCCGCGTCGCACACAAGCGCTCCGCTCCTTTTTTTTTTGTTTGAGCGCTCGAAAGGGAATTAAACGCATTTAACAGTTGGAACCACAGTGCGAGTCTTAGAGCTACTCACAGTGCGAACCAGAGTACGAATCCTAGAGCCACTCACAGTGCGAGCCAGAGTGCGAATCTTAAAGCCAATCACAGTGCGAACCCAGAACCCACCCACAGTGCGAAACCCCAGTGCGAACGCCAGTGAGAACGCCAGTCCGAAAAAGAGTGCGAATCTTAGAGCCTCTCACAGTGCGAACCCAAGAGCCACCCACAGTGCGAAACTCCAGTGCGAACCCAAGAGCCACCCACAGTGCGAAACCCCAGTGCGAACCCTAGAGCCACTCCCAGTGCGCACCCCCCAGTGCGAACGCCAGTGAGAACGCCAGTGCGAACCACAGTGCAAGCCAGAGTGCGAACCCCAATGCGCACCCTCAGTGCGAACGCCAGTGCGAACCACAGTGCGAACCACAGTGCGAACCACAGTGCGAACACCAGAGCTAAGATATTAGGACCTGGTAGACGCTATCGGATTGCAGAGCGATGACAAAATAGTTATAATTACTTAATTAATTACATAATTACTTAAATAAGACACTTGTCTATTTCTTGTTAGTTTTTTATTCTTTTTGTCTCTCTAAATATTTTATTTTTTTGACTTAATAGTTTTTTTTTTTCTAAATAATTTTTGATTTAGTTTTTCCCTTAAAATTGCCCTCGTTTTGCCTACATCCCAAATGGGAGGTAAGGGGTCGAAAGTCTCCGGTAGTGTGCAAGTAGTCGACCATACAGGTCACATAGAAGACCTAACGCTTTAGATAGTGGTGTTGGTCATTATTGCGGCACCTCAATTGGCTCGGCTTTGGCCCCTCGGGGCTGTTGTCATCTTGACAAGCCGATTTTACTTTTACTTTACAATTGGCTCTAACATTGTAACTTCTTATTAAACACTACATAAAACGGAGATATATTAACACGGCCGATTTGGAATGGGCGTTCACTATTTCCGGTGCCTCGGTTCGTTTTAAATTTTTTTTTTTTTTGTATAATTGAATCCTTTTTTTGTTATTTCTCCGTTTGGGATTGTCCAAAGAAACTTAGTTAACCCATTGATAAACATTTTTTTTTGTGTTTGCTTACAAATTTTTTCAACACCCACTTTCCGAAATCGGGAAAGTACGTGTCCAATTAATTCGTACACTTTGCTTACCAACCCAGTTTCAAGTCAATCGGATGAAAAAAAAAATTACCCATACAAACTTCTCCGACGCATTTCCGGGAATTTTCCGACCCTACTGTCGAATTTTCCTACTTCGGAGAATCGCATTTAAATTTATTGCACTTACTGTCCTCACAAACCGAATTTCCAGTCAATCTGATGAAAAATACAATTTTACCTATACAAACTTTTCCGACGCTTTTCCAGGAATTTCCCGACCCTACGGTAGAATATTCCAGCATCGAAAAATTATATTTCAATTTTTTTCACTTCCTGTCCTTACAAACCGAATTTCAAGTCAATCGGATGAAAAATTGATTTTTGCATATCGAATTTCCCGAGAATTTTTTTGAAGGCGGATTTTTCGAAATCGGAAAAATACGTGTCCAATTATTTTGCATACTATGCTTACAAACCGAATTTCGAGTCAATCGGATGAAAAATAAAAATTTACCCATACAAACCTTTTCGGCGCTTTTCCGGGAATATCCCGACCCTACGGTTGAATTTTATAGCATCGGAAAGACACATTTCAATTTATTTCACTAACAGTCCAAACAAACCGAATTTTAAGTCAATCGGATTAAAAATAGATTTTTGCATATCGAATTTTCCGAGACATTTTCCTTCTGGGCGGATTTTCCGAAATCGGGAAAACACATGTCCAATTATGTTGCATACTATGCTTACAAACCGAATTTCAAGTCAATCGGATGAAATATGAAAGATCGAATGAAAATCGGTTTTTGGCTGCTGAGTTTTCATGAGAAAGCCGACCCTAACGTCAAATTTTCCAACATCAGAAAATTACATTTCAATTCATTTCACTTATTTCACTTTTCACTTTATTTCATTTACTGTTCTCACAAACCGAATTTCAAGTTAATCGGAATTTCCCGACCCTACGGTCGAATTTTCCAGCATCAGAAAATCACATTTCAATTTTTTCACTTACTGTCCTTACAAACCGAATTTCAAGTCAATCGGATGAAAAATTGATTTTTGCATATCGAATTTCCCGAGAGTTTTTTTGCAGACGGATTTTCCGAAATCGGAAAAATACGTGTCCAATTATTTTGCATACTATGCTTACAAACCGAATTTCGAGTCAATCGGATGATAAATAAAAATTTACCCATACAAACTTTTCCGACGCTTTTCCAGGAATTTCCCGACCCTACGGTTGAATTTTATAGCATCAGAAAATAACATCTCTATTTATATCACTTACTGTCCTTTTAAACCGAATTTCAAGTCAATCGGATGAAAAATAGATTTTTGAATATCGAATTTCCCGAGAATTTTCCTTGTGGGCGGACGCTTTTCCGGGAATTTCCCGACCCTACGGTTGAATTTTATAGCATCAGAAAATAACATCTCTATTTATATCACTTACTGTCCTTATAAACCGAATTTTAAGTCAATCGGATGAAAAATAGATTTTTGCATATCGAATTTCCTCAGAATTTTCCTTGTGGGCGGATTTCGCGAAATCGGGAAAAACACGTGTCGAATTATTTTGCATTCTATGCTCACAAACCGAATTTCAAGTCAATCGGATTCATTGTCCCAACGAGCTTAGCTAGTTTCGCTGTGAAATTTTTGTAACTAACAGTTTGCGAGCGTTTAACGAGCGCTCAACGAATTAGTGAGTGGCCTTTATCAATTCGTGAAAATGGGAACGGTCAATATTTTTGTCCGTTTTCCGCAAAGAACTAGCGCGATTTTTCACAGTTTATATAAATTTGCCAACGATGGCTCTCGATATCATCTATGTTTTAAATTTGTACACCTATGGTTTAAATTTAGATAATGAGTAAAACAACAAATTGTTAAGGGGCACACCTAGTGTGAAATTTCAAAAAAACCGATTTTTCTTTTTTTTCATATTTCGGTAGATTACACCTTTAAAAATAACGTATTAAAATTTCAAATCGATATCTCAAATAGTTTTTGAGTTATAGCAATTTAAAGAGCAGCCGCTCGGCAGCTAGAGAGACGATCATTTTATCTTTAAACGCGTTTTTCTCGAAACAGCATTTTCCGAATTTGCTGCAGTGATTACTCAAAAACAAATGATCCGATCACTATCGAATTTTTTTTACATGTTCTTTATATAGTTCTCCGTACAATGACCTATCGGTTTTTGATTTGATCAAAAAATCGAATTTTGGCAGGCCAAAAACGAACAAAATTTTGGGGTAAAATTCGACTTTTTTTTTAAAACGCCGCCATATTGTCAATTTTTGATTTTTTTTTTAACGTAGGTCATTGTACAGACAATATTATCTAGTTTAACGAGAATTTTTTTTTTAAATTTCATCCACGGAGAAGGCCGGAATCACTGCAGCAGTGAAGGAACTTTTTTTTTCGCTCCGTTGGAGATCGACTATAACTTAAAAAATATTTAATTTTTTCTTCAAAAATTTCACTGTATATTCTTGAAACATGTATAAATATATTCTTAAAATTTTGAAATAATTGATAAAGTAGTTTTTTTAATAAAAATTCCCAAAAATCACCTTTTTTTAGGCCATCACACTAGGTGTGCCCCTTAAGCTCTGCTGACCAACGTGTGCAGACCGACTTTTTGTTTTCTTAACGTAAAATTTTTTTTGTGCTTACCCTTTCTGACTGACGCCGCCGCCGAGCTAGGTAAGTGCCAGACCGGCTGAAAGGTTCGTGTCTAGGAGGGGTAATGAACAGGAGTGGAACTGAGTTACAGTTCTACGACTGTTCTCAGACAGGGAGGTGGGGGAACAGACAGGTGAGCCTAGTGTGGTCGATTGCCGCCGCCGAGCTAGGTAAATGCCAGGCCGGCTTAGAGGTTCTCTTCGTTAGGTTCCAAATTTGACAATGAGGGTGGACAGGGAAACATCTTCGGTCGACGCCGCCGCCGAGCTAGGTAAATGCCAGGCCGGCTGAGAGGTTCGAGCCCGAAGTGCTCTATGACGGGAGGTATGGGGAATTTGGACGGACAGCTTAATGATCCGGTCGAGTTAGGCATAAGTTAGTCTATATAGAAAAATATAATTATTTAATTTATTTTTATAATTATATTTTTTTTCCAAAATTTAGATATTAAAGTTAAACATTAATTATTTTTTAAATTAGTAAAATTTTTTTTTAAAAAAATTTAATATTTTACATAAAAAATTGGTAAAAATAAAAAGAGTATACTAAGTACAAGATTAATAGATAATCTATATATATATAAATATTTAATATATTATTATATAGTTAACAATTCTTATAAAAAATTTCGCAATCCAAAAATATTGGCATAATATGTAAACATTTAATATATATAATTTTATCTAATATCTCTTGGATTTATACATTTATATAACAATTTATTAAATTATTATATATTTATAAATTTATATATTGTTGTAATTTTATATTAAATATATATCTATATAGAAAAATATAATTATTTAATTTATTTTTATAATTATATTTTTTTATTCCTAAATTTAGATATTAAAGTTAAACATTAATTATTTTTTAAAACAATAAAATTTTAAAAAAATGTAATATTTTATATAAAAAATTTGAGTATAAATAAAAAGAGTATACTAAGTACAAGATTAATAGATAATCTATATATATATAAATATTTAATATATTATTATATAGTTAACAATTCTTATAAAAAATTTCGCAATCCAAAAATATAGACATAATATGTAAACATTTAATATATATAATTTTATCTAATATCTCTTGGATTTATACATTTATATAACAATTTATTAAATTATTATATATTTATAAATTTATATATTGTTGTAATTTTATATTAAATATATATCTATATAGAAAAATATAATTATTTAATTTATTTTTATAATTATATTTTTTTTATTCCTAAATTTAGATATTAAAGTTAAACATTAATTATTTTTTAAAACAATAAAATTTTTAAAAAAATGTAATATTTTATATAAAAAATTTGGAATAAATAAAAAGAGTATACTAAGTACAAGATTAATAGATAATCTATATATATATAAATATTTAATATATTATTATATAGTTAACAATTCTTATAAAAAATTTCGCAATCCAAAAATATAGACATAATATGTAAACATTTAATATATATAATTTTATCTAATATCTCTTGGATTTATACATTTATATAACAATTTATTAAATTATTATATATTTATAAATTTATATATTGTTGTAATTTTATATTAAATATATATCTATATAGAAAAATATAATTATTTAATTTATTTTTATAATTATATTTTTTTTATTCCTAAATTTAGATATCTAAATTAAATATATTTATAAAAAAAATAATTTTTTAAAAAAAAAACAATAGAATATAAAAAAAAAAAAAAAAAAAATGGGAATCGTATTATTAATGAATTGCCTGATAAAAAGGATTACCTTGATAGGGTAAATTATGCGATAATTTGCATTCATTAATCGATTTTATTGTTTTTTTTTAAATGACTTTATACCTAATAGAATTAAACTATTTCTAAAAGTATCAAAAACTTTTGTGCATCGTACACTAAAATATAAAAAGATAAGCTAATTAAGCTACTGGGTTCATACCCCATTTATAAAGGTTTTAATCCTTTTCTTTTTAATTTTTAATAATTCTTCAAAAATTTTATTTATTATAATTATAATTATTGGAACATTAATTACAGTCACATCTAATTCTTGGTTAGGTGCTTGAATAGGACTAGAAATTAATTTGTTGTCTTTTATCCCCCTATTAAGAGATAATAATAATTTCACGTCTGCTACAGAAGCATCTTTAAAATATTTTTTAACCCAAGCATTAGCTTCAACTGTTTTATTATTTTCCATTATTTTATTAATATTAAATAATAATATAAACACTGAAATTAATGAAGCTTTTACATCAATAATAATAACTTCAGCACTTTTATTAAAAAGCGGAGCAGCTCCTTTCCATTTCTGATTCCCTAATATAATGGAAGGTTTAACTTGAATAAATGCATTAATACTAATAACCTGACAAAAAATTGCACCATTAATATTAATTTCTTATTTAAATATAAAAAATATACTATTAATTAGAGTAATTATATCAGTAATTGTAGGAGCTATTGGAGGATTAAATCAAACATCTTTACGGAAACTAATAGCTTTTTCTTCTATTAATCATTTAGGATGAATATTAAGCGCTATTAGAATTAGAGAATCTGTATGATTAATCTATTTCTTATTTTATTCATTTTTATCATTAATTTTAACTTTCATATTTAATATTTTTAAATTATTTCATTTAAATCAATTGTTTAGATGATTTATAAATAAAAAAATTTTAAAATTTACTTTATTTATAAATTTTTTATCTTTAGGAGGATTACCCCCCTTTTTAGGTTTTTTGCCAAAATGAATTGTCATTCAACAATTAACAACTTCTAATCAATATATACTATTAATAGTAATAATAATAATAACTTTAATTACACTATTTTTTTATTTACGAATTTGTTACGCAGCTTTTATACTAAATTATTTCGAAAATAACTGAATTGTTAATTCACAATTCAATAATTTTAATATTAATTTATACTTAATTTGTTCATTTTTTTCAATTTTTGGGTTATTTTTAATTCCAATATTTTTTTCATGCTTTAAAGGCTTTAAGTTAAATAAACTAATAGCCTTCAAAGCTATAAATATAGGAATACCTTTAAGCCTTAAATTAATCAAATTTAAAAATTTAAATTAAATTTATTAAAAGTCTTAGTAAATTCTTACTCCTTCAAAATTGCAGTTTGACGTCATTAAAAATATGACTATAAGACCATTATAATTTAAATCTATTGATTAAGAAGAATAATTCTTATAAATAGATTTACAATCTATCGCCTAAATTTCAGCCACTTAATCGCGACAATGGTTATTTTCTACAAATCATAAAGATATTGGAACTTTATATTTTATTTTTGGGGGTTGAGCTGGAATAGTTGGAACATCTTTAAGTATTTTAATTCGAGCTGAACTTGGTCACCCAGGAGCATTAATTGGAGACGATCAAATTTATAATGTTATTGTTACAGCCCATGCTTTTGTTATAATTTTTTTTATAGTTATACCTATTATAATTGGAGGTTTTGGAAATTGATTAGTCCCTTTAATACTAGGAGCACCAGATATGGCTTTTCCTCGAATAAATAATATAAGTTTTTGACTATTACCTCCTGCTCTATCTCTTTTGTTAGTGAGTAGTATAGTGGAAAATGGAGCTGGAACTGGTTGAACAGTTTACCCACCCTTATCAGCAGGAATTGCTCATGGAGGAGCTTCTGTTGATTTAGCTATTTTTTCTTTACATTTAGCAGGTGTATCAAGAATTTTAGGTGCAGTAAATTTTATTACAACTGTTATTAATATACGATCTACAGGAATTACTTTAGACCGAATACCTTTATTTGTTTGATCTGTAGTAATTACAGCATTATTATTATTATTATCTTTACCTGTTTTAGCTGGAGCTATTACAATGTTATTAACAGATCGAAATCTTAATACATCATTTTTTGACCCTGCTGGTGGGGGAGACCCTATTTTATACCAACATTTATTTTGATTTTTTGGTCACCCAGAAGTATATATTTTAATTTTACCAGGATTTGGAATAATTTCTCATATTATTAGTCAAGAATCTGGGAAAAAGGAAACTTTTGGTTCATTAGGAATAATTTATGCTATATTAGCAATTGGATTATTAGGATTTATTGTATGAGCTCATCATATATTTACAGTAGGTATAGATGTTGATACACGGGCTTATTTCACATCCGCAACTATAATTATTGCTGTTCCAACAGGAATTAAAATTTTTAGTTGATTAGCAACCCTTCATGGTACACAACTCTCTTATTCACCTGCAATTTTATGAGCATTAGGATTTGTATTTTTATTTACTGTAGGGGTCTTAACTGGAGTTGTATTTGTTAACGATATGCAACACTGCTCATGGTATTCCCACCACACCTATGACTTGCGTGCTCTAAACCTACCACTCCAGAGGGGAGTCTCTCGCCAAACGTCGTGCGCTTCAGTTGTGTTGAAGCAGAGCCACACATACATACTAAGTATATAATCACTATTAATCCTGAATAAAGATCCACTGCATATAAAAGATCCTCGACTACCTCTAACAGGTTATGTGCCCAGGACTCTAATAAGTCCGAGGACCAGGAAATTAAAAGTGAAAATCGTTTAAAATCAAAAAGAAAAAATTGCCGGTGGCCCAGGCAGAGGCATTGGCAGTGTATGTGTGTATGCACAAACAGAGTTGTGCATGAACGGTAAAAAGTTTTGCTGTATGCTGAGATCGGAGTTTTCTAGTGCGCAGTTTTGTTTCTGTGTGAATCAATTTACGCATTAAAGTGATGTGTGCGACACAACCAAAAAGATCAGCATTTTTGAGACTAACAATTTAAAGTTCTGGAAGGCTTTGTGCAAAAAACTGTGTGTTTTATTTCCGAGAACTGAGTCTGTATAACTATGTGTTATAATCGGCGTGTGTATAACTGTGTGTTATAAACTCAGGAGCTGTGTGTTCCTAGGGCTGTGTGCTAAGTAAATAGTTTTTGGCAAGTGTATCTGCTGTGAAAAGGGGCATAGCTGGCTTAATTGCAAATAAAACACCCCCATCGAGCCAAACTATTAAGACAAATCAAAGACAAGAGAAAGAAATTTAATTTCATAACCGCGCTTGCAGAAAACGGTAAAAATATAGAGAGAGAGACTAAAGAGAACGGCATTGCCAACATCAACAAAAGCCAGAGTGTACAGAAATCAAAAAAACTGTGGTACAGTGGTACAAAGAACTGCGAAAATGAGTGGAAATATGAATTTCAATATCGAAAAACTTGATGACAGCAATTATGCTATATGGGAAGTGCTTATGAAAAGTGTACTTATACAAAATGACTTGTGGCAGTTAGTGAGTGGAGAACTGATTCTTAGTGAACAGGCCACGATTAATGAGAAAGCTGCATTTAGGCTTAAAGATCAAAAGGCGCTCGCGATGATTTTGTTATGTGTAAAGCCGAGTCAGATCAATAATATAAAGCACTGTGAATCGTCTACATTGGCATGGAAAAAATTGAAAGAAATTTATACTCCTAGTGGACCAGCTAGGCGAGTGTTGCTGATAAAGCAATTGTTATCGGTAAAAATGTCACCGGAAAAGGGCATAAAAGAGTTTTTACAAAAGTTTCAAGAGCTTGAAGAAAACTTGGGGGCAATTTCAATAGAAATACCAGAAGAAGTGAAAACTGTAGTGTTGCTAAATAGTTTGCCTAAGACATTTGAGAGTTTTGTTGTTGCGATTGAGTCGCGAGATCAGCTGCCAAGGCTAAACGCGCTTAAGGGGCACAACTAGTGTGAAATTTAAAAAAAAATTTTTTTTTTCATATTTCGGTAGATTACACCTTTAAAAATAACATATTAAAATTTCAAATCGATATCTCAAATAGTTTTTGAGTTATAGCAATTTAAAGAGCAGCCGCTCGGCAGCTAGAGAGACGATCATTTTATCTTTAAACGCGTTTTTCTCGAAACAGCATTTTCCGAATTTGCTGCAGTGATTACTCAAAAACCAATGATCCGATCACTATCAAATTTTTTTTAAAATGTTCTATATATAGTTCTCCGTACAATGACCTATCGGTTTTTGATTTGATCAAAAAAATCGAATTTTGGCAGGCCAAAAACGACCAAAATTTTGGGTAAAATTCGAATTTTTTTTTAAAACGCCGCCATATTGTCAATTTTTGATTTTTTTTTTTATCGTAGGTCATTGTACAGACAATATTATCTAGTTTAACGAGAATTTTTTTTTTTAAATTTCATCCACGGAGAAGGCCGGAATCACTGCAGCAGTGAAGGACCTTTTTTTTCGAGCCGTTGGAGATCGTCTATAACTTAAAAAATATTTAATTTTTTTCTTCAAAAATTTCACTGTATATTCTTGAAACATGTATAAATATATTCTTAAAATTTTGAAATAATTGATAAAGTAGTTTTTTTAATAAAAATTCCCAAAAATCACCTTTTTTTTGGCCATCACACTAGGTGTGCCCCTTAAAGTAAAAATTTGTGAGGAGGCTGAAAGACAAGCTAATGATAATTCAGAAGAAGAAAGTACTACAAAGGTGTTTGTTAGTAAGAGTTATAAGGGGAAGCAACAATTTGAGAAGAAAGGAAATAGCGAGAAGAAAAAGTGTTACAACTGTGGCAAGCCAGGACACTTCGCAGCCAATTGTCGAGCTAAAAAGAAAGAGCAACAAGAAGATAAAGAAAAAAGCGCTAAATATGTGAAAAATGAAAAGTGCTTAAGTGCAAATGTTCACACAGATGAACCAAAATATGTTTCATTTTTAAATTGTATCGGAACAAACGATCAGGATAAGAATAAATGGTGCGTAGACAGTGGTGCTACCTCGCATTTATGTTGCGATAGGGAACGTTTCAGTTCGTTCAAAGAAAACAAGCAAAAGGTGTTACTAGCAGGCGGAAAATCATTGATTGCTGAAGGGCATGGAAATGTTAAAGTAACATTTAACAATGAGCCAGTTACACTAAAGGATGTTATTTACATACCAAACTTGCAAAATAATTTCATATCCGTTTCGAAAGTATTGAGTCATGGAAAATCTGTAATTTTCGATAAATTTTGTGCCAAAGTTCTAGATGGAAAGAAAGTTCTATTTCAAGCGTCATTACAGAATGGATTATTCGTTGTCGAGGATAATCAAGAGAAATGTTTCAGTGTAGCTCAGCAAAATGACATATTTAAATGGCATAACCGTTTTGGCCATGTGAATTTCGACGCCCTACAAAAATTGTGTTCCAAAGAAATGGTGATTGGACTAAAGGGTATGAGTAAGCCAAGTAAGCTGTGTGCAACTTGTGCTAAGAGCAAAATCAGTGTGAAATCATTTCCGAAGCACACTGAAAACAGGTCAAAAGGTATACTTGATATGATTCATAGCGACATATGTGGTCCTATGAGGGAGCAATCATTGGGTGGAAATCGGTATTTTGCCACCTTTATAGACGATTGTTCAAGATACGTTTCAGTTTATTTTCTCAAGAGAAAAGATCAAGTATTTGAGGCATTTAAAGAGTTCAAAAATCTTGTAGAACGCCAATCAGGAAGAAAAGTTAAAATACTGCATACAGATAATGGCGGTGAATTTGTGTCAAATTGTTTTGATAAATATTTGAAAGATTGCGGTATAAAAAGGAATTTAACTGTGCCGCATACACCTCAGCAGAACGGGATTGCGGAGAGAGCCAATAGAACCTTAGTGGAAATGGCTAGAAGCATGTTGCTACATTCTGGATTAAGCGAAGCATATTGGGCGGAAGCAATCCAGACTGCAGTATACTTGCGAAACAGAGTGGCTTCAAACTCCTTAGTGGATGTAACTCCATTTCAAGTATGGACAGGTAAAAAGCCAATAGTATCGCACCTAAAAGTTTTTGGCTCATTAGCGATAGCCTTGGAAAAGTCAAAGAAGTCAAAGTTTGCTCAAAAAGGACATGAATATGTATTAGTAGGATATTCAGAAACAGCAAAGGCTTATCGGCTGTATAGCTAATATACAGGTAAATTAATAGAGAGCAGGGATGTCATTTTCGTAGAACCTGAGGGGGAGAAATTGGTTGAGCCAAGTGACATGACATATGAGTCTGACCCAGGGGACAGAGTATCAATTGAAGTGCAGCAGACACAGGAAGATTCAATAGAAGTTGATACAGGTTCACAAAATGAGCAAGATCAGGATCAGGGAAATTCTGATATCGTTACAGGAAACGAGCAAAGAAGAGGACCAGGCCGGCCAAGCATCATCCGTACTGGCAAACCTGGACGTCCCAGAAAGCAATATCATATGCTTAACGCAATGATAGCTGCCAACGTAAAGGTTCCACAAACTTATGAAGAGGCGAAACAGTCAACTGAGTGTGAGCTGTGGCAAACGTCGATGGAACATGAATTTGAGGCACTCGTTCAGAATGATACCTGGTTTCTGACAGAGTTGCCAAAGGACAAAAAGGCAATAGGGAGCAAATGGGTTTACGCTGTGAAGTCTAATCCAGATGGAACTGTGCAGAAGTTCAAGTCCCGCTTAGTGGCCAAGGGATGTAGTCAACGATTTGGGATCGACTACAGAGAAACATTCGCACCTGTCGTTCGACATGCAACGATCCGACTTGTAGTTGCATTAGCGGCAGAATATGGATTACACTTACATCAAATGGACGTGGTTACTGCGTATTTAAATGGAAAACTGGATGAGGAGATTTACTTGAAGCAACCCGAAGGATTTATAAACGAAACACATCCAAACCATGTCATGAAGCTGAAGAGAAGCATATATGGGCTAAAACAGTCGGGTAAAATATGGAATTCCACGTTGGATGAAACTCTTAGGCGTATAGGCTTTAGACCAACTGTAAATGAGCCTTGCCTTTATTCAAAGCCAGGAGAGAATTTGTTTCTCATAGCTGTTTACGTGGATGACATCATTTTGGCAAGCAAAAGTCTAAGTGACTTAAACGATATCAAAGCCAAAATTGCAGCAGAGTTCGAGGTGATTGATATGGGTCCAATGAAGTTCTTTTTAGGACTAGAACTAAAACGCCACGAGGATACTGGAGAGATATCGATCAATCAACGGAAGTACATCAAAGAATTGCTGGAGCAGTACAATATGACTGAGTGTCGACAAGTATATACGCCACTGGAGGTGAATTTTCAAGTGGCATGCGACAATGAAGACTGCCGGAGAGTCGACATTACGTCTTACCAGAAGCTCATTGGCGAGCTTTCATACATTGCTGTACTAACTCGCCCGGATATCGCGCATTCAATCAATAAGTTAGCGCAGCGCAACAAAGATCCACACTCTGAGCACGAGGCAGCGGCAAAGCATATCCTTCGATACTTAGCAAAAACGATCGATCTGGAGTTATGCTTTTCACGACAGAACAAGTCAATCGAATGCTACGTCGATGCAGATTGGGCTGGTGACATGACAGATCGGAAATCATTCACCGGCTATGTGTGTTTGCTGGCAGGAGGAGCCATTAGCTGGGAGTCTCGGAAGCAGCCGACTACAGCGCTCAGCAGCACGGAGGCTGAGTATATCGCCTTATCTACAGCGGCAAAAGAGGCGGTGTATCTTCGCAATCTACTCATCGATTTGGGGCTAATGAAAGAGGAATCAGCCATTCAGATTCATTGTGACAACCTTGGTGCGCAGCAGTTAGCCAAAAACCCGATGTATCACGCACGCACTAAACATATCGACGTGAAGGTGCATCACATAAGGGAGATCTTGAAGGAAGGCCTGGTTAACATTGCTTACGTTCCAACTGGTGACATGATAGCCGATGTCTTCACAAAGAATTTAGCGAAAACAAAGCATTATAATTTTGTTAATGGTATAGGCCTAAAATCGAAAAATGTAAAGTAATCTGAAACATAAAATATAAGATTAAGTTAGGGTTTGGATTACACATGAGTCATGATTGAGGAGGAGTGTTAACGATATGCAACACTGCTCATGGTATTCCCACCACACCTATGACTTGCGTGCTCTAAACCTACCACTCCAGAGGGGAGTCTCTCGCCAAACGTCGTGCGCTTCAGTTGTGTTGAAGCAGAGCCACACATACATACTAAGTATATAATCACTATTAATCCTGAATAAAGATCCACTGCATATAAAAGATCCTCGACTACCTCTAACAGTATTAGCCAATTCTTCAGTAGATATTATCCTTCATGATACATACTATGTAGTTGCTCATTTCCATTATGTTTTATCAATAGGAGCAGTATTTGCAATTATGGCAGGGTTTATTCACTGATACCCTTTATTTACTGGTTTAACAATAAATTTAAAATGATTAAAAAGTCAATTTATTATTATATTTATCGGAGTAAATTTAACATTTTTCCCTCAACATTTTTTAGGTTTAGCAGGAGTACCTCGTCGTTATTCAGATTACCCAGATGCTTATACTACATGAAATATTATTTCTACAATTGGATCTTCAATTTCTCTATTGGGAATTTTATATTTCTTTTTTATTATTTGAGAAAGCTTAATATCTCAACGACAAGTAATTTACCCAGTTCAATTAAATTCATCAATTGAATGATACCAAAATACTCCTCCTGCTGAACATAGTTATTCTGAATTACCACTTTTAACTAATTAATCTCTAATATGGCAGATTAGTGCAATGGATTTAAGCTTCATTTCGTCTTGGACCATTTCTCGTAGCTTTATGTCAGAATTCAAACGCATCTTTGTTCCAGTAAGTAACTCGAACGGTGTTGATTTCGTGTGCTTCTGCAGAACGTTGAATTTATATTTGCCGTACGCTAACAAACTTATACCATTTACTCGGGTCGTCGATTGAAAGTTTGGCCAAAACTGCAATGATAGTCGAATTCAACCTTTCGACTTGGCCATTGGCACGTGGTAGGCCCGTCGTAACTGCGTGATGTTTGACCTGTTCGCTGCTGCAGTAGTTCTTAAATTCTTCCGATGTGAAAGCAGACCCTTTGTCAGAAATGATTGGATCAGTTTCAAACACCTTGCTCTGCTCTTCAAGTCGTGATATTACATCTTTTGCGGACGTCGATTTGGTCGGATATAGCCAGCAAAATTTCGTGAAACTGTCTATAACTGCCAAATGTGCTTATACTGCTTATGCGCGATTCCAGAGGTCCTAGAAAATCTATGGTACGTCTTGTGGCTGATCGTCTTTGGGTAACGGATGAAGTTCACACCTTCCTTCTTGCCTTGCTTACGGTTGGACACAATGCATGGTATACCAGCAACTGATGTGTTTTTTGCACCTTTTCTTCCAGCTTCGGTATCCAAAATTCTTTTGGATATGACATCCTTCATTTCTTGTAGAAAATGACCGTGCAGTATTTTCTGGATAATCTCTTCTTTGCAAACCTACAGGAACGACTATAAGTTCGTTGTCACCGACCAATTTGTGTAGTAGACCAGACTTCATAAAAAAACTATTGTGCATTGTCTTCTCCGCTAGAATGTCAATGATTTTTCAATTCGTCATCTTGTACTGAACGTATTTAGGCTTGCTGTGTATGCTGTCCTCATGTATCATCATCATAGGGTATCGACTGAGTGCGTCGGCGTGGCGGATGCGTGTACCGGCTCTGTGCTCTACATCATAGTGGAACTCCTGTAGAAGAAGGATCTCGAGCAACTCGTGTGCACAAATCTTTCTTTGCGAGTCAAGTCTTAGCAAGAAAGCATTACAGTCCGTAATGAGTTTAAAATGCAAGCCTAAAGCAAATAAACACGGAATTTCCCTCAAGGCTTCTATGACTGCTAAGATTTCGAGTTCGTAACTTGTAAACTTTCTCTTTTTGGCTTCCCAGACGACTTCTTGCTCAATAGTACACCTAGGTGCCACTGGCTACATCAGGAGATTTTTGTAGGAGAACTGCCCCCAAATCCGTATTAGATGCGTCCGTATGCAGTTCTGTTTCGTGTTGTTGGTGAAAGTATCTTTAGAACTGCTTCTGAGTGAGAGCATCTTTAAATTGTTGAAAGAATCTAATTCTTTTTCACCAAACTGAATCTTTGATCTTCTGTCATGTCAGTGAGTGTAGTTTAGGATTTGCGAAAAATTGGCAATAGCTTTTCGAAAATGCCCAACTAAGCCAAGGAAACTTTGGGAGCTGCTTTAGGTTACAAGGCGAATCGGAAAGTTTGTAACTGCCTGCGTCTTGAATGGAGATGGACTTATACGTTGATTCTCGAGTTATGTGACCCAAATACTCGATTTTGGTTTTGAAAATGACATTTCTTGAAGTTTATTATGAGTCCATATTCTTCGCATCGTTTTCAAAACCTCTATTATGTTGGTCACTAACGTCTTCAGTCTCTGCAGGTATAATAATGTCGTCGACATACGGAATGGCTATACCTCTTCGCGTTAGATCTCTAAATATGGCGTTTATGTGACGTTGGAACACACGGGAGTTGGTTAGCACCAAATGGAACCCTTTTTAAAACTGAAACTGTCATTGTGCGTGACAAAAGACGTAAATTTGCGACTTCCTTCTTCTTGCCCACGTGAAAGAATCCATTCTTTAGGTCGATTAAGCTGAATATTCGTGCATTCTGGAGTCTGTCCAGCTGATCTTCAATTAAAGGTAACGGGAAGTGATCCCGAATGATGACTTTGTTGATGGGCCTGTAGTCAACACACATGCGGTGTGTTTCGACTCGTTTTTTTTTACTAGTACAACTTTGACTACTGTACTCAGATTCGGATGTTTCTATAATGCCGTCTTTGGGCCATTGATCGGTTTGATTTTCAATTATACAACGTTCAGCGTAAGAATACCTGCGTGGTCGTGCGTTTATTGGGTGTGTCGTCCTTCAAAAACTAAACGCATTTTAATGTCGGTTGACTTTGTGCTTACCGGATTGTAGTTCTTAATACAGCTGATGACTTTTTCTTTAGCTTTAGCACTTGCGGTTACTTCAATGTCTGTATTCAACTTCTCACTGTCTTCAATATCAATTTTCTGTGTGGCACTTACATCGTTTTCTGCAACTCTTGTTTTGTTACTTTTAATACCTTCATTGTTTATTGACACCTGAGCTTGCTTACGAATTCTTCACCAAGTACCATGTCTTCGTCTAAGAATTGCGAATCCACTACTAAAAATTTAGTTTTGAACTCTTCGCCGTCAATCACAAACTTTTTGTTCGAACAATCCCGATGGTTTTACTTTGCTTTGGTCTTTTTTTTTCCAAAACCCGATTAGAAGACGTTGTACTCACTTAATCTTGGCTTCTTTAACTTTATGTATGTCGATCCGGAACTAAGTTATATTTACTTCCAGTGTCGAATAGTGCAGTGTAACTCGTTGTTGTCAATTCTTACTTCTTTGCACATGAATGTATGAGCTGATGTTACTATACGTGTATTTCTTTCATTTTGTCCAACTTTTATTAGGGCATTCTTTGGCAATATGGCCAAATCGTTGCAAATTATAAAAACACTTTCTGCCTTTACCTTATTTTTCCCAATCAGTCGTATGCCCTTTAGCACCACAATTAAAGCATTTTAATCCCTGCTCACACTTTTATTTTGGACTGACTGACTTCTATTTTCATGTTTGTAATTCTTCTTGTTAAACACCACTTGACTTTGTTCTTCGTTGTTGGCCTTTTCGCGAATGGTTTCGTAGCACTTTAGTTTACCTAAATTCTTTTAAATTCTTAGAATTGTACACATTGACTTGTTTGCACTCGAATCGTCGATTCCGTCAATAACGTATTGAATCAAGGCACTGTTTTCGCTATTATTGCCACGTGAGGCTAGCTCTTTCATTTGCAAAAAATATTTCTGCAAACTTTCACTTTTGTTGGATTTTCCGGTCAGGCCATTATCTTATGTAATTGCGCACTGTTAGTCGTCGTCTTAAATTCACTTAAAAGAGATTTCTTTAATTGTTTCCAGCTTTGATATGTCACGTTCACTCATAGCAAACATTTTTGCTAGTCCTTTCAGCGCGATCGCTTTGGCAAAACAAATTTCTGCAATTCATTCCAGTACATAATTGATGCCATGTCCTCAAATTCTTTTACCCACACTTCCACCGGAGAGTGTATCGTCGCCGCTGAATGATCGCACTGAGTCCTCAATGCTCACGAAAATTTAAGGCAAACCTCGGACGGGTAAAGCACTACTTGGATTATCATTGCCACTTTTTTGCTGTTCAAGCTACGGAATCTCTTTTCGCCTTCACTTTCATCTTCCTCAGAATCTTCGTCGTCACTTTCGTCGTCGTCATCATTTTCTGCGTTAAAGTCTGCGTCAGGCAACAGATTGCCTTTTTTTCCCCCAAATGTGCTTGTCAAATCCTTTATTATGAGGTAAAACATTACAAATTACCGCAAGATCGTCTTTCGGACAGGTTTTCGGCAACGTAATCTCACTTTATCGTCGTACAGTTTGGGTTGTCAAATCTGCTGAATTCATAACCCTGAAACTGCGCAATCGTTTTCGATTATTTCTGTCGCCGTCTTTCTCGAACACGAACCTATGCAACAGAAGAATATTTTGTCTCCTTTTCTACACGCAGCGTTTCCTTAAGACAGTCAAAGCCTTAATTGCGTCATATTTCAAATTTCTATTTTTCGTCTGCTCCGTTTTGCTTTTTGTATGCTGTATACGTGGCTTCGACTGTTTGTCTGTATGTGTGTGTATATGCCGCTTCCGTTTGTGCACTCCTTTACTGATGTTGTGAAATTAAACGTATGTATGTATACGTGGCTTCGATCGTTTGTCTGTATGCGTGTGTGTGTCAGCGGTCGCCAGCGCGCAATTCCTATTAATTGATGTGAAATTAAATTTTCTGCAGTTTTTATACTTGTTTACTTTTAAATAACACTGATCGACTTTTTAACTGTTCACTTAGCTCTTTATCTTTATCATAGCCTCACATTTGACACACACTGATTGTTTCTTTACACTTTTCTTTTTCATAGCCACAAAAAATATGGGACTTTTCTTCTTATGTATTTTCTTTTTAGGCTGAGCCCCAAAAATATGTGGACTGGGGTTTAAATCTGTAGTTCCAAAAAAGCAACAGCCCCTGAGAGGTTTATAATTAAGATATATGTTTATTGATAATAATATTAGTACGAGTTTTAATGTAATTTGAGTTTCACGTTGTTGCGTCGTTCTCGTTTTTGCTGAGAGCGTCGTTTCTCTGCACGTCTTTCGTCTTTTACCAGCAACGTGTCTAAACTGATCTCGTTGTCTTGTGTGGCAGGCTTGCCACCTCGTCTTTCGTTCGGGTTCGTGTTGATCAGCTGTTTAAGGAGGGTTGGCCACACTGCGTTGCCAACCATTCCCACATGTGTTTGTATTATTAAGAAGATTTAATAGTTGGCAATAGAATGGGATGGTCAATCGGTCCTAAAAAATTTAAGTAATTGAGTTTAGATTATTATGAATAGCTTCATATATTTGGTAATTACGAAGGGTAAATAGGATGCAGGACAACCGGTTTATAAAATTCGAAATATGCAAAACAGACAGAACTCCAACAGTGGGAAGTCACTATACATAAGCGAAGGCAATTGATGATGGAAAATGGTTGCTCGGTGGATTTGTATATGATAAACTGAGTTTCTTTATGAGCTTCTTGTGATGAGCAAGATCGAGCTTCATGAATAAGCAGATAAAAATATGACATTGATGTGCCATCAGACACACCAACTGAACAATCCAAATCAACAATCACAATTTCTAAAGTGTTTGACTCAAGGTGGAACGGTTTGAGAATTTTACAGTCAAACAAATTATCGATATTTTTTATTGGCGGAAACCCCCCACTTTTTGACCGCAAAATAAAATAAATAATTAAAATATGAATAACATCAAGTACAATCCAATACATTTGATGTGACTGTCGTCAAAAACGCCGTGATGTGGCGCAATTTCGACCTCTTTCGGTGGCGACTTGGGTGTCTCTGGTTTGCCCAGATTGGCTACTTGTAAGCGAATAGGAGAACGAGGAGTTTCATGCGGCCAGGTTTGAGAAATCAACTTGGGGGCCTTCTTGGAGCTCTATGATAGACTCGGAGGAAAGCTGTCTCCAAACCGATTTGGATGAGATGCAGAGCACGAACACTCGAGACCATTGTACAGTTTATGGGAGGACCCAAGATTATGCTGCCACCGTCTATGCATGCACTGAGAGCTTATATAGTGCACATGCTGCAGCAGGATTGGCCGTGTGCCGTTGAGGTGATCAATAAGTTCCAGCAGCAGCATATACCAAATGTCAGTGAAGATGTGCAGCTCTGGATCATGCAGGTGCTTGAAGGTCATACACACCTCGGTGAAGAGTCATCTTTAGGGCAGACCTGGGCAAGCGGGTGCCGGTGGTGGCAGACATGTGATACGTATTTAAAGCTAATGGACGCTGTGAATGGGACGCGGTATGCGTAGTTGTAAGTACCTAGATTAAGAACACATACTCCATTGAGGGCTTTTTTGGTATGTCGAACGGTCACCTACTGATGAGAGGGACTCGTTTTGCCAACGCTTTCAAACTGCAAAAGCAAAGATGTTCCTTTGCCCATTGCATCTGCGTCGATTGCACTATTTCATCAAAATCGGTTCAGAACTACGGGCGCAATCAGTGCCGCCAGCTCGAAAACGTGGTTTCGAGATAAACGCGTTTAAAGTTTGCAGTTGCTAGGCAAATTGGGGTCACTTTGGGAAATTAAAGGGCTATATCTTCTAAAGTATTTCGAATTTCAAAAAATCCTTTTAGGACGATATTCTCAAATATCCAAGCTATAAAAATAAAAAAAAAATCGAAAAAAATTTTTGCCAAGCAGCAATACCCCCTTAAATAAACTTCAGCCTAAAATTATGCAAATTTTTGAGTAATTTCATCAAAATTCGTGAAAAAATCTGTAATTTTTGTTTTGGAAAATAAGCTGCGAAGGCAATGTGATGAGTCAGTGACTGTTTGAATATATAAAAATTTTTCCCAGAATAACTTAATTTGTAAGATTTATTGCTGCAGAGCTTCTTTCTTGTATGCTTTGCAGGAAATGTCCACTGCTTTGACTGTTTCTTGGACCCAAGTATGCTGAGATTGGATCCATGATTCGTCCATGAAACTCGTTTGGTTTCAGATTGAGCATCGACAAACAATCCCTTATGTTCCGAAAGTGAGCAATTTAGCCATCAATTGTGCCAATTTTCTGTTAAAATTTAAATTAACACCTCAGTAGAGGTGTCTTTCAATTCCAAACATTCAATGTCATTTCAGGGGTTTTATGAACGAATTCTGTAGTGTCTTTCGGCGACCATTTAAAATTTATATTTATTTATACGATGTTTATAGTTTGATGATCACAAAAATTTAGATTTTACCCTTACCTGCGTACCTGGAAATGGTTTGTTGCACTTAAAAAAACACTCATAAACTCACCGACTTACCAAGCACCTCTCGTATCTTTAATAAGCTCTTTCTCTCATATGGTTGCCGTTTTGATTGCCTTTCCTGACTTCCTTTGCCATGTTCAACCTTTGCCTTTTGCCAAAGAAAATTGCTTATTTACCTCATAGCGTTCCCCTTTTTGCAGCAGACCATGCTGGAGTTTTCTGAGCGACACTTCACACCTGGCTATAATTTTACGTACCTCACACACGTAGCAGCCCTCTAAATTTCAATTAGACTTTAAACCACCCCCACAGAGTCACTGAGTTAAGTCTCCCTCTGGCCCAGATAGGAGAAGAGGCTCCTCCCTCATTAGTTGGCGTGTGTTCATGTACTTAAATCATTTCGAGATTACACCAGCTGAAGGAAGTGGAGTCACTTCTCACTATCTAAACACTCAAGTACTTCTTCCTACTTACATATATTTACAAATATAAATTTTTCCGTTTTTTTTTTTTGCTTTCTGGAAATTGCGTATCATAAATTTGTTGGGGAGGATTTCGTTAAATAACGATACTTAATAAACTCGCATCATTTTCTCATTTCCCCATTTTGCACTCGCACTTCATTCTCTCAGATCCGGTGTTCCTTTTGGTGGCCCCAAATTACCTGTCATTTCGAAATTATGATACCCAGGGAGTGCCGCTGGCTGTGACGTTCCTGTTCCGGCGAAAATTTTATGTTTATGGATGGAAAGCAGAGCCTCCTAATTTTATTTTATATACTGCCACATATCTCAAACTAATACCTTGACATGGAATGTAAAACCTTATGCGCATTTTCCGATTGTAATCTGTAAGCGTAATGTTTAATAACCGTTGATGCGAGGGCGAGTGGGCGGCGGTCGGTGGGGATGACATGTATCTTTGGGGAATCCTTCTCAAGGCAGTGCCGCCTGTCAGTGGGCCTAAAATATTTTTATTTGAAATGACAACTTGATGATATACCGTTGAAGTGGACATATTTACAAGGTGCCAAAGCAAACATGTCAATGGCATGTGTGTAAGGTATGAGTAGGGTATGGGCAGAGGGGCGGACGGGGGAGGCGGTTTGTTAATATGTGAGTTACTTTCAACGAAAGCTGACAGTTGATGTTTTGATTGGCTAAGTGGAATGCGAAATGGAAGAGGTGAAGGCCAAAGAAGGCAGTTTGGATAAGTTTAAGCACATATGAAAGGGAATTTAATGAGCCTGCGCTATGTGTGTATAGAAAAGCCTTGAGTAAAATTTAAGATTCGATAAATGTCCTATTTAAAGAAGCTGTCATTGAAATCCAATAAGATCTTCTTACTAAGACTATTTTTCAGACCTATCTTTTTCTTCCCAGTATATTAAGTTAGTGCAAAAGTGTCCGTCCGTCTGTCTGTCCGTCTGACCGTATGAACAAACAGATCTCAGAGATGGTAAGAGATACAAGTTACAGGCAAATCAAGTTTATTTTCCCCGCACTATCGAAAAATCGTCATATCTCCCACAGTTTTGTAGATAGAAGGTTCAAACTTTCTGGACATATTTAGTATTCGGTATTCTTTATCGATCCGCTGAAGGAATTTTAAAGATCGGATGAACGACATTCGAGTTATAAGGAGTTATATGGGCAGCACCGGTCGCAACGGTGATGGGCACCACTTCACAGATACAGAGTATGTTTTAGTCGGGCTTGACCGACTATCTTTCTTGTTTATTATTCGGTCAAATGACCACCACGATTGAAGTAGCCCATTTGATTCACCCAATTTTTGAGAAAATTTTCAATTCGGCACGTATGTCAGCAATAGCAACACGAATCTCATTCTTTAACTCATTAATTGTTTCAGGATTGTTTGCATAACATTTGTTCTTGACCGCTCCCCAAAGATAATAGTCTAACGGTGACAGATAACAGCTTCTTGGCGGCCAATTCACATCTCCATATTTGCTGATTATTCGATTTCCGAAGATAGGGCGCAGAAGATCGATTGTGGCGTGCGCTGTGTAGCACGTAGCGCCGTCTTGTTGAAACCAAATATCGTCCAAGTCTTCCGCTTCAATTTCCTCGAAGAACCAATCACTTAACATTGCGCGGTAGCGCACACCATTCACGGTCACGGTGGCTCGTTCTTCATTTTCAAAGAAAAATGGACCACTGATACCTCGAGACCAAAATCCTCACCAAACAGTGACATGTGGTGGGTGCATTGGCTTCTCGACGACGATATGCGAATTTTCTGGTGATTTTCGGTGAAATTCACCATCTTCGGCCAAACGATCCCAAATTTGCGAACTGAAGACGATTCGGATGGTCAATTGGCTTAAGCTGCTGCACCAATTAAACTTTGTATGGCTTCATGGCACGCACATTTTTTTGGTCGAGCACAACGGACAAGAACACGTACACGGGTTGGTTTATCCACCAACATTCCAGTTTCACAAACTCGCTTCACAAATTGATCCAAAAACTGAGTTTCGGAACATTTTTTGTTAAATTTTTTTTTTTTTCAAATTTCGCACAGTTTGAGTCGAGGACTCTCCACTTTGAAAATATGTTTTTAATATATTCCAACTGTCTTCAAGCGAATAGCGTAAACGTCAAGGTTTTTACTAAATATTAGTCGCTTTCCGAATGACATTTGACGTTTTTTAAAGTCAAATTTTGAATATTTCAAATTCCAAACACTAGATGGACCACCCCGTAGTTGTACTATTTAGATCAAACTGGGTGGAATTGTAAAAAAAGCATAGAAAACCTATAAATACCAAGTTTGAAGTTTATTCGATTGAAAAAGAAAAAGTTTTTCTCACTAAAGCTATAGTTTTCCGACCGTTCGTTCCTTGGACCGATCCGGCTGGTTCCGACAAATGTGCAGCCTATATATATTTCATGACTTCGGGCTAAGTTGGGTCAATATAGCTTTAGAACAGACAAACGGAAATAAGGACATGGCTAAGTCAACTTAGCCTTTTTATACCCTGTTCCCATTGAAAATGGGAAAAGGGGGATCATGAAGTTGTGCAAAAGTATGTAACAGGTAGAAGGAAGCATTTGCGACCCTATAAAGTATATATATACTTGATCAGCATCAACAGCCGAGTCGATTTAGCCCTGTCCGTCTGTCCGTATGAACGCGTCGATCTCAGAGACTATAAGAGCTAGAGCCACAAATTTTTGCTTGTAGGTAGGTGTATACCTGATTCAAATCAAGTTTGTTTCAGATTTGGAAAATTCCTCCCCCTCCCCCCTTTAAGCGCAAAAAACTGTCAGAGCCACAATTTTTAAGATAGACCTTCCAAACTTTACATATATCAAGTAAGGCCCAATATCTATCTATTCTGAAAAGATCACTAAGATCGGACAATAAACACCGAAGTTATATACGAATCAATTTTGCTTGTGGGAGAGAGGGGGGCCTTGCATTGTCAGTTACCGCGTTTGCGCGTGCGTGTGTGCGCATGTTAGAGTGTGTGTGTGTATGTGTGAGTGTGTGTATACGTGTATGAAAACACAAGAAGTCAAGAGAACAGGGTATTATATATTCGGGGCACTCGACTACAGCTCCCTTACTTGTTTTTTTAAGTGTGCCTCTATTTTTTTGCTTATTTACTTTGTATGGGAGCTACTTCTAAAAATTGACCGATCTTAACAAAACTCCGTCAAAATGTTGGTCGCGTACCTAAAACAGTCCAGTTTTGGAAGTTCCCCATGTGGAACTTTTTTTTGGAAAATTGTACAAAAACCCGTGCCCTTCTGTGCCTTGGGTTGCTTATCGACCTTCTCATCGAAAAAGTATTGCCAGGAATGAAATATCCCCTCCCCCTTCATAAGTTAGCCCCCTCCCCACCGACCAAAAAAATACTGCCAGAAATGAAATTGGAGCACCCAAAAACCCATAAAACGATACCTCATTTAATTTTTATACCCTTGCAGAGGGTATTATAAAATTGTGCGGATGTTTGTAACGCATTGAAGGAAGCATCTCCGACCACATAAAGTATATATATTCTTGATCAGCATGACGAGCTGAGTTGATTTAGCCCTGTCCGTCTGTCTGTTTCTATGCTATCTCCTCCGTCAGTTTTAAAGCTTTCCTCACCAAACTTTGCACGAAGTCTTCTGATACATATACGCTGCACATTTGTCGGAACCGGCCGGATCGGATGACTATAGCATATAGCTGCCATAGGAACGATCGTTCGGTAAAACTAGTTTTAGTTAGAAAACTTTTTGTTTTTTTTTGGAAACACCTCCAAAGTACGTATTTTTAGTTTACTATCCTTTCCCATGATTTCACTAAGTTTGGTCGAAATCGGATGACTTAGCATATAGCTGCCATAGGAACGATCGGTCGAAAAACTAGTTCTAGTGAGAAAAACTTTTTTGTTTTTAATGAAAACGTCCTTTTTATTGGCATAAGCTTATTTGATATACTTTAACATATTTCTACAAAGTTTTATCAAAATCGGATAGCTATAGCATATAGCTGCAGTATGAATGATCGGTCGAAAAAGAAGTTCTAGTGAGAAAAACTTTTTAGTTTTAAATGGTGCCCCATCGCCCCCAAATTTCGTAATTAACAGTGTATTATGCTTTTCCAAGATTTCACCAAATTTGGTTGAAATCAGACCTCTATATAGTATAGATCCGATAGAAAAGTAAGGTCCAAAAAGTAGTTTTAGTTAGAAAAACTTTTTTGTTTTCAATGGAAGCTGCAAGGGTATACAAAACTTCGGCCGAGCCGAAGTTAACTTCCCCTTTTTTTTTTATTAATTTCCTCCCCCTCTATAAAGTCAGCCCACCCCCCCCCGATCGGAAAAATATGTCAAAAATGAAATCAGACCAAAGACAACGAAGTTATTAAATTCTGCCGGTCAGTTTTTTTATTGACTGACTGACTTTGCAAAGTAAAAGCGTAGCCAAAAAATCCGTCGTAAAGACAATCGTTTTCTGGCACTTGTCGAGTTATAAAGAAATCAAAGAATAATGCACGGCAGCACCGGCCACAACGGCGATGGGCAGCACTTCACTATATAACAGTCCGACCGACTTTCTTACTGGCTTATTTAGGTGTGGATAAAATGTGGATCCACTAGACACAAGGTAGGAAATTTCCTCTACGAAGTAGGCTATGATGATTCTGTCAAGTTGTCTGACTGTTGATCAGTTGTTCAGTTTTCTATTTTGTTCAGTTGTTCACTCACTTGTTCATTTTTATTGGGCTGTACAAGTGGCTCAGTTTCAAACTGTTTGAGGTTTCCAAAACATAGGATAGTTAGATAGATAGACAAGCAAGAGAGTGTAACTGAGCAAAAAAGAGCAACTCGTTTAGGATTACTCACGCATAAACAAACCAAAATTATAATTATAACCCATTCAGGTATTTTATTGGGTGTATAACCTTATGAAGGCGAATCCTTTACCAGTCTTGTAGTAGCAGTGCGTCCAGTTCCTTGAGATCCTAGTTCAAAGAGATGCATAAAAGATTTTATGAATGTACATGACACACACTTACCCCTTCAAATTTATTGGAACTGTAACCAAGTGGCAAATGCTCACGGAGATTTATGTGATATGTGCTTGCCTCGAAACTTATTTCTAGCGAATTCTCAACACATTTGCATACATTTATTTGTTTTTCTATATATCTTTTCATCCAACTGGGTCAAGCACTGCCAGCTAGCCATGACAGCCAAATGTCCGAACAGACTGACATACCCAAGTGTTGAGAGGCAATTTTTAACGTACTTGTTAATTAGCAATGGATTTATTATTGAAAAAAAAAACACCTTATAATTATGTCTACTTTACGGAGCTGCTGAAATTTTTCTCATTACTCAAACAGTGATTGCATATCGTGCAGAAGATTTGCTGTGGAAGGAATAACCGCGCTTAAGTTTCAGTTGACTCATCCAAGCTGTGCGCTTAACACTTACGGGCAATGAGGAGCGTGAGGAGAATCCACCTGCCTGCGAGGAGCCCGTGCATTCAAAGTGTCGTAGCCAAGATTTGATGACATTTGAGGGTGGAATCTGATAAATGCTAAACTGCTTTTTGAACAATCTCTGTGCGGTACTGATGGAATCGTTGCTCCGATAATAGGCACGTATGATAAACGCCCGATGCACACCCGTCCACTGATCCATTGCGACTGCAGCACAGAAGGCGAATGCGAAAGCGCCAACGTTTCCGGCCCATAATTGACATAAAAAATATATATAAAAAATCAAATAGTTTCGCGAAAAATTAATTGGACATGTAACTACATATTCGCGGCATCTGCTAAATATATCCACCACATGGGATGACGCGGCTTATGAGTAATTCGGCAATTTCGCTGGCCGCAAATAATTTGGGGGTGGCATTTTGCTTAAGTTTCAAGTGTGCAAATTGTCTTGGGGCACCGCCCTCCCCGTCTCAACCTTCGGCTATCAATCAATCAAACCGAAACCATCATCATTATGCTTCATCAGCGAGAGAAGTACTACTACAGCCATCAAGTGGGCGTGACAGCGGTTGGGCGGTAGGGGCGGGGTGGGGATAGTCTCTAAATCTACAACTTGAACTCATTTAAAGTTTGGCTACAAGTTAAATCCGCTTGTGCGATTTGGCTATCATGCCGCCCAGTAAGTAAGTAAGTGAAGCTGGCGTTGCCAAAGTCTTTAAGCGATTTTGTTGTCTCTATATTGTGTGTATGCGCGATTGTGCACTATTCGAGGCAATGGGTAATTTGGCTTAGTCATTGTGCTTAGCAGTTACTTACCAGTGTCCAGATTGGTTTGGATAAGCATGAAATGGCAAAATATTGCAGTTATGCCACATAATGCAATTTATGAATGGAGAGCTTGTCAATTTTTAGTTTGACATGAACGGGGGACATAAACATGATGGCAATTTGCTGGAAAAGCCAAAAAAAGTTTTTAAGTTGTACTAGAAAATGTTGCTGTTGCCTTCCAGGAACTTGCAGAATTAGTGGAAGCGGAGGATGATAAGTACTCGGTATTTGCTTTCACTAAATTCTAAGAAAACTTCTGCCGACAAACCCCGCTGTGGGATCAATCAAAATGTGCAAAAATACATTAAAATACAACCAAAACTCAGAAAAAAAATCGTTAAACCTTGAAGTTTTAGCCGGCTCGAGGTCATGTTATGCTTTCGCATAACTTTAAACAGAGACACACAACACCACAAAGGAGGCTGGTTGACCGTACAGCTGTTTCGAGAAGTACCAACATCTTTCATCAGCGGTCTTTTATTCCTGGCGCCTGTCATTTCAGCAGCCGTCTCTTCATGCCCGCGATGCCATAACTGCATGAAATTCCGAAGCAATATGCGCGGGAAAACTGAAAGGCAGCTCCGAAACAGAAAGCCGTTGTGTGTGTGTCCCCAATGGCCTTACCTTATTAGTGAGAGAGATATACTCCCAGCTGCTAAAACAGTAACCAAAATGTTTGAGTGCATAATTGCAAACAATCGAGAGTTTTTTGTTATCATAAATTTAATTATTTTTGTTTCGAACAACAACGTCTTGCCTTGCGTTTTAGTACAAATGATACTGTTTTTACGACCTTTATGCTTAAACCTGCAGTTTTAGCCGTCTGATTAAAGGTATGCGAAAGTATAACATGACCTCGAGCCGGCTAAAACTGTAGGTTTCCTTAGAATAAATGTTGTTCAATCAAAATCGACCGAAATTAGGCACATTTCTTTTTGAGCGCTATTTGTAGACGTAAAACAGGCTTTTGATAGAGTATGGCACGATGGCCTTCGGTGCAAGACTTAAAGTTTGCTTCCTCCTCAACTCTTCGATCTTGTGCGAAGTTTCCTCGAGGAGAGAGCTTTCATAGTGATTTTTGACGGAGCTGCATAAAGTGTTAGGTCTTTAGGGAAGTGTACTCGGACCTACTCTTTACACGCTGCTTACAATGGATAAGCCAACAGGAGATACAGTTCCCATTGAGAACCCTCAAGAGCTGCTCCTGGCTACCTTTGCGGAAAACACGGTCTTTATGGCAAGAGATTCCTGCAACTATAGTGCTAGGGATATTATCCAACATTATTTATTCCGTTTTGGCAGTTGGAACATAGCTTTGAATCTGGTGTGTAAATGTTACATATTCTCTACGCCGTGACATCTGCCCAGGCGTATTTTTATATGACGAATTACAGGCTGCTGACTATTTAGACCGACAAAGAGGTCATCCGAACAGACTTGCCAGACGATTGCTGAGAAGGCGAAGGAGGAGAAGCGTTATTATAAGAAGACGCCTAAAGAGGTTACAAATATATGACCTCCCAACGAGACGTATCCAATGAATTTTGGATAATTTGTAACCTACTGATGATCACCTACTGTAACCTACTGACGAATTGAGCTTTGATCCTTTTATTTAACTCGAATGTAGCATCTTAATGCAGGCGACTATCAAGCTTACGCGTGACAATGCGACAAATCCCAGTAAAGAATGCAGCAAAATATTAAGAACTCAGCAAGCAAGCAGCCCAAAGATGCAGATGGCAAGTCCGTTGTGGGTTCGAGTTAGGGTTGTCAATATGTTATCGATAAATCAGTATACCGATGCTTTTGCTAGACAATATGTAATATTTCGATATGATATTCCCTGTGGCAATATAGTCGATATTACTTTTAATTCTATATGATTCTTTCATTAATTTTTATCGTCTCACTTGATGAATATAAAGCAATCTAAATGATTCCGCCTCGTTTTATTGAATCGGATGATATTTATATGCTAAAGTATCTATCGTTACACATATTTTACTCCGTGGGTAGTAACCCATCCAGAAAATTCCAGAAAGGTAAATTGTGGACCCTATATTTTAAGGCTTTCTGAAATTTTCAAATGGTCTTGCACCGAATTACTCCAGCGCTGTCTTATTTCTGCATATCCCATCTGGATAAGAATGGGCACTACCAATAGTTTCGATATTTCAATTTTTCAGCGATTTCAAAAGGCTTTATAAAATAACGATTTATCGATTTTTTGTAAACTCGATATATCAAATATCGATTTTGTAAGTTGTGCAAGCTTATGTAACAGACAGAAGGAAACATTTTCGACATTATAAGGTATATATATTCTTAAACGGTATCAACAGCCCTGTCGATATAGCCAAATTTTTGCACACCACACCCAGATCAAGTATAGTTCAGATTTGGAAAAGATTGCATAAAAAACTTCCAAGCTATAAACGAAAAAATGTTGATTAGGGGAGCGGGGTGATACTGCATCATTAGTTAGGGCAAGTATAGGTAATGCAAACATTCGTATACATTCGGCTGCAAAATGAAGAAAATATATTATCGATTTGGATAATTTTGAAAATGTCAACAATCCTAGTTAGAGCCCTGCAATACAAATATTGCCCAACTTACAATAGTTCTGTCATTTATATCTCCTAAGCGAATACGAGAATTCTCATGGTTGACTTGAAACTTGACGAAAACAAATAAAATTAAATGTGTACATTATGACCCAATTTTATTTTTTTTGCTTTTTATTATTATATACCTACATATTTTGACATTGAAAGAAAATAAGTAATAATTCTGTGGAATGCTTAAGCAATTAAATATTAGGCTAGACGCGTGCGAATTGTAGTGCGAGTGCTGGCAAAGAGAACATTCTTGTACTAATACAGCCACAAAATATAAAAAGTGGTTATGCTTGACAAGGTTGATTATATATCCAAGTACATACAATTTTAGTACACCAAAAATGACAACAAATATTGAAAAGTACACAAAGAATGAACAAAGGCTTGTAGATTCGGTTCGGGTTTTTGTGTTCCCTGAACAGAAGCTTGAACCGAAAGTAATATATAAATGACAGACCTATTCTGAACCAGAGCCCAATCTTATTTTTCTAAAATTTTTCCCATTCTCTCAAATGTGCTTGCTCTCCTCTCCCAGTTTCTTTTCCTCACCTCCTAACCTAAAAACAGAACGAATTAAGCTCGATTTCAAATTCAAGAATGAATAAATTATTTTTCAAGAGCGTTCGTACTTAAATTAGTCGATCTTTTTTTTTCTGGGTGTATATGTAATTAAAAAATTTCTCAGTTGCCAGTGGCAACTTCTCTGCTTACAGTGCCGACCCCAGCCGTGAAAGTCATTAAAATTTTCTCTTGAAAGTGTATACAAATTTCGCTGCTGGAAAGGATCTGTTTCTTTTTTGTTATATTTCTTATTCTGTTTCGCCATTTTGCTGGACCATCGAGCACGTAACTGCAATACAATGCACGGACATCGTAGTATACATAGACATAGATACATTTATGCAGTCGTGTTGGTGCTGCTGCTGCAGCAACTGATGTCGTTTTGCCGTTTATACAGTTAGCCAGGCAGTCACCCATCCATCCATCCATCCATTAATTCTGTGTGTGTGTGTGTGTGTGTGTGTGACTGGCCCTTCGTTTCTTTTTGCTGTCTCTCTGCTTGTCATTTTGACACCTTCATTTGCTCTGAACAGTCAGGCTCCAGTCGGGGGCAGTGATTCTGTTTGCTTTCGTAACTTTTTTATTTTTCCTTTCGTTGGTCAAGTTGGGTTTGGTGTGTGTGTGTGTGTGTGCAATTGGAGAGAGTAATTTTTGATACAATCCTTTTCAGGAACTTTCACTAGGCTGGCAGCTGAATGTTATACCCTGCCTTAAGTCAAAAGAAAAGAGAATAATAAATTATTCAATTGATGAAAGGAACTTGATTAAAGTTTTTTCTTAGGGCATATTTTTCTTTTCTTAAAGGAAAACCAGGGAAAACTATATAAACATAATTTAAATGTTGGTTCCATTATTATTTGATTTAATTAAAAGCTAAAAATCAAATCAAAATAGGTTGAAAAAACACATAATGAAAATTCTTTTGATACTAGGAGTAAATATCTAAAATTTTGAGGTAATAGCGAACGTTTTTTGTTTGGCAAAGTCAGTGCTTCGAGTGTCTAAAAGTACGCTGAAGTCAGATCCTTGGAATAAAAAAGTTCCTGACGACAGTGACCCATAAGCTGATTGAGCCCTTAAGCCGCCTAAGCGCCCTGACGTTGCGCCAAAACTTGCACACAAAAAACATCAGGGAAAGCAAAAAAAAAGCAACAATTCCAAGACAAATGATCCAATGACTGTCTGACTGCACTTTGCTACCCAAAATCCATCACTTCAGCTCCCTCCTTCCCAAAAAAAAAAAAAAAAAACAGCAGCAGCAAAATGTATCCGGTTAGGTGCACTAACAGTTGGCTGATGGTGTCTCAATTTTGGTAAGCGAACATTTTTGTATGTAAAGTTGCCGGATTTTCTCCACCCGTTTTTTTTTCACTTTTTGCTGCTGCTGATGATGACAAAGGGCAGCGTCAAAAGTAATGTCGAACTGGGTCAAGACTTCATTGTTTATCTAAAACAAGAGTATAAAAAAAGGGGGGAGCAGCAGTTCAACTCAGAAATGGTCATATGAAGCGTGCACATATTAAATTCTTGAAGCATACTTCAACTAGGAAATTAGTTTATATTAAATTTTGCAAATGCTACAAAGAAGGTCATACACATACATATGTACATACATATGTGTGGAGGCACTCAAGCCGGACGTTTTCATAAACGTTTCACTTTCCGGCAGGGCCGCAGATAAACACATACAGTTGGGACCTCAAGGAGTTCGCATTGCTGTAAATCTGGCTCCCGGCAGCTGCAGCACAACGGAACCGGATGCAGTAACATGGCGGGAGGGACGGAGAGAGTTGATGACTAAGACAGCAGCCTGGCACGCGCGGATATAAGGCGTTGATAGCGGCAGCTTATCAGTTTCCTACCCACAGCTGGAGCTGAAGCTGTAGCTGGAGCAAGAACCGAAACGAAGCAGGAGCAGCATGTTTGAGTGCTGCTAACTTCGTTCTCAATCCTGTTGTTGTTGTTGTTGTTGGGACACATTGCGTGCCGGGCATTAAAGGCGCATTAGGTTTTTGCGGAAGGAGCATTTCTGCAAGTGGGCGAATGTGGTTGTGGTTTTGGCTGCTGGTGGCTGCAGCTCAAAAGTCAAGTGAAAGTTAGCAACAAGGGGAGATGCACTTAGCACACACTTAAATAATGGGGGGAATACACACGCTGCGAAACGCCATAAATTGAACGAAAGGGAGAATTGAAGTTGGAAACACGTTTAAGTTAAAATAAAATTAGTTTGGCGGTTTTGGCCTAGTGGCCTAGAAAGCATGAGATCAGGAGAACATTGCTTTATACTTTTATAGCTTTAAGGGGCAGTCAGAGCTAAGAAGGCTGACTCTAGTCAATGGTTACTGTACCGCATAAGGGATAAACTTAGAAAAGTTAAGAGATGTTGTAAATGAAAGGGAAAAAATAGTGGAAAGTTAACTTCGGCTCTGCCGAAGTTTTGTATACCCTTGCAGCCTCCACTGAAAAACAAAGTTTTTCTAACTAAAACTACTTTTCGGACCCTACTTTTCTAAGGGAGCTATACCATATAGACGTCCGATTTCGACCAAACTTATTGAATTCATGGAAAAGCACAACAAACTATTGATCATTCGTACTGCAGCTATATGCTATAGTCATCCGAATTTGAAAAAACCTTGTAGAATTGTGTAAAAGTATATAAAATAAGTATATGCCAATGATTAGGGCGTTTTCATTTCATTTTTTCTCACTAAAACGTGTTATTCGTCCAATCGTTCCTATGGCAGCTATATGCTATAGTCATCCGATATTGACCAAAATTTGTAGAATTGTATGAAAGCATACCAAATAAAAAAATGACAATTTTAGGGACACTTCCATTGATAACAAAAAAGTTTTTCTAACTAAGACTACTTTTTAGAAGCTACTTTTCTATGACAACTATACTATATAGATGTCCGATTTCGACCAAACTTAGTGAAATCATGGAAAATCATAGCAAACTGAAAAATACAAAGCTTGGAGGCGTTCCCATTGAAAACAAAAAAATTTTTCTCACTAAAACTAGTTTTTCGAATGATCGTTCCTATGACTGCTATATGCTATAGTCATCCGATCCCTCCGGTTCCGACAAATGTGCAGCGTATATGTACCAAAAGATCTCGTGCAAAGTTAGATTTCAAACTGACGGAGGAGATAGCATAGAAACAGACAGAAGGACAGACGGACAGGGCTAAATCAACCCAGCTCGTCATGCTGATCAAGAATTAGGTTGCCACCTGCACGGGCCTCGCCCTGGCCTAGGAGTGATCGTCGGGCCGACGGGCCAATGAAAATTTTGCCGGGCTGCCATGTGAACTAAGTTAATTCAACTGATGCTTCAAACAAGAGGAACAGGAAACTGTATCCAATTGCACTCAGATATTTTGTCATCAAATGAATGATGATCGAAGAATGATCGATTTTTACGAAGACAGTAACGAATCTTCACAAGCGATATTCGATCAGCTAATGACAAGCTCGGAAAGTCGCCACCTCCAAATCGAAAAATCTAGTTACTACTCAGCAGATAATGTACCAGTGAATTTTGGAAAGCATAATTCCGTTTATCAGAATTCCGTTCGATGTCCGTTGACGTTTTCAAATCCGTTGACGTTCTGAAGAAGTGTTTCGATGATCTTGATATGGAATACGAAGTCGTTTTGCGACATGTGGTGACCAGATGTTTGCCCTTTTTTCCAGCAATCGAGAGGATTATAAAAAAATGGCTTGAAAACGGCATTTAATTTTTCCTTTATTGTGCATTCTTTCCTCCATATTTCAAACAAATCACTTTTTTTGTACTGAGGCTAACTAAATAAAACGATGTAAAACGCAAAACACATTGCTTGTTTTAAAATCTATTTTGTAAATTTGAAAGAGGTAGTATGGGGTTATAAATTGTTACGGCTTACATTAAATCAAAGCTTGTAATTCATTTAAGCGACATAAATATGAAGCAGTTTTAATTAATTATTTAAGTACGTTTGGGTCTCTTCATTTTCCATTTTAAAGAAATGAATTATTAGCAACACAACTCGAGTAATACGCACTTAAAGTTTATCGACTTTGACTTTGGCTATGTGTCGGTGTTCTATTTTTAGAGTCACGAGTCACAAGTCTTAGTTTTGAAGCTTTTTCTACTAAAAACAACTACAAGAAAAGTAAAAACACTCTTTGATTCTTACCACTTTTGCACAGAAAAGGGGGTCATTTCTTCCAATGTGCAGTGTAATGACTGAATTAAGAGGCGGGTTGTAAACCAGAATGGATGACAAGTACTTTGGATCTAAAGTCAACAAAAGTCTACCTTATTTGAAACAGCATCAACGATCGAAATTTGAGACACAGGTATTATTAGTTTACCAACGAGCTCTTACATATTGGGAAAAATGGTACGATTTTGAAAAATCTCCATTTCAACACTTTTTAATGTTGAATATTGAACACGAAATAGTAGACCGAAAACTATTTCTTCGAACGACTGAAGCGGATAATCTTGATGTTCACGAAGACGCTCTTTACGACGAATTATTTTCTTTGGCGAAGATTATCCCTAAAATCAAACAAATTGACCTCCCTGTATAATTTTGAAAGTTCTGACAGATTTGTCCAAAAGCCCTTAATTGTTGGAAAAGTTTTATCGACCCCTATCAAAAAGTTTTTTCAGTGATGAAGAATGTTAAGACCGATTTGAGGAATCGAATGAGAGTCGAACTGATGAAGGCCGATCGATCGGTCGTTCCTATGATAGCTATATGGAGTGCAGCGTATTTGTACTTAAAGACTTCGTGCAAAGTTTGGTGTAGATAGCTTTAAAAGTGACGGAGGAGATAGCATAAAAACAGACTGACAGGACTAAATCCACTCACTCGTCATGCTGATCAAGAATATATATACTTTACGTCTTTACGTGGTCGGAGATGCTTCCTTCAATGCGTTACAAACATCCGGACAATTTTATAATACTCTCTGCAAGGGTATAAAAATAGATAAATCACTTTTGGTTGATGATCTTCAAAACTGCGATAAAAGAAAGCTACAAATACTTAAGGGGAGATATACACCCAGACGTTTGAAAAAATCGATTTTTTTCTCCATTTTCATTAAGTTTGAGGTCTTAAGGGGTTAGATGGGTTTCGTCAGGAGAAAAGGCCTATTTTCAATATTTCTATTTTAATATAAAAAATTAAATATTTTGTTCAAACTTTTTATTGTCTTAATAAACATTTAATGAGGGATTACTGAAATTTTTGAAGAAAAATATTAAAAGCTCTGCCATTGTGACGTCATTTCCTGCGAGCCCTCGGGAAAAAGGTGGGTTCGCGTTGACAGCATAACTCCCAGCAGGATCATCTGAAGTGAAAATAAAAAATTTACGTGTTTAGTTAAGACTTTAAACTAGAACTTGGACGAAGGACAAAAGAAAAAAATGAAATTTCTCCAAAGCTAATGAACCGATTGCCTTGAAAATGCCTTGAAACTGGTTGTGGTTGTGAAACTGGTTTATTCTACACACTGTTTTCTAGTAGATGTCAGAGGATTTTGTTGTTCCTTCCTTAGTTTTTTTTATAAGCAAACTAATTATTAATTTTTGGCCCAAAAATCATTACTTATGTTCAAACGTTCGCTATTTTGTCATAAATCGATATTTTCATAATGACAATTATGAAACTACTAAATTATAGTATCTATTTTAATAATCTTTCTGGTTTTTTTGCTTTCTGATGATTTTTCAAGAAACGCCAATGGGTACCGGGTATCAAGATTTTTTTACGGCGCTTCAAGGAGCATGCGATATCTCGAAATATTTTCAATATTTTTTAATAAACAAAAATTTAAAATATTTTTAAATGTGTATACTTTCAATTAGTTTAAACTCCGATCCGAAATTTAATATAGTTATCCTACAAAAAATCTCAAAAATTTACCTTTTTTTGGACTTCTAGGTGTGTATCTCCCCTTAAAAAAAGAATTTACAAACTGTGGTTCAAAGTCAACGACATTCTGAAATCAAGCACAAGCTTTTGGCAAATACTTTGAAGACTTGGAATTGTCTCACTCTCCAACTAAACCAAAAACAATCTTAAGCTGCCGCGGCCTAATCCCCTTAGTGACACAAACACACCCACACACACCAACTTATGCAATTGACAACAGCTGCAAGTTCTTTGCATCTTTTCGGCAAGTTGCTTACACACTAATTACCAACATTAAGCAACCTGCACAGACTCCTCTCGGTACACTCAATTAGCAACTGTAAAACTGCACTTTCTATGCAGGCCCAAACGAGAGAACCAGGTTGGCTTAAGCCCGCAACTTTGTCGTTGTATTTGGTGTGTTCCTGTGCTTCTCCCCCTTTGGCATTATTTATGCCATGCTTTTGACCTTTTGTCGTAAAGTTCACAGGCGCTTAAATGCGCTGTTTTGTCAAATTAAAGCAAAGCCGAGCCGAAAGAGATTTCAGTAGGAAGACGACAACGGAAGTTGGGACCCGAAAACATAGAGCAGTTGCCAAAGCGGAACTGTAGCAGACACCCAACAACAAAGGCAGTGAAAGTGTTGCAGTTTGAAGTTTGGTTGCAGTTTGGGGTTGGAAGTGGAATTGGTTGTATATAGCCACAACGGATGCCGGACGCCATCTTGCTGTTGTGCACAAACATCGCGGAGCTGGCGCAACAATTGCTTTTTATTTATTGCATAACTAAGGGCGTTTATGCGTCGAAAAGTATGCAGCGAATAAACAAAAGCAAAGCCTGTAAGAGAGCTGCTGTGGTGGAGTATGTGGACTATAAAATACCCTGTGACCTTGCATACGACTATATCGGTCGCGTAGCTGTCGCATTTAGAACATAGATTTAATAGAGATTTATAAAACAGATAGGTTATGGGTTCAGGTGATTGTTTTATTCTAATTTTGAAAGGATCTGACTGTGAAATAGAAGCTCTCACAGAATTTGGCGGTTTGTGGAGAAGGGAAGAAAATTTTATCAAATCTAAAACCAACTGAAATTGCTAACACCTTCTTATAATTGGTGACTCGGATAGAATATTCTCACTTTCCTTTCTGCATACTATATTATGCCCATTTTCAAAGGGTATAGAATATGAAAGTGCCCTGTTAATCTCCTTCCCTTTCGGTTGTTCCTGCCGCAGTCCCGCATAATAATTACACTCGCTATCAGCGCCCACGGTCGACAATGAATAACTGCATGAGCACGCAACCTGTTGTTGAGTGTAGAGACTTCTATGTATTCCTCTTGCCTGGGTCCAACTAAATGCTGGCTAACTAGGGGTGGTCGTACTCATCCCCCGTTGCCAACTATGCAAAGCCATAAAACGCAAGTGTCGCACGGATTATTCATGGTTGGAGAATGAAGATGAAGCGACCAGCGAGCTGCATGTGACAGGTAAAACGGACAAAAGACAAGTTGAAAAAGGGTGAACTGTACAGAGGGCAAGTCAGTGTAGAGTTATCTCAGGTAAAGTAGCTGCTGGGGTTTGGTTAAGCGTAAAGATAGAAGCTGTTTAAGTTAAGTTTATCTATTGATTGGCAAGTTGATTACTTGTGCTGCGCTTGACATAAGTGGGGCGGATGCTTACAAATCTTAAAAATATTCTTAAATTTGGTTATTTAAAGCCAAAATTATGCGCACTTTCACTAGAGAGCCATTTTATGACTTTTGTTCATATTTCTGCAAATAAGAGAAACAAAGCCTGAATTTGCATATAGTTTTTTGTTGTTAAAGAGAGTTTGGAAAAAGCTAGCAGTTTGCTAGTTTTTTAGCACTTGACAACTTGGCGTTAAGGGTACCTCTGGGTACCACACTTAATTCACATGCAAGCTAAAATAATTTTATAAAAAACTTGCCAGCTACACCCAATGCATACTTCTAGGCAGCTTAATAAAATTTGAAAATTTCCCAACCGCTGGGAAATAGGGACTTGAGATACAATAACTGCTTTAACAATGTTATTTCAGCCCTGAAGATGATATTCTCTAGCCGGTTCAGATCCAAACCCAATAGTACTGGATTGGCTTAGGTTTTTAACGCCCACCTTCCTTGGTACCTTTTCTCCATTTCCGTGATATCCTGGTGGAAGCTCTCACTGAATAGCCTTGAGAGGTTTTTTTTAGTATTTTGTTGCTGGTTTATTACAAATGACCAGCCAATTTAAACATGATCAGGCTGAAAGTTTATGCCGGCAACACCTTTTCACCCACAAACTAGTCAGCTGTTCGCTGTTGTTATCGACATCTAAGTTCTTTAGTGACAATGTCCACCTCGCTCTAACCAAAGTGTGTTCCTATGCCGACTATAATTTTAATTTAAGTGTCTCTTTGCTGACTAAATATTCAGATTATTCCTTCATTATTCAGTGAATGTGGTTCAGAATATGTAATACCCTTGTTCCACTGGCACATTCTGTAGGTGAGTCACTGGATAAGCTAAATGAACTCATTCTCTCTGTGTATTTCCCCATAAGAGATAAATGTCCATTCGGCAGGTCATCCGCTGTGGATGATCAAATCACTGTTACTACATTTGACATTCGCACGGGCACTTCTAGCTTTTTCCGCTAAAAGGCTAGATTTTCTATCGATAAGTCCAAGTGTCATCAATAGCACAGCTGATTGTGAGTGGGAAAAGTAAGCGGCAAAACTTGAATTCTTTTTCAAAAAATAATAAATTATTATTAGAAATAAATTCTACTTAATATTTGTTTAATAAGATGAATAGAATCCGAAAAAAGGCCATTACATCGAGGATTTTACCGACCATGGAAGTCGACACGCCGATTAACCTGCCTATTGTCCGATATTCGACTGAGGAGCCAAGCGTATACAAGGCAATTGCAATTCGCTTATCTTATGGAATAGTCATCCGGAAGTTCGTGTCCTGCTGTGCAGGTTAAAGTTGTCCCTCTCGACGCGGAAGCTTTCCCCAAAAAATGCGTCTGAGTTTTCAGGCACATCTCGTTCCCAAAACACGCCATATCGCTTTTACAATGTATGCAAAATTTAAATAAAACCAAATTGAACTAATAAGAATAATATGAACTTACAAATTGTGTGATTTTCGTTTTCTATTCTTCCGTTGGTACTCAATATTCAACGCATCGAAATCGTCCTCGCACTCTTGCAGTTGACATATGCACTCTTGATTTTTCTCGCAAATCAGCAGGAACGCAGGTAAATCCATTTCGGTGAAATATTAAAGGCCAATTAAACTTTCAATTTGTAATGGCAAATCAAAGCAATACAAACAGTTGATATTTGTTTACTTGAATTTAACTTTAACCATTCGCGTGTTACCGTGATAAACATTCATCAGTGGAACAAGAAATAATCACTTTTTGAGAATGGACTTCAGAATGTGCCAGTGGAACAAGGGTATTAGTGGCAGAAGTTGAAATTGACTCGACTAAGGTGCGATTCCGTCAGGGCTAAGTTGGAGTTAAAAAGACCGTTCGAATTGGCGAGTTCGGGACTCTGTACGGAGTCTATGCGGTTTAAGTTAATGAGTATTCTTCATTCTTCTTCCACCATAAACAGAGAGGACAAAAAAATGTGACTGTCTCTCTCAGACACTCAGTAATGAATGACTTCGATAACCATTGGGTGTATATTGCCAAGTGACTTCGGCCCCCGGGGGCTGTGGGATGGCCGGGTCTGCCTTATAGCTTATTCACACTACAGTTCATCTCATCGGTACGATGAGAAGATGATGAAAAAATGAAACTCGTGTTCATACTGCCACCGTCAATGTCTTCTTCTTCTCCCCCATTATTGAAAATAAAATATAGTCTAAAATAATTGATATTAAAAAAAAAAAAAAACCCGGGAGGAGACCCTTAAATTCTGATAGAAGGGACTTCATTTTTTCGTACATCAATTGCAGATAAAGGTTTCTCCAAGTCAATTTGAGAAATGCCACCTTAAGCAAATGGCAAAATCGTCATCATTGCAGCAGGATCAAAAGAAATACGCAGCACCAATATTGCTATGCTTCTGATTGGCGACTCCATTTACAACTTCAGCTTCAGTGCAGCAAAAAACATTTAACTATCATTTGTCTAAGGCTAGGCGAGTAGTTGAAAATGCATTTGGGCACTTGAAGGCAGGATTCCGTCACATTGGCAAAGGATTAGATAGTCGCCCAAAGAATAATGCAGCGCAACTATAGTCATTTGTTGTTGTATTATGCACATCTCACATGAGTACAGAGTTGCTCCATCTCCATCTGCATGGCCATCTCCTCTGGTCCCTCTGAGGTTGTCGATGTTTACACTCCAGAGACCACACAGTGCACGGAGACGTTATTTTTGTAGCTAACATTAAACAAATGAACTCTTTTTTAGATATTCAAAAAAAATTAATTTACCTTTTCTTCAGTGATGAACGCAAAAATATCGCACACACGTTGAGTGGAACAGCATGAGATAGGAACATACCCTGCTGACGGGGGAATATATTGAGAAAATTTGGCACGGCAAAGTTCTTACGTACCATCTTAGACGGTAGACGGTGGACGGTAGATGGTGGCTAGTGTGAATTGGCTATTAGACACACTTTTTCATACATATTAGATGGACCCTTTTATGTAGCGGACGTGCTCTTTAGTTACACTATAAAAACCGTATTTAAAACCATATTAATGGCGAACTTAAGGTCTTTATTCATTTTTATTGAATTTAAAATAATTTCCGCCAGATTTTAAAACACTTTCAGTGTTTGCTGTCAATGATTATTTGAATTTCAATTTGCAAAAGTATTTTCCATTTTTTTCACTGGTTCGTTTTTAATTGCAAATTGGAATTGATGAATTGTACAGTGCGTGAATTTAATTGCTTAATGGGGGGAGTCGATTGCATTCGAATGGAAAATGCATTTGCTCTACGGTTTCTTTGCCGCGGCGCCTCGAGGGACAAACTGCAAACCAATTTTTCACCTTGTTATAACCATGATTTTTATGGCCATATATGTATATGTGTATGTATGTAGAGCGCTTAAAATGCAACTGCGGCAGCTGGTCTGAGTGTGCTTAATTGCAACTGGTTCGTGTGGCAAATCTTTGGGGCCATACTGTGCCCATGCTGCGCACTAATTAAATTAATTGCTTAATTTTAACTTAATTTGCCACATGTGGCAAGTTGTCCTTGTTGTCCTGACAATGCTCGTTCACGTGCATTGGTTTTGCAGCCAACAGATGCCACGTAGCCATAAAGTTGGTTTTGCTGCCATAACAACAACAACAACAACAACTACATCTGTGAATGGGTGGAAGTTTTAATGGGTAACAAATACGAGTTAAAACTTTATGCAATTCCTAAATGTGAAATTCAAAAATTTAGTTTTCAAGTAGACTGGGAAATTGTCATCTATTTAGTTGAAGTCGTTTGTAAAACATTAAAAACATTTCCTTATATCGAACATTATCAAAATGGCAAATTCCAGTCTGGTAGATTTTCCAGCTTTAATTTCAAACAAAAACCGCACGGAGCAACTTGCCCTACCCGATGTCAAACGCATTAAGAATATACGTGAATACATGTCCGATCCAGCTAACTATGATGGCAATATAGAGAAGCTAAACGAACGTCTTGAGGGCCACACCAAACAGTGCCAGAATATTATTAAGTTATTGAGAGATCAAGTGAACCAAAAAATGGATTCACTGCGTCAGGTCAAAGAGGATATGTTGGAATTGCAACGTCTACTGCACTCACCTGAGGCTGGCCAACGATTTCTCGATTCACACGAGAAGGTGCTGGTCAAGTTTGCCGATGAGACTGAAATGAATGAGTATGATGTACCATCTGCCCTGGAGCGTTATAGCCTAAAGATGAGCACATTGTATGGAGAGGTTTTGGCACTTGATAGCGATGCTGACTATGTGAAATACCTGGAGGGCATTTCCACGGTCAATAGTCAGTATGTTAAGGATTGGTATGAGAAGTCGATCCAAGAGGAAAAGAAGCAAGATCCAGTGAAGCAAAATTAAACAAAGTCTTTTGAGTTTAACCAAATTTAGTTTACAAATTGCTTTATTTTGAACAATAAACGCATGAAAAGTTTCGGTTAAACTTCACAGACTGCCTTTGATTAAACACGCTCCTAACTCTAGTGCTTGCCCCCAGACAGACTTTTGGTTTACATCACTAAGGCCCGATTTCTCAATGTGCGGTTAGTCAACTTGACGGGCAGTTTAACCGAATTTGCATGTCTCATGCTGTGTGTGGCGCAACCGGAGGAACAGACTTAACCGCTGCTCGAGCACTGGTTAAAGTTAACAGCGAGTTCAGTGCCGATGGAATAATCGATATATTTCATCGTTATACAAACAGCTGACTCCAGCATTTTATATGTTAGTTTAATTATTTGCTGCCTCTAAATGTTTATGAATAAACGAATTTTTCAACTCCACGAAATGGAAATAGAATTTGAAGAGGCAGAGCAATGAATAAACAATGCAAGAGAGTACAGAGAGTACTGATCTGGATGATGCCACATTTGTTCAATGATTCAGTTTGACAAAATCTACATGTAAAATACTTTATGCTAGGATCAGAGTTTAATTTAAAGCCTTGACCTTAGTTGCGAATCAATTTGTTGTGACTAGGATTGTTAGCAGGACTTGGCGGCGCTGCGTTCTTAAGCATGTGGCAACTTCCTTATCACTGCAGCTGACTTCTGTGTAGTCAGCGTTCCTTTGATAAGCCGTGCAGGTAAGCAAGAGTCCCCAGCTATTGCTTTTGATTCATCGCAATCAATTTTAATAAATTTTTCACAAAAATATTTCCTGCAGCATTCAATAACATTTAAAAATCCCTAACAAAAATACATAATTTGTTGACCGTGTCTGGTCACCCTAATGCAGCGATAGGAATTTATCGATATCAGATAAAACTGCTGTTGGGAAAACCAAATGACTTGACCGCTTGTCAACTGGAGGAACTAATTTGACCGGCGGTTGGCCAACCGGAACCTTTGAGAAATCGGGCCTAAGATCACCAACCGGAACCACTATCTGTAAGCCACAATAGTTTTAGTGAAAAAAACATTTTTTATTTTAAATCAATAACGTATCACAGCAAATATTTTAAATGACTCGCAAGTAATCTCGCAAAAGTCTCGCAAAAGTTACCGCTAAACGCTCGCTAATCGTATTGCTTGCGACTATCGTAAATGAAACTTTCACTCACACATACTGAACGACACATGATCCATTTTATTATCATTTCCCGAGAGTTTTGCCGGGTTAACTCTCGCAGTTCACTCGCATGCGATATCGTTTGCGAGCGTTTGGTTTGCTGGGTTTGTTTGTACATCAGAATGTATGTTAGTTAGTTTCTTATAGGCGTCCAAACCGCTGAGCTGATTTTCACGAAATTTTAACAGTTTGCTCATCTCGATCAGGCAAAAGTCATAGGCTATGTATTATGTCTGTGAACCGTTTCAAAAGCGGTTAAAAACGGTTCAAAAGTGGTTCAGAGCCATATCTCAGAAGTTATTAAAGCTACGAACTTGAAATTTGGTATTCAAAAATCGAACCGGTTCAACAGCGACTCAGAGCTATATCACAGCCCTTATTTAAGCTACAATCTTGAAATTTGGCATGTAGTTTGGTAAAATGGAGAAGTGTATTTACTGGCTCAGAACCGGTTTCGAACCGTATCTCGGAAATGTTTAAGCTACGAACTTAAAATTTGGATTGTAGGCTTAAAATGGGGAATTGGATATTTTTCAACCGAAACTGGTTTTAAAACGGTTCCAATATGGAATCCAATATGGAACCGGTTCAAAAGTGGTTCAGAGCCATATCCCAGAAGTTGTTTAAGCTGCGAACTTGACATTTGGTCTGTAGGTTAGAAATTTGGAGTTGAATATTTGACTGGTTCAAAACCGGTCCATCAATGGCTCAGAGCCATATCTCAAAAGCTTTTTGAGCTAGGAACTTGATTCATATTTGGTCTGTTGGCTAAAAGCTGTTCAAAAATGGAACCGATTCAAATGTGGTTTAGCGCCGTATCTCAGAAGTTATTTAAGCTAAGAACATAAAATTTGAAATGAAATGAAGTTAGACATTCTCCAAGATTCGAACCATCCAATTGACCCCTACAAAAATGATTCAGGTCCACCTTTTGTTGGGAAAAGTGGTCTGAAGGCTTATAATGTGAGTGTTAGACGTTAAGAAAATTTTTTAAAATTTACTTAAACTAAAAACTGGAAATTTGGGGTGTGGTCTGGAAATATGAAGTAGGATATTTTCCCTATTTAAAAGCCGGTCGAACAAGGTTGGACGAGTTCAAATGTTAATGTCGATTTAAAACTTGACACATATTCTTATAATGCAAGCGATCCGGGCGACGCCTGGTATTGAGCTAGTTAATAATATATGGATTCCAACAGATTTCCCAAGTTTGGTCGATATCGGGTGACTATATCTGACCAAGGAACTTTCGGTCAGAAAATGATTCTTTCAAAGAAAATTTTTTGGTTTTCAATCTGAGCCTTCCAAAACTCTGCCAATATGAATATTATATGCTTTCAAACAGGTATACAAAATTTGTTCGAAATCAAATGAGATTATCTTATACCTCCCATAGGAACGTTCGGTTGAAAAATGGGTCTGAGAAAAACTTGCTTGTTTTGAATGTTACTGTAGAGCATACTTGGTTTCTTTCTAACACCCCCCAATAAACTGAAGTTATGTCACAAAAACCGCTTCTTGCTTATTTTACTTATTTAAATGGACATAAATCGCGCATAGACCGTCTGATTGTTCATAACCAAGGCAACTCCGATAGCGACGAAAGGAATTTAATATGTTATAGTCAATGTTTTAATGAATTTAACTCGATGGCTGAGATATGCGGCTTACAGATCTGGCGTTTTCAGCTATTTTGTTTAAATTTCTACTTTGGATTTTTCGAAAGTTTTATTATAAAAGCCCATTTAATTTCCCGTTGAACAAATGTTGGTTTAATAAATTTGGTTACCGTTTGCCAAAGCTATTCCCGTATTTCTGAGTACACTTCGACAATCTAGTTTTTTTTTTTGAGTGTGCTTAGATATTAGTGTATGCTTTAATATGAATGCGCCTGTAAGTAAAAAATGATTTGTGGGACGGCACGATTTCTGGAACAAGATGAACGTTCTTTGAAAACTGTTATCCCATTAAGATAAGCTAACCTCTAGTGGAAACACATTCTTTATTAAAATAAAACTAAAATTTATAAGAAATATCCATACTTACCTTGTTTTTGGAAGAGGTTTTTCTAAACCCAATTGTTTATGGCATCTATTTTCGAAATTTAAGAATAACTTTTGTGTTTATTGCAAATATTTTCAACTCAAGTTTTTCTCTGAGTGATTGGAAAATTATAATAAATCTTTCCAAATAATTTCAGTCCATATATTTCCATGCTTTTTTCTTAATTAGATCTAGTTGTAGGCACTTAAACTATCTTAAACTACATTCACATATTCTGTCAATCATCTGCTCGTTCGTTAACCCTCAGCATGATTTGACACTTCCAGACCTTGACCATGACCATGACGTTCGCCAGCAAAGGGCAGCGACACCAGCATGCTGAATAGTTTTCTTCTACAAAATCAACAGAGACAAAGAGAGAGAGCAAAAGTAAGATAAAGCTGCTTAGTGATATGCATTTTTATTTCCATTTGCTTACAGTATGGAGCCAGATCGTTTGGTGCGACATTTGCCATGTGCATCACGGAACTGATGGGTTCGACAGCGTGCGGGGGCATCAGTTATGGCACGCTGCACTTTAACCTTGAAAATAGGTGAATTGAGACCCTGCGGTGGCGTGTACTCTATATTGTCGGGCAAGGCGGGTCGCGTCACTGGAGCAGCAGCAGCTGTCACTTCTTTAGATCTGGCGCGTAGTCCTAGAGGCAACGGTGGCGTTGAGGAGCCACCAATTGTCGTTTCCATAATAATCAAATTGCTAGGCTTGGACTTGGTTCTCATACGGGACGCTGCGATGTCAGCCAAAAGATTGGCACTGTAGGAGGTCAAGTTGTTTGGACCAGTAGTAGAAGTAGAGGTGGCCTCACTGGCGGGTTTCGCTGTGGTAGTGGTAGTGGTACTGGTGGTGCTCTCTGTGGTGGTGGAAAACTTGATGGGCTTAATGGTCAACGCACTATCATCATAATAGTAATCCTCCTCATCGTTATACGTTTCCTAATAGAGGACACAAAAGTTATTTTTAGCCTGAACATCTTATCAACTGGTTTCTTACATCTGCAATCTCATTCTGATCCACCTCAATTATGGCCACATCCTTTATGCTCACATGGATGTTGTATTTGCCCGACTGTCGCTGATCGTATAGTACTCGTGCGGCAGCTGGCAACTCAGCTGGCAACTCGGCCTCATCGATGGGCAACGATTTGGTGGCAGTCAGGCCAAATGTAATCAATGCCAGCGACAGCAGCAACAGCAACATTATGGATGGGTGAAACCAGTTCTAGGGTTTGACAAGAACAAGTGGATAAATGTCCGCGTGTGTTGGGCTTGAAGGTGCGACAACAACTGAGCTAACCGCTGTCTGGGAAGGTTCTACTTAAAGATGATTCTTAGGCTGGCTGGCCAAGAGACTTTGTCTTTCTCTCTTTGTGGTTGTGGTTAAGGTGGTGCTGGAGGTGCTTACATGTTGTTGGCATAAGCTCTAAATTTTGATTAGAGAAATTCATTAAATTTATGGTAAGTAAATGCTTTCCCCACGCCTTCGATGTATATGAACTTGAGCGTGCTTATATATAATCTTACCAAATATTAATATTTACTCTTCACTTAGCAAACATAAATGCCAACCTGGTGGTGCTAAAGAGCTGTTCGGGACCAGTTCAAATCATTTGAGTGCAACCTCAGTAACCAGCATGAAATGTGCCAACAGCTTATAATTATTAGTATAAACAGCTAAATGTAAATACATACAAGAGAGGTTATTCCTTTAAGGGCTTTAGCCTGAGAACATTGCTCATACACAGTGCACACAAATATTTTGAGAAGAGTTTATAAAGATTCAAATTTAATTTTTAAGTTTTTAGTTACACATTTGTTATTGTAAGGCACACATGCGATTTAATCGGACTGGGTCACCCTTTTTTTCCTAGCCACCCTCAACCGAATGTGATTGTCCTAAAAGAGCCTGAGGGGGTCCGGCCAGGAGAATTATATTTTACAAACAATGCGTGGTTTTTATTTTTCGCTAATTGCTCCCGCATTTATCCCACAGATTATAATTCTCGGTTTGTAGGCCACAGAAATAATTATTAAGCTTTTGTTACTAAAGGGCAAATTCTAAGAGTTTAAATTTTCAGATACGAATTATATTTTTGATTACATCTGGCCTATTGTCACCCAGTAGTTTTTTTTTTGCCAGTTGCTGCCGAAAGCAAGCCGTCAGGTAACCGGATCGGCACAGTACCCCCGGACGCTCATATTGCTAACCATCCGGCGGTGACCTAAGGGTAACCATCGGCCTGGCCGATCAAGCACAGAACTACCAGAAGCTCGCACATGAAGTGTCTGCCATCCGAGTGACAGTTTCAGGCCCTTTTCCATTAACCACCTGGCAGCCGGTTTAGGGTAACCATCGGACCGGCAGATCGGTTCAGCATTACCAGAAACAGTGCTGGAAATGTCAACCGGACGGCAGGCGATTTTGGGACAGCCGTCGGCCAGCACATTTCTTTTAACCATCCGGCAGTCAGCTAAGGGTAACCAATGGCCTGCCCGATCCGCAAAGCAGTACCAGATTTTGTACATTAAATGTCAGCCATCCGCCAGGCGATTTCAGGCAGCCATCGGCTTGGGTAATTTTGTTAACCGTCCGGCAGTCTGTTTGGGATAACCGTACACCCGGCGGATCCGCACATAGCCCCAAAGAGCCAAGCCGAGCTATCTCCTTCTCAATCTTTTGGCTTGTGTGTTTCTCATTTTCGCCGTTTCTTTATCGATACCGAGGCGGGATCGAACCTACGACCTTTTGCTCAGCAGACAGACGCACTACCCGCTGCACCACACCAGGCCACAATAAGTACATCCAGATAATTGCTCTTAAAGGACTGTTATCAGCCAATCGACGTAGCTTCCGGAAAGTGTCTCCGCAGGCGGCCAGTACGACCTTGGGGTCGTATTTCTGGATACATAAGCGAATCCTGTTGGTCAGTTCTTTGATGTTTTTGGCCTTCCAGTTGTAAACTGTAAACTGCAGCACTCAGACTTCCAAAAAAATCTTCAATTGGATGACACTGCGGCAAGTTTGTTGGGTTCCGTTCCTTTGGTACAAAAGGGTTGTCTTTGCTGCTCAGGAAACCCGTCGTCATTTTAGCGTAATGAGAAGAAGCTTTGTCAGGCCAGAAAACATAATTATTGGCGGAATGATTTTCCCTAAAAAAGGTATCAAAACCTTCTTTAAACACTCGTTTATTACACTTCCTTGTTGACTGCAATGCCACTTGGCTTGAACCACGGCTTCAATATGGCCCTCTCAGAGATCGCAATGTAAAGCATAACTTTGGGCTCAAACTATTGCTTGAACTTATATTTCACATCAGCAGGTGTTGACGATACATCGGAGGTGTAAAAACACTATTTCCCGGTACATGGCTGCGACTCAGAACAAAGTAACTTTCATCGTCTAAAACAAAGAGTTTGCCACGATATTGGTTGCACATCCACCGACATTAAGATTTGACAGTTTGTATTTGTTCAGGTGTGTAACTTGGTGCTTTTTCAACAATATTATTCTTTTTCAGCACTTTACTGATGTGTTGTTGGCTGCAATTAAATTTTCTGGCTGCATCTTTTTGACTTATGTTGTCTTTATTGTTAAAAAATTGGGTTAGCTTTCTGTCCGCTTGGCCGGTCATAATGTTTACTTTCCGACCACTTCCAACTTCTCTTTTTATTATTTTCCGTTGCAAAATACTATAAGTCGTGCGGTTGGACTTGACCTCTTGGGTAAAATGGTTTACTGTAAACACTTTACCTTTGTCAGCGTGCATTTCGTAGAATTTTACAACGCGATCACGAAGACGTTCTTGCTCGGACGGCATGATGGCGACTACTTGTCAAAATTTTTGTCAGATGGGCATGAAAACGTGTTGACAGGAGACCAACGAGAAGGAAATGTCATCCCGAAAGATTTTATGTAAAGCTCAGCTAAGGGCGCGCTCTCTCAAAGTTTGTGCAGATTTTTAGTTGTCACCCATGGTTATAAAGTATAGCCATTTCCGTCTGTCCGTCCGTCTATCTGTATGAACACCTAGCATCAACCAGAGACTAACCCCCCCCCCACAACGCACTCCCCTCTCACATTATATTGCCTACACAATCCAAACAACAACTGAGCCCAAGAAAACACGAAAGTGCGGGCTCTTCTCCTAAATTCTAAATTCTTCTTCGTAATTCATTTTATTTTAAAGAAATTAAAAATCAAAAACAAACACTTGGCAGTGTGACCATAAATTGTGCAGGTTTTTAACATCAGGGCACACTGGGACAAAACAAAAGTATTTCCACTTGTGGTGTTTTTGATTTGGCAGCTCCTTTGTTGAGGTGTATACTAAGCTTAAGTCAGTGTTTTAGTTACTGTCTTAGTCACTGTTTTGGTCTCTGTTTCGTTCACTGTTTTGGTCACGGTTTTGATTACTGTATGGTCACTGTATTGGTCACTGTTTTGGTCACTGATTTAGTCACGGGTTTGGTCACTGTTTTGGTCACTGTTTGGTCACTGCTAAGTCACCACCACCACCCACCCACTCACAACACACTCGCTGCTATGGCTGTCTTGAAAAGACCAAAGCTGCTGACTTTGCAAAGTCAAAAGCGTAGCCAAAAAAATCTGTCACAAAGACAATCGTTTTCTGGATTTGCCCTCGAAAAAGAGCTTCACTCTAAAAAATGTTGAAAAAGTAATAAAGTCGGTCATGCCCGACTATAATATACTCTGTACCTACGAAAGTGTATGCGCAGCACGAATTTTGATAATGCAGTAGCTGCTGCGCTACAGCAGCGAACATTCATTTTCTCATAACTTGACTATCGTTCATTCGAGGATTACCAATTATTTGGCGAATCGATAAATAATCCTGATTAGTAAATACGTCCAGATCGTACCAGCCTTGTATCTCTTAAACTGTCGGAAAAATTACTTTATTCCAAATTGAGGGGGCGGGAAGAAGTGTGGCAAAATTTTAAAATAACCTTTATATGCCAGACCCGAATTTTAGCTGCCCCTCTTATATAAAGAGTGCATGGATTTAATCTTGAGAACTTCGATTGGTGTAATCTATGCGATATGCCAGAAATAAATTGGTGAATGCTTTTAGGCAATTCAATAAAAATTGTATTTTAGCCGGGTAGCAACCAGCGTATGCGATAGCACAACTGGTTGAGACGGCAATCCAATCGTATTCAGTCTTAGAGTCCCGAGTTCAGCAAAAAAACTTATAAAAATTAATATAGTTTGTAGTTTTTCAGAACTTTCTCTTAACGTTAGGAAACAATGTATTCCTATCTTCAGAAAGAAACGCTATTTTCATCCCCAGGAAGAAACGCTTTCTTACTCATAAGAGATATTTTCCTATCTCCCAGAAGTTTCGCTTTCTTATCGTCAAGAAGTGACGCAGAGTGGCACACTTTTTCCCAAAGGGAGCTGAGAATGCGTTAAACAATGCGATATCGCTAAAGTGAAGCGATACCTACTGGAACAACCGCATTCCAATCTTCCGCGATAAAAAATGTTTGCTGAGACAGAGCTTAATAGCTCCTGCCTATTTTAAGACATCGAGCGCATATTTTGCACTATAGTGCAAGTGTAACTGCTAGTAAATATTCAAAATATTATTCAGAAATTCTTTATTTATGAATAACCGAAACAAATTTTAAGACCTAATCATAGGAGACTTCGGTCGATGGGAGAAAGAGTCGAAGGGAACCTACCCCGGTAATATTACACAGGCCTGAAGAGCCTTGTCTTTCATACTGGAGTCACTGTAAGTCATCTAAGTTTGTGCTTGGGCCTCCTACACATCGCTGGTGGTTTTTGTCAACAATCTTCAGACCACAATGTCGATTTTAAGGACTAAGCGGAATCCTAAGCACTGTCTTATATGGCAAAACTATAAATATCAACTTCTACAGTTGAAAGGGCAGCAGCAGCTCAGCAGCATTGTTAATTTTCTGTACTTCAAAAGCAAAATTAAAGTTTTTTAACTTATTTTTTTGGTTTAGCATTGTTAAGGACAATAATGGTATCTACGGTTTGGCTCGCAGATTCGTTGAAAAGCACGCAATATGCTTCATTCTATACGTCGAATCGTGTGTCTTTACTTATTTTCATTTCATATAAATCACTCAATTTGATTAGTAAGCCCTACTCCAATTCAGTTACTGAAATTAATTAGGCATTAATGTGATCAATGTACATTTCTTTCTTTTTAAAAATCCTTTAAATTACCAAACCTTTCTTTCAAATCTAAGCTAAGCCCAAAGCTGGGCAATTATTTCCAAAAAAAAGGCAAAAGTAGGCAATGCAGAAACGTTCTTGCCTAATCCTTTACCCAGCAATCTGGCGACACTAAAAGCTACTCAACGAATGGTTTTTTTTTCTGTCTTTCAAGAGGCTAATTGATGAAAGTACCAAATGGAAATAGTGGGGAGGTTGGGAGCCCCTAAAGGCAGCTGTCAGGCAAAATCTGTGAGCATTTTTACACCGCTCCAACACGCTCTGCGCACCTTGTGGACAATTAAAGGTGCAGCTAAACGTTAGCCATTTATAACAAGAGCAAGATGCAGAAGGAAGCAGGCATAACCGGCGTCCTTGGGCAGGACGGGCTGGCTTTAGAAATTAGAATTAATATTTTTGCGCTGAGTTTACACAATTTCAAGTTGGGTGCGCGAAAAGTGCATGGTCTGGTCAACATTCTTGCATCCTTGTTGTTGTGCGCTGGCCAGGCACTAGCACTGCGTGTTGGCACCTCTTGTGGTGGGTGTGTGAGAACCAGAACACGTCTTGTGCTGAGCCAGCTTCTGCTTCTGCATTCGTGGCAGCTGCAGCTGCACTGATAATAAATTCATGATGAAGTGCAATTTATACACTTCATATGCGGCTCCTCTGTTGTCCGTGTCCAAGTCTTTGGTTTGGCATCTTTTCTGCTGAGCTTGACAGAGGTCCGACCCATAAAAAAGGATGCTTTTGCAAGTCCCAAAATTCGCCGAAAAACTAATTACAAGTGTTGCACTCTTGCTTTATTCTGTTCTTCTTCTCGAGCCAACGAAAACTGCAGCCTGCAATTTCATTTCACAATTAATCTAATTTTTTCTGGCAAATTCCTTCTAATGAGAAATGCTGATTTTGCTTGCCGCCTGCCGTTGCATACAAATGAGAGATTCCCAGAGTATTCGAGAAACGGTTGCTCTTGGCATATCATTTCCATGGCCTGGCCCTTTATTGGCATAATTAGTGGTTAGGTGTTATGTAAATGCAATTGCCGAAAGATGGGCCACGCATATATTAGCCAGAAGATGGAAAGCAAATCAAATTTCGCAAACGAGAACTGCATATTCACTGGAAATTCTAAAATAGAACGATGAGGCGTCGCAATTTGTATACCCTTATAAAGTTTTTTTTAGCTTTAAAGATGACAATTAGACTTTAGCTTAGCTCAGGGCTGGTAAGAGCTAGAGGCTCGACATATACACTAGTCGGCATAATTATTTTGACAAACAATTTTTCATAAACAAACCATTATATTTTTGAAACAAAAAATCCTAAAATTTAAAAATTTTTATCGAATACCGGAATGAAAGTAAGCTTTCAATAAATCATGAGTAGTCCACAATCAGCTGCTTGGGTTAGAAAATATTAATCGAATTGTCCAAACGGAGGTGGGCATAAGTATTTTGACAAGATTTCAAAATTGATGTATTCTCAGCACAGGATCTTTAAAGCTAAACGAATGATGGATTCTAGACAAGTTTTTCACGCTGAATCCGAATCTAGCGTTAGAAACTCCATATCTCTAATAGATTAACTGTAAATTAGGCATGAAAAAGCAGAAAATGGCTAATTTGGCTGTTTTGCTTGGATCCAATGTGCTAGAAAAAATGTTGTTTTTAAAAATTTAATTTGTTCATGGTATAGAACTTATTTTTATCTGTTAAGTAAGTTTGTGGGCTGATTCTGTAGTCTAATTTGTGTGCAACTTTAAAAAGCTTAAATCAATTAATTATGTATTTGATTAAGGTCAAGCGAAGTAATCTATTTGACAGAACTTAAGAGGAAAGGCCAGGACAAAATTGTGGAAAACTTGAGGGAGAATTTTGCAAATAAGTAATCTCGAACACATTCCAAAAACTCGCGCACTTATGACATCGTCCACTCTAGGCCGCTGGTCTATTTGTACAATAGGCTCGTAGGCATTTTAAAATGCAACCGATAAACTCATAGTTCATTTAATTACTTAAGTTTGAAATGCGAAAAAACTTACAACTTTTTCACATTAATGAATCAGCAGAATTTAAACAACCGCCAAGCGCGAAGTGCAAGAAAATGGTCACACTAAAATAAAATCAAATCCAAATCCGCCCCGAAGTTGATTTCGTACTTTCCTTCCTTTTCTGGGCACACTGCACAATTTGTATGGAGCAGTCGTGAGCAGGTGTTTCACGAAGTCCAAAGAAAATCAAAATCGAAAGCATATCACTTTCAGGAATACCACTATGATTTTTTTAAAAACGAGCCATGGAAGTCCGACCCGAATTTCTCACATGTCTCTGTTCTAGACTATTACCAAGCATTTGTCCCATACATGTGAATCCTTTATCTTTTAGCATCTCTGAGATCTGTTTGGTCACACGAACAGATGAGCGGACAGACGGAAATGGCTATATCGACTGAGCTGTTGATGCTGATCAAGAATATATATACTTTATGGGGACGCAGTTGCTTCCTATTGGCTGTTACAAACTTTTGCACAAACTTAACATTCTCTGTGTATCTTTGGTACTAAGTATTTAAAAATCCGAAATATTCGGCCTAAAATGAATCCCAAACGATTTCAGCGGCTAGTGTGAGCGACCGATGTGCAAGAGGTCGTGGGTTCGATCTAGCCTCGGAACATCCAATAAAAAATTTTTTCTTTGAAAAACTTACACGCCCGGTCACCTTCACTATCTGTTGCGCCAGCTTTGAAGTAACTAGCCATGAAAAAGCTTCTCAAACTGATGTTCGAACTCTGCGTTAAACTGTAGGTCCCTTTCTCTTGAGCGAAAATTAGAAGCACAAAAGCCAAGAGATGCAGAGGAGCTCGGTTTTGGTCCTTTGGGCAGTGCCAAGCCAAATATTTCAAAATGATTTCAGAAGTTGGTCAATCCCGAATTTTCTGAAATCAAGTTCGAAAGGGTTGATTTGATTATGGACTACAACCTCAGTTTTGAAGATATCAAGCAAAAATTTTACGCAGATTCTTTTTTTTGACTGCACATTGCTAATATGTCGGAACCGCCCAGATTGGATGACTATACCTTGACGAAGTTAGCTTTTTCTTTCCCGTTGATTTTGACCGGCAAGTTCATTAGTTGATTGCTCACCCTCGGTTCTATCTTGAATTGCCTTTAAGTCAGTAGACTCCTTCCATGCCAGCATTGCTATGGGCGGTTGGGAATTTCAAGGCAGCCTTAGTCTAAAAAATGACACAAATAATTATTTAATTATAAGATGGATTTTCTTGCTCTCAGTTTCTGTTCGCTCTTTCGCTTTGAAGGTTAGTACTGAGAACGTTCGAATTTTCCTTTAGCTGTCAAATTCCATATAAAAAAATAACTAAGAAATTTTTCCTTGCCTGATTTTGTTGTTTGAAGCTCAGAAACAAAGCAAGACACAAAAGTATTTTGAAAATTGTCACAAGAGCTGGCTCGGCTGTTGTGGGTGATGTGCATTCTGCGGTCGAAGCATATTCGTTTGGGCCTCCTTCAAGCGAAAAAGGAATATCTAGAAAATTTCTTGAAGGAAAATTCGAACGATTTCAGTACTCACCTTTGCAATGGAATTCCGTACTTACTTCAACGTCGAGTCAGGATCCTTTGTCTTTCAATTACAGATCCGAGGTGGAAGTTAGCCTTTTCAGCGTGAACGACGAGTCTTTGGATTGTTTTAAGCCTTTCGTACTTGTGTTAAGTACGAATCGTACTTACAATTTCAATCCGAAGGTCGAGATCACTTAAATTTTCCTGAGCTTAATTTTAGCTCGCCATTTTTTTTTTCTGTTTACAGGGCACAGTAATTCTTGAACGAATTTCTTTCTTGTAAGTTCTCAATCCTCGATTGTTTCTGCCTACTTTTTTACTTTACACTCCTTACTTGTCTCTTCCCTCCTTCTTTAATTTTTCCTCTGCTTTCATTGCTTCGATCCTTCTATCCTTGCTTTCTTCTTTCGTTTTCTTTTCTTCCTTACACCGTCTTCTTTCCTTCCTTCTTCATTCTTAATTCCTTTTTCCTTCCTTTCTTTCTGCTTCCTTCTACATTTCTTTTCCTTCTTTCCTCCTTCCTTCCTTCTCCTTTAATCCTTCTCTCCTCTTAAGCTTTTCATATACTTTACCTTTATTTATACTTATGATTCCTTTTGAGCCCATTACAACAAGTTTAATTGAGGCCCAACAGCATTCGAATTTTGCTCCATTTAATTGGACTTAATAAATTTACCTGCTCCAATATTAATCACAGGAAATTTGCCAATTAATTAAAAATTTCTGTGCAATTAATTTACTAAATCTCAGTTCAATATTCATTTAAATACAGCTTGTTCTTGCGAGGTGGCAAAGCCTGCCTTGAATTACTTATTAAGCAAGCTACATTGTTGATATGGGAAAACCTCAAGGTCTTGATCTGAAAACTGAGCAAATTTGAGGCCATCGATTGGTTATGCAACCAGCATTTAAACGCTTAGTTGAACAATTCAATGCCGCTCGAATGTGCAAATGTGAGGTGCTTTGGTCAGTTTCATAAATATGCAATGAATTGCTTGCATTGTTTAGAAAATCATACAATCAATATTAAAAGAAAAATATGAAATTTAGATATGGGACTTGTGATGTAGATTGATGCCTAGAAAAGTCAAAAAAGATACTTAAACTTTTAACCACAAAATAAGCCATTTATTTAACATATTTGATCAATATTTGTACGCCTTGGTAAAGCCAGCCAACCAAAAAAAATGTTTATATTTATAATTCGATAATTAAACACAACGCGCTCATCGTTTTAATCTCTGCGCACATTTTGCATATTAATCACATAATTAGGTAAGCATTATTAAAATAAACAGGAGCCTGTCCCCGTGTGTTTGAGCCCTTATTTATCAGGCAAACACACACACACAGAGTTAAACGTAGATTTGTCTGCCTCAAATGACTTCATTTCCAGCGTCGCAGGTGTTTAAAATGATGAGACTCGGTGGTAAACATGAATGTTCATTAAAGCAACTATGCGGAAGAGTCAACTGTACCCTTTAAAATTGCCACATGCCACACATACCAGCCAAGAAAATATACATACGATATGCGCGAATGCATTCCGAAAAGAATGTGGGTGTCCTTATCAAAAAGTACATAAATATTATTTATTGTTTTTTATAGTCCCGCTCAAAGGCATGCCAAGATGGAGCCCCTTGAGTGTGTGTGTGTGTGTGGCAAATATTTTTTAACAGCTTTCCTCCGCTAAGACCTTCACACACGCCACGCACAAGCTCCCCACGAAATGTCTTCATTGCGCTTTAATGAAATGTGGGTGGGGGGATGGGGGTGGCTTGTCACCGTTTGTTTATTTTTCTTATTTGCACCTTAAACTGCGCACAGAAGTATGCTACAGCTTTCATAATCAACACAATTTATGTCCCTTTACCTTTGACGCTCGCTTTTATTATTCTGGCAAACATTTTTGCCCCCAAACTTTACGATTAAGTAATTTAAAAAGTTATTTGTAAAAAATTACTCAAGTTCAGGCAATATTTTAGTTTGAATGACACGTGCATTTGTTATTAATACCTGCAATTTTGGTGAATATTTTCGAAATGTGTTTGAGGAGGGAAAAGTTTTAAAAAGGGGGACATCAATCAAAATGAAACATCAATCAGTTGTAGAGTCAAGCACTGACATTGATTATATGTATGTGTTAAAGAGTTGGGCATGATCTTTTGGCAAAGAACATAACTTTATTTATGTTATGTGAAATGGCGAAATGATGCTTTACACATCTTTTAATGGTCACATCATAGCTGGGATTGGCTATGGGAGCAGAGAAGTTGTCACTTCGAATAAAGTTGTATACAAACTTTCACTACTTTCCTTTGCTCAGCCGCAAAGAATTGAATGCGTTATAGCGTTTTGCGGGCGCGGCAAGCATGGGGGCAAGTCACTTTTTGCCCCCAAGATTTAAACACCGCGACAACCACATGTCGACCTGGAGGTCCCCTGATAACGCGGAAACACGGAAAACCAGATTGATCACGTTGTGATAGACGGAAGGCATTCATCGAGTGTGCTAGATCTACATGCTTTCCAAGGAGCCAACATAGACTCGGATTACTACCATGTTGCAGCCAAAGTACGCACGCGGCTCAGTGTGGCACATGCCGCACGCTCTAGTACACATCGAAAGCTGAACGTCGAGAAGCTGCAATCACAACGGACCTCCGAAGCCTATACAGCAAAACTCACCCATTTGCTCAACGAAATCTCACCTTTCCCTTCAGGTATAAGTGAACAGTGGAAACATATTTCACACTCCATCAGTACGGCTGCCAAGGAGACTCTCGGATATGCCGAGCACTCCCGAAAACAGTCATGGTACGATGATGAGTGCCGCCGCGCTATTGCGGAGAAATACGCTGCCTACACTCAGAAAATTTTTTTCTTAGATTTAAGAAAATCTAGCCATAAAATGGGTTTGCCCTTAATTTAAGAAAATTTTCCTAAATTGGTGAAATTTTGACCTGAATTTTAAAAAAAACTAACCATTAAAATATAAAGCCCTAAAATTGAGAAAAAAAATTCCTAAAAATAAGAAAAAACGGTCAAAAAATGCACTCGTCTTTACCTAAAAATAGGAAAAAAACGATGCACTCGTCTTTACCTAAAATCAAGAAAATAATTTCCTAAATTTTAGGAAAGATGCTTGCAGTAACGAGCTTCGCGTTTGACGAAAAAACGTATTAGAGACCTTAGTGCATTGTAAAAAATATCGGAAAAATATGGAAAATTTTAAAAACAACAAAACTAAAAAAACAAAAGAAAAAAACAGAGAAAATAAAAATAATTTGTTTGTCAATGCCTTGAATGGGATTCGAACCCACGACCTCGCGGCTGCACGGCAAATGTCTTGCCATTCTACCTCCGGTCTTGATTGCATTCTTTACTGTCATTTCGCCACCATCTCGCGCGACACTGTTGTATCGGTGAGCGTTAAGATGTCCGTTGTTAGAGTGCCGAGGTCCTGAGTTCGAATCCCAGTAAAGGTAAGTAGAAATAAAATAATAAAAAAAATTGTATTTAAAAAATTATCACAGCAAAAGTAGGAGGAGGGGAGGTGGGTGGGGGCCACACACCGTGGGGAGCAGCAGCAACACACAGCCCCCTTTTAAATTTCTCTTTTGTGTGAAACGGCTTTCTATATTTGAGAAATTTTTGTCTAATTTTGATTAACACAAAACCCTTGTTTCAAGAAAAATAAAGTTGTATTTTTTGTGAAAAGCCTTTTCTAAAATTAAAGATAGTTAACCCTAGGCGCAAAAATAAGGGCGATTTTCTTAATTTTAGGGCGATTCTGGCCCTTTTTAGAAAGGAATTTTTCTGGGTGTACAGGAGAACTCTGCAGTCGGGAGCAACGCGAGCTGTCAAGGAGCGTTACCGGAAGAAAAGGAGAAACGAGAAGCGCCTTTTCAGAAGGAACAAGAAAGAAAGCCGGTCAAGCCCGACTATAACATAATCTGTACCTGTATAGTACTGCCCATCACCGTTGCGACCTGTGCTGCCCATAATTGTTTGTTTTCCCTATAACTCGAATATCGTTCATCCGATCTTTAAAATTCCTTTAGCGGATCGATAAAGAATCCCGAATACAAAATGTGTCCCGAAGGTTCGAACCTTCTATCTATAAAACTGTGGGAGATATGACATTTTATTGATATTGCGGGGGCGGGAGGGGGCGTGGCCAAAAATGAAAATAAACTTGATCTGCCTGCAAGTATAAGAAACATATGTTCTATACATGCCAAACCTCTATCTCTTACCATCTCTGAGATCTGTTTGTTCATACGGACAGACGGACAGACAGACGGACACTTTTGCACAAACTTAATGTACTCTGTGTACCTCTGGTACAGAGTATAAAAAGAATGAGCAGGAAAGGCGTATGCGTGAGGAAGTCGAAAGCCTGTTCAGTATGAGTGAGACTTGAAAATTCTACCAAAAAGTTCGTCGACTACCCGAAGTTTTGAAGCCCGGAGCCTCACTGTGTAAGGACGAAGACGGAAATCAAGGCACAGATCCGCAAGTGGCACTAGACAAATGGAGAAACCTCTGGAGATGTAGAGGAACCACCAATCCATGATATAGAAATAAACCAAACGGACCATAACGAAGTCTGGTTAGCCATAAAAAGGCTAAAAAATAACAATTCAGATGGTGCTGATGAGCTGCCCGCTGAATTGTTCAAGGCTGGCGGCGAGGAGTTGGTAAGGTGCATGCACCAACTCCTATGCAGAATATGGTACGAAGAGAGTATGCCCGAAGATTGGAGTCAAAGTGTTTTCTGCCCAATACTGGGAGGCGATGACGAACACAATGACGCATCTGGAGAAGTAGTGGAACCACCAATCCATGATACAGAAATAGACCCAACGGACCATAACGAAGTCTGGTTAGCCATAAAAAGGCTACCCATTGCATATAAGATTCTGTCGTGTATCTTATGTGAACGACTAAAGCCGAAAATGAGCGAACTGATTGAACCTTATCAGCGTGGCTTTAGACCTGGTAAATCCACCATAGATCAAATATTCACATTGCGACAAATACTGGAGAAAACCCATGAGACGAAAATCAAAACCTACCATCTTTTTGTTGATTATAAAGCAGGGATGCAAACCGGTTCTGAACCGGACCGGTTTGAAACCGAACCGAACCGCTATTTCCAGCTGGTAAATCGAACAGAAATGCTGAACCGAACCGAAAACCAAAAAATAAACGATTAGGTTCGGTTCAGTTCTCTGATGAATTTTAAAACGTGAATCGCTTTCCTCTAGCCAATGATACCTACTTATTAACTTCGTTTTCCTAAGATAATTTTAGTTCGACCCTCTACCAAAGGGACTACTAATAAACCGAATTAATCCTTAGGAGAGACAAAGCCTTTAAGGATGACTTGACAAAAATTTTACTACATGTACTCCTGTAAGTCTACTGCAATTGCAAGCCGATCTCTTAATATACCTGTCACCAGTGTGCATTCTTTTCTTGAAGGTTGATAATCATTTAATCTTAGCCAGGAGAGTTTTATCTCATACCATTAATAGGGTGTTTAAGATGCATAGTACGTATTCTCTCCGTTTTCGAAGTGCATTCCTAGAACTTATAGACGAGTCCTACAAATCCGACTTCAAAAGTTTTGGACATTCTTATAAGAATCTTAAAAATACTCAGCTGGCTTATAGGAATTCCATTTCCAAAATGTACGAAAAGTCACATTACAACAAAAATTATAATGCAGTCGAACTTCTCTATTACGAATTTTCGGTACAATGAAGTTTCTTTATAGCGAATTAACTTCAGAACACTGCAGTATTGTGCAATATTCAAACTATTCTATATTACGAATTTTCTATATAACGAAGCTTATTTTTGTCCTCTTAAGACTCGCTATACAGAAGTTGGACTATATTTCATAATATTCCTTTATAAACCACTGAACCGAAACCGCAGCTCTGTTAGCTCCAAAAACCTTGTAATGAACCGAGCCGGCGGTACAGAAACTGTGTGAACCACTGAACCGAACCAGTACTTATTTTCGAGTGCTTTCGACACACCGATAAGGTCAAAGTTCTTTAAAGCCCCGTCTACTTATGATATACCAGCAAAGTACGTTTGACTTTGCATGATGACGTTGAGAAGCACACGAAGCTACGTCAAAATAGGAAAGAACCTTTCAGAGCCTTTCGATACCAGAAGAGGTTTTAGGCAGGGCGATACCTTATCGTGCAACTTCTTTAATCTGCTAATGGAGTATAAACTGCGCCAGTGCCCAAATGCAGATCGGGCACCATCTTTTATAAAAATGTAATGCTACTTGCATATGCCGATGACATTGACATTATCGGCAAATCCGAACGGGCGGTAAGCAAGACGTTTTCAGAAATTGAGAAGCAGTCAAAACTCATAGGATTAGCGGTAAATGAGGAGAACACCGAGTTCCTAGTCTCATTGCTATGGGAGACTACAACTTCAAGGTTGTAAAGGACTTTGTCTACCTCGGAACGATGATTAACAGCGACAACATCAGTCTGGAGATCGGAAAAAAAAACTCTTGCAAGCCGATGTAACCATGGGCACAGTAAAGAGTCCAAGGGCAGAGCCCTCTCGAAAAACGTAAAACGAAAAAATAAATAAAAGAAAGTAGAAGTGTAGAAGTGTTAAGCGACTAACTACTGAGCGATTGGGTGGAGATGTACCAGAAGTGAGAAACTAGAGACTGATCTTCAAATCTCGAACGCTCAGCCATCTGTCAATTTGGAAGATCAAACAGACTTGGCAATATTCCATGAAAAGGAAAGCCAGGTACTTAAAATGTAGAAATCAAAACCAACGCTGCAGTTGAAGGACCTGAAGCCGCAATTGCTGCAGTTGGAAGAACACATCCTAAATGTCGAAGCCAACTCAAAAAAAACATTAGGAGCAGAAGAAAAAAAAGAAAAGAAAAAAAAACAAAGTCGAAATCGACCGTTCACTGGCAAAGCCAAATTAAAAATGAAATCTTTTCTAACGCTATTCATAGGCAAGGCACAATTCAATAAATCAAGGCCTACTAAATAGTATAACGAACGACTGATAGCATATCGTTTTAATTTTAAGGCGAAAAGTAGGCTGACTTGGAGTGTATAGCAAAAGCCTACTATTAACTGCATAAGGTTTTTAATAGTTATGAAAGAATGTTGCTTTCTGAACCTTTTGTTCACAAGCTTTGCCGTTGGGACTCTTCGTTTAACTGTTGGTTCTTTTCTCTTGTGCGAGAATTACAACCACACAAGACAAGAGATTGAGAGCAGCTCGGCTTGGCCTCTTTGAGGCATTCAATTCAGTTATTTTATTTATAAGTATACAATTTCTTGATTTTTTCTCTCTGTACTATAATGTAGTTAGTTTATTTATTTCAGTTTTGTTAGGAAAATTCTTGTTTAAAGTACAAAACTTCTTGATTTTTTCTCTCTTTTTTTCAGTTTTGGTTCGAAATCTCTTGTTTTAAATACAAATTTTCAGGATTTCTTCTCTATGTACTGCAAAAGTATTTAGCTTAAAATCTAATTCTTCCATCTTTTCCACAAAATTTCAACCATTAGACACAAACCACACACCAATAAAGAACTTACATAGGCTATCAACAGCAATCTACAGTCTTGAAGCTTCAGCGCTTTGAATCCAGGATCCGTATTCTTAAGTACCGGCACCAGACCCAACTCAATGGCCTTGCTGTTGCTGTAAGTTCGCCAATGATGTCCCAGTCCAAACTCTTGTGACTTGACAAACAATGTATAGAATTTTTGCAGAAAAGGTGAATTTCTTTGCATGGGAAAGCGTCGGAAATAGCTGGCCGTGCATATTTCCGGATTGGTCAGGCGAAAAATGGGCTTACGTAGACGAATCTGCTGTAAATCCAGGCGTGCGGCATACTCCGTACTGCTGCAGTAGGCATAGCTGGTATTGAAGCTCTCCAAATGTTGCATCAATGTGGAACTGTTGACCACCAAGAGACGCGACTTTAGGGCGGCCGGCAAACGACGCGAGTTGAAGTACACATCCACCTCGGTGTCGGTGAGCATGATTTGCAGTTTTGAGTCCAAAAAGTCCTGTACACTATTGATCTGCGGCTCGCCCATCTGGGCACTAAATCTAGACGACAGACCCGCCAATCGTATGGACCACAGCACAAAGACAGCCCACAGGACCGCCACATGGACACACTTGTAGGCATCTGCCAACTTCCTGAATGAAGTCGAGCTCAGTGGCTGTAAATAGAATAGGAAAAGAGCCAGGTATATGCCTCGCGGGCCATCGCCAGTCCAGAGCTGCCAAGCCAAAGCCATGGCCAGTAGCAAAATAACCAAAAAGCAACCGTTCTGCTGTATGGCATCGTGCATAAATCTCGCCAGCGGCGCTTCCCGCTGCCATGGCACCAGCAAACAGGTTTTCGTTTGGCCCAGTGGAAAACTGCCAACCACTTGCGCGGAAAATGGCTGCAACTGGGAGTATGCATGAATGCCAATGTCGATCTCGCCCCGAGCGGCTGCCAGTAAAGTTTGGGCGTGGTAATTGTACCTGTTCACGTGGGGCGTGGGTTCCACACGCAGCCGTCCATTGATACGTTCAATGAAGGCGGAAAACAGAAGGCCAGACTCGCCAGCCAGTTGTCCATTTGGAAGCTGAAATGGAAATCACGTATAATTAATCAGGCTGTTGTGGCATTCTTTTTCGCTGGGAGTGGAACAGAAATTTATAAGGGGCTCTCACCTGAAACACTGTGGGTGCATCCTGAAACACTGGTATCCGAAACTCATAACCTTTAACATTGCTCACCACACTGAGATTCAATTCCTTTAATGCCTTTCCCGTCAAATTACGCAGTGTCACCACCGGAAATGGCGTATAACTTAAGAGCTCATCGCGTACATCAATCGTTTCATTTTTCTTGCTCCATTTTATACGCTGATAACTCAAAAGTACCTTAAGATACTTATGCTGCCAGCACCAGGCAAAGAATTTTTCCAATTCTTCTCGGGTAGGTGGAACATCTCCCAGTCGTTTGTAAATGAAAAGCATTTGGGAAAGATGCAGACCCGACAGCGTATCATTGAGCACTCTCAAAATTGGTTCCTTTTCGGGCAGCACACTGCCAATGTCGACAAAGATCATCGTTCTATAGCCCAGTAAGTAACGAAGGCTGACGTTTTTTCTCAGACCCCAGGCCACAATGGGTACTTTTAAATCCTCATTCAGGGCACGCTGTAGCGAGCGTACCACAATATGGCGAGGACGGTGAAATTCCTGATTCAGCTTATAAGTTACGAAACTTTCGAATTTCTTTTGCGAATGTAAATATTTTGTAAGACTGATGATGAATTCAATCTCTTTAGTTCCCGCACTTACACCGTGCATGGGATAGCCGGAGGTTTTGGGCAGTAAAAGCAGTAAATGCAAGCAATACTTTACGAAACCAAACATGATAAGACACTGAGTTTGTTATTGTCTGGGTAACATTCATAAATACTTATTTTTTTATTATTTATAATCTTTTACTTGATCTTGGAATTTCTGAATTAACTTGGGATATTTGTGAAAGTCATGATATGTAAAGAGAGGACTTAAGTGGCTTGAAATGACAATTAAAAGTAAGTGAACAGGAGAATGATTTGACAAAACGCACTCTTTTGTATTGTTAAAGAAAGGAAATGGATAAACACGGTGGGAAGTGAAAATCAAGTGCTTTGAGAAAAAGTTAATTATATAACTTTTGTAATCCTTGACTGTAATTGGCCGGGTGCCGCTCAGCGGTTATGTGCGCTTTGACCCCTTTAGAAAAGAGGTAAAAAAAGACAAAATATATTCTTAAAATCATCCTTACCACCTTTCAACATTTTTTCGTCTTTGAATAAAAATTTTTGAAATTACCCTATTTTCATAATTGTTTTTAGAAATTTAATCTTATCATCAAAGTTATATTCATTTAAAACTCCAGGATTTTTATCTTTGATTTTAAAGTGGAGGTCCCTTTCTGATGTCCAAAAGTAGTAAAATCAACAATGCCGATCTGATTTCGTAGTAAACTCGCAATAGTTTTAAAGCAAAAGTGTCGACCCTTTGTTCTCACAATCCTGGCACTTTTGTTGAATCCACAACTTATATTTTTGATTTTACCAATTTAAACGTAAAAACATAAGGTTGGGCTTTTAAAATCAACAGTGCCGGTCTTTGCGGATTTCAAAGTGCAGACTCCTTTGTTTTTTAACATAGTAAAATCAACAAGGCTGCTTTTGATTTCGCAGCAGAATCAAAAGTGTGACTTTGTTGAATAATTTGTCATTTCAACGGAATTAAAAGTTGAAAATTACAAATTGGAGGCAGATGCTAGATTGAGTTCAATACAATTCAATATAAGTAGCATACTAGGCGTGCGCAAAGAATCATTCGCAATGGCGCTGTCGGCTAAGGCGTCATCCCAATCTTGTCAAGTTCAAAGGCCCCGAGTTCAAAAGGTGTGTTTAAAGGAAAAAGTGAATTTTTGAATTTTTTTTGAAAAGTACTTATTTATTCATCAATATCCATTTTGTCCCCTTCAAAGTAATCGTCCTCGGATATAATACACTAGTGCCGACGCTTTTTCCAATACTCGAAGCACTTCTGAAATGCGCTTTTCGGTATGGCCATCAGCTCGTTTTTCGATACTGACTTGATCTCATCAATTGTGGCAAAACGCTTTCCTTTCATTGGTCTCTTCAGTTTTGGGAATAGGAAAAGGTCGCAGGGAGCCAAATCTGGTTGAGGCTTGATTAAGTTGTTGTTTTTGTCCAAAAAATCAAGAACAAGCATTGATGTGTAAGCCGGTGCATTATCGTGATGCAGAATCCACGATTCTGTTTTTCCAGGCAATTGCGGATCGTCCCTTGAGCCTTCTTGCGTTCGCAAGCCGTTGAGCCACCCAAATAACTTCCTTGTAGTATTCCTTATAAACTGTACGACCTCTTGGCAGGAACTCATGATGCACCACACCTTTGTATTCAAAGAAAACTGCGAGCAAAAACTTCACATTTGATCGAACTTGGTCCAAAAACCGCGAAATTTGCAAAATTATACAGCTCATCCGATTGCAATGAAATTTTGGGGAATGAATTAAACGTTTGCCCAGGAGGGTTTCTAAGTTGAAGAAACTCGCGGAAAATGGTCCAAAACCGCGAAAATTGCAAAATTTACGGTTTCGGTAAAACTTTTGGGGAATGGATCGACGTTTGCCCGCGAAGGTTTCCAAGTAGAAGAAATGGGCGGAAAATGGTCCAAAATTCGAAAAATTTGCAAAATGTTCGATTGTAATGAATCCATGGGCAATGGTTGGACGCTTGCCTTATGAGTTTTTATGAAAGCGCTAAATGCTTATATTACAATGCAGGCGTTGGTAAATTATTACACGGTCCAAAATATTGCGAAGTTGCAAATTTTTGATTTTAGCCTGGATTATTGTGAAGATTTGATAGACGGCAATTGCAGACGGAGGTATAAACAAAACGGTCAAAAAAGTCACGAAATTTGCAAAATATTCATGAGTTTAGATCAGCGATGTTCCTCCATAGCCCCAGGGGCCGAGCGCAATCGGTTATTTACACGCACACGAGCCGAGCGCATGCCGAAGTCGGGCATATGAGCGTAAGCAACGCTCTCTTTGCTTGCATTCGATGCCCAGACGTCGAGCAGGGCAGTTGAAAGCTGGGCTGTGTCGCTTTGATATCGCACACCAATACACTCTCACTTTTTGGCCTCGCTCTTCTTGAACATCGCTGGTTTAGACTATTATGGGTAAATGGAGGAAAAGATCGAATGGTCCAAAATGTTTATATCGATTTGCAGCCATCACTAACTTGAATATAATCGCTCTAATAAGAATCATAAGATCCCGGGCGACGCCGGGTATTCAGCTAGTATTAAATAGTTTACTAGATTGACACAAAACTGAAAGAAATATTTAGCTAGTTAAAATCCATTGAGAACTTTAAACGCGATTTTCACAAAAAGGATTATTTAAAATATTGAACATTATGTCATACTGATGACACTGATGACAGGCATATTAAGAGGATTGAATTTGGACTGTTATTTGGCAGCTACATAGCCACGGGACATATCTAAGAAACATGAATAAAATTCGTCAAAATTTTACGTCTTGAAACTCGTCAGTGAACTGAAAGGACGCCGGTTCGGTTTGCGCTTTGGTTCATCAGCCGGAGTTAGCGGTTCGGTTTCGGTTTGATTTGGTTCGGCTCAAAAGCGGTTTGCATCCCTGCCTTAAGTTTATCTAAGCTAATGCTGTAGTTTTTAAGTGATTCCCTCCTAATCGTAGACATGCTTATAGGCTTTCCATTATAAAATGAGTCTCAGATTAAAGTTTAAACAGTAAGAAACAGAAGAAAGCCATTTTAAAGGGGTGCCAAAACTTTATTCAAGTTTCTTTGGACACTAAATTCAATTGGTTTGTTCTTTAAGCACTTTTCTGCTACTGGCGCGCGAAATAACATTATTTCCTTCTTTCTCTCTGTCTGTGCACATCACTCACATTTAACTACATTTTATTGTGCTTAACTTTTGTCTAGTTCTACTACTGGACATCTCTGGCAAACATATCCGAGGACTGGGTAAATAGAAAATTCAATTTAAAGCAATCGCTTGCTTGATATGGAATGCTCAGCATTCAGCCCTCGGCACAACTTTCCACAGCCAATCCGCATAGCATACGCTTCGTTCCCATACTCATTCTCATCATTTTGCTATTCCGTTCCTCGGCAAGTTGGCCACAAACAAGCTTCCTGTATCGATGGAAGAACACACACAAACGTACGTGCAGCAGCAGCAGCAGCCCCCCGGCCAATATCTAAGTGAAAACACAGATCAACAGCACGACAATCAGCACAGGAACAGGCACATTCGCATTCCCAATCCCAGACCTCGCACCTGCAAACGTAGGCAAAGACAAGGCCGCAGGCCCAGAGGCATAGCTGTCTGTCTTAGGGTCGGTGGGATTACTATTCCGCCTGCTCCCACTTTCGTTTTGATGATTGGTGGAACAGAAGCAGCTGGGAACTGTGGCAAGAGTAGTGGGAGGGAGGCAGGTGGCTAGCTGCATTTCTTGGATTGCATTTAAGCAACATTTATGCATTTTTAATGTGACAGCTGAAATGATGAGACGGCATAGGGCATAGGCAAGCCAATAATACTGCTCCCACCTACCATCTCCCACTCTTTCGTGCTGACAGCGTGTGTGTACACAACCTGACTGGCTGTATATGAAATGTGAGAATGTGCAAGTTCAGCTCATGCATTATGCAGTGTCAAGAAAATTTCACTATCGTTGAGGCAAGTCTGGGTCACGGATATTACAGTAAATCATTAGATAATGTGCCGGAGATTTGCTTGAGCCTAGGGCATCCCACTGGGCTTATGTGTTATTTATTATGTCAGGAATATGTAAAAGAGAAATGCATTTCAATATTGTTAAATCTTAAGTAGGGGTAAGCCCTACAACATCTATGTTGAACCAAACAGTTTTAACTCAACAGTTTCAGTGGCTAACCCCCCACGAAAAGGCTCGAAAACAAAAGAGCTTAATAAACTGAAATTAAAATGGATATCCCTAAAATATGCTTAGATTTTCGACTATCCATTTGCTCTGATAGAGAGGTTCTTTTCAATTCCAATTATAACCATCCATTCCGGCCTCATCGCAAATTGCCATTTTGCTGCTTCTGTGAAATTGATGATTTTCCAATTTCGCCATTGTATAGCAGCCACCTCAAATATTTTGATTACCAAATCGTTTCTTCAATTTTGGGGGCTTGAAATGCTAACCGCCAAACGGCAGCCTGCCATTTTGCAATTGCGCCAACACATTAATGGACCGCACACAAATGACGCCCTGACCACAATTGACTGCCAACTAGGCGCGTGCATAATCATTGCAATTTTGTATGATTTCCAGCTTCCATACTGCCACCCCACATCCTCACCCCTTACCCTCCCTATAGCGCCACTTGAAATGCCAAATGCCACACAGCAACCACAACAAGCAACAGACTAAAACTGGTCCGGCGCACCGAAAACCCGAACCGTAAGTATGCAATGCTTTTTCCGCCGTAGAAATGGCATTGGTGTTTATTAGCATGATTAGCCCCGTTGCAGCACCAGGCAATGGTGCACAAATTGCAGACGCATTGAAATTGGGTCAGCGGGGCGGGCAGCAGCCTAGACTTTTGATTTGAAATACGGTTCAGTGCGGGGCGTGGCAGATGTCAGAGAATCTTGTAATTTGATTTCAACATCATCCCGGCAATCGTCGGTGCTGTTTGTTTGTCGGTCTGCCAGTAACCAGCCATGACATTTGCTGATTACACTAAACACCAAGAGTCAGCATCAGTCTGTCTGGAATGTGGCAAAGCAAAATGCTCGAACATTGATTAACCCTTAATTTGATTATTCTGCGTTTAGCTGGGAGTCCCCGAAATAGTTGGTAGAATTATGGCTAAGATTGAACGGTGTTACTAGTATTATAAATGTGAAAGATTAATGAATGACTAAACGGATTTGAATGAAACTTTGCATACAGATAGTTGATAACCTGAAATAGTAAGTAGGATCTCAGATGAGCTTAGGTGGCGTAGATCGAACGGAAGCGCTCTAACTGTAAAAAGTGGTAGAGAAATTAATATTAAATTCCAAAGTTGTAATTTTTGAATTGTTTTAGATATGCCAGAAACACGAAAGTCTAATTTGCCGCGCACCACAAAAAGACCAAAAAGACCCAGGAGAAAGCAACAGGTAAGCTGTCAAGCGGATGAGGGAGCTGCAGATGCGTCAGGCAGGCGAGCAATCGACGGCAGCAATTTGCAGAAAACATATCATCCTTTTGAACAATCGCAGGCGTGGCGCGATGAAAAAGTTGAGCGACAGGCCAGGTTGATCTCTGCAGAAACGATGGATCAGGCGAGCAATCGATGCTCGAAATTTTCCCTACACATCGCACCCTAGATACCCACCCGACAATTTCTTTTAAAATCGAAGTCCTTCCATCAGTTATTATGATAGTATCTTATAAATTCGAAACCGTTTTTCCTCCTTTTCGATAAGTTTTTGCTATCGAGAAAGTGTCAAGAATGGATCCGAAAACGTGTATCGAGAACTACCACAAACTGAGCGACAGGTAATACTTTTTCGGACCAAAATCTGACACGTTCTCGATATTTTTGTAAGAGGTACTTTCTATAAAATGTTGAAAACGGATCCGTTCTCGAGGTCGATTATCGGGTGGGTAGCTCCTGAGACTGCAGAAACGCCGGAGCAGGCTAGCAATCGACGCAACGGCAGCAATAAGCTGAACACTTAGAATGCCAGAGAGCTGCTCAGACAGCAGTGGAAGCAGGCTGAAAAGAGTGACCCAGCGTAGACTTAAAACATTTGGGGTAATATTAAACTAGCTGCAAAGTAGCCAATTCTTCATATGAGCTAAGATTATTGTGAAGATTTAAAAAATGACAATTGGAGGAACGACTGTCAAAAAAAAACGCGAAATTTGCAAAAATTTTATTTGAGTTTTGAATATCATGAAGATGGGTAATGAATGGTAAGTTTTGATTATGAAGAACATTTAATAGATGCCAACTGTAGATGCCCTCTGGTACGGCTGGGGTCAGTCACAGTATTTGCGTCAACCCAGCATTGCTCTTTTTACGGTGATGCGTCGTGACGACAACGATTGAGGCTTATGCCGCTTTTCTGCATGGCATTTCGTCTATCGAGCGTCGCTCATATCGCTTCTCTGCATGGCATTTCGTCTATCGAGCGTCGCTCATGTCGGTTCCGGCATGGCATTGCGTCGACCTAGCGTGCCTGGAGAGTCGTTAACGTATTGAGCGGACATCGCCTTGCAAAATACGTCAGTCGAACACATTGTAAGGTGTATAGTATAAGGGTGGGTCGACGACAGTCACAAAATCGTCGACGGAACGTTGATACAGCGTTGGTCGGCAGTACTAGAGGGTGGGGTAAATATTAAATAATTAAATTGATATTTTTACCTTTTAAGAAACTCCTCACAGTTGTTTCTTTCTTTTTGACGGAGGCAGACAGAGTACCAAGGCGGCTAGAAAGATGCAAAAGTATGAGATCAGAGCGAGTAAGCGGAAGTGCTTCCTTCAGTTGTGCGACTTCGCTGACCACGGCCCATGGGAGCGGGCCTACAAAATAGTCGTTAAACGACTCCACGGGTGAACTGAAAAAGATTGCCGAAAATCTCTTTCCAACTCGCTTGTCTGAATTACCCATGCACCCTTGTGTTTTTACCCAAAATACATTAGAGGAGATAACGAAAGTACAAATACTGGCGGTGGAGATGAACCTTCAGCCCAATAAAGCACACGGCCCCGATGTTGTTCCGAACCGTGCTGTGAAACTAGCCATGACACTACTTCTAGCACAGTTTGCGGATATTTTCAATGAGTATCTGCGATAAGGCATTTTTCCAACCATTTGGAAAAACAACTACTGGTACTTGTTGCTAAACCAAGAGGACAACCAAGCGATCCACCGTCCCTTAGACCTATCTGCCTGCTCGATACTGTCGGTAAGTTACTGGAGAAGCTCATAAGTCAGGGATTCGAAGAGGACATCAATGAAGCAAGGTGGGTTTTCGCCACCTGGTCTTAGAAAGGCGAGTCAACTGTGGATGCGATGGACACGATGGTAACCATTAAGGGCTCTAGCTGGAAACGAGGATCTAAGAAGTACTGTCTGGTAGTCACCCCAGACGTGAAAAATGCGTTTAACAGCGCTGATTCGAACCATATCCTAAGCGCTGTAGGAGAATTTGGTGTTCCACTGTATCTCCAAGCAATCTTCAGATCGTACTTCAGTGGTAGAGTCCTTACGTAGCCCACGGCAGAGGGTAACAAAAACCATTTGGTTTCTAAAGGGTTTCCACAAGGCTCCGTGCTTGGACCTGTTCTATGGAACGCCATGTATGATGGGGTCCTCCGACTCTCTCTCCCACCAGGAGTGCACTTAGTGGGCTTTGCGGACGATGTGGCACTTGTTGCTGTAGGCAAAGTGCTTCGGAGACGTGCAATTCTGTCATTGAGCGCATCCACCAGTGGCTTAGCGCGGCGGGTCTCGAGCTTGCGGCGCAAAAGACAGAGGCGGTGCTAATTAACAGTCGCAAGAAGGTGGAGTCAGCCTGAATCAGAGTCAGTGGCAGAGCAATAAAATCCAAAAGAGCCACTAAATACCTTGGAGTAATGCTGGACACCGGGCTATGCTTCCGAGAACATCTGGCTTACGTCGGATTCTCTCCGGCAGCAAAGTCAAGCTCCTAAACAGGGGCGAAAAAGATTTTTGGCGAGTGTAACTAAGGCCACGATCTTATACGCGGCGCCAATCTGGCGCAGGTCCATGGTTTACTCTAGCTACATAAAAGGCGTCTGTGGGGCGTACCGTCTAAGTGCGTTCAGAGTTACTTCTGCGTATCGTACGGTGTCGGAAGATGCTGCTTTGGTCATTGCCGGGATGATTCCACTTAACGAGCTGGCCACAGAAGCACAGAAGGTACCGGGCTTCACGGTTGAGTGCCTCAAGTCAACCAAACAGTGGTACACAGCAGCAGGAAGCGAGGCAGCGGAGCATCGAGAAGTGGCAACAGCTGACAGTTGGGACCAATCCACGAAGGGTCGCTGGACCCATAGCCTAATCCCGAGATTGTCCCCATGGCTGTCTAGAAAACATGGTGAGGTGAACTTTCACCTAACTCAGCTCCTTAGTGGACATAACTGCTTTAGGAGTTACCTAAAAAGAGTCGGCCATGATGATGGCAAGGAGTGCACTTGCTGCGAAGAAGGACCTGTGGAGGACGCCAGACACGTCGTATTTGAGGTTATAAGGTTTTACACTTAAAGGGCGGAATTATCCAGGGTGATGGGCCGAGTTATAGCTGAAGATAATTTAGTCCCATACATGCTGATGTCGGAGGGAAACCGTGAGGCAGCGTGTGACTTCGCAGCTATGCGAAACCAGGGAGTAGGCGGGTCATCAAATTTGCGAAGTAATGCCTTGCACCTAGCTACTGATTATGTTGAAATATCGAGGAAGCCTCCAGAAGGACAGTGGAACCCCTCCCCAAAATTTTCGGCTTGATAGTGTTGGATAATCCATGAACCTTTTAACCTGGGGCTGCGCTGGCTTGGACATGTTACTCGTATGGATTAAGAAGCTCCAGTAAAAAAAGTGTACAGGCGGAAGGCGAACTAATTAGGGAAAGCAGGAGGTGTAGGACGACCGAAACTGAGTTGGTGCTGAAAGACATTGAGGCGCTTGAACTGACCAACTGGTGCAAGCTCGCACAAGACAGAGGCGAGTGGCGGGCATTAATAGCAGCGGCCGAGACCATCAAACGGTTGTGATAGAAATATCGGGCCAAATAAGAAGAAGAAGAAGTTAATTTTTTTGACTTTTATCTGGTACAAGCTAAACTAACCCATCTAACATTCTATAGAAGAATTGCGGTTTGAGTTTTCCATAAAAAAGCTGGTTGGTTTTTTACGCTATTTTATGTAAAACATTTTGATTTGCTATCAGCGTGTCTGCTGCTCACATTGTGACCATTTTACTACAATTTCCAAATAGGAAGTTAATGAAAAACTACACTTAGTCGGGTATTTGACAGAACTTTTTAACAAATTCAAAATTCTTTGTTCAAGAGTGTTGCTATTCACTCACTCAAAAGTAGCTACTCTGCAGTGCCCTGACGATATTTGAAAACCAAAGTCGGAAAGCTTAAAACTCACGCATAATTAGTTTTTGATGCACTTCAAACATACTTATTTACATGCATAGTAGCCTATAGGCACGCACTTGGAACTACTGAATAGCGACGTGGCAGTGTCGCACTTGGATTGTTTCGTTTCATTTCCGGTTAACCACATCCTGCGTAATAAGCGGCACTTCCGGCCCGCAATAGACTTAAACTGTTTTGTTTTCAAACCTTGTTTTGTGTTTTGTTTTTATTGTGAGGCAAATTTTTGGGTCTCCCAAAAGTACTCAATGAGGAAATAGAATGTTGTCCTTGCTGCTGCTGCTGCTACTGCTTATGGCAGGATGCTAGCACTTCCGCCCATCCGCAGGAGTCTTAAAGTTTTTTGTGCTTTTTGCATGAGAATTGCACGTTTATGGCCGCCTACGTCCTTGTTATGCGATATGCGTGTCCTGGCCCAAAAATTGCCATGCAAAATTGAAAAGCCACAACAACTGAAGTTGCAGTTTTATTTGCATTTTACTCTGGTCATTGTTGTTGTAATTGCTTGTGTAGAACATGGCACTTGGTATTGTGAGAAGGAGGATTGGAGGTGTGTGTGTGTTTCCTGCAGATATTTTGTATACTTTTTCAGCTGGGTTTTGGGCTGGAAAACGATTTCAAAAAGGGGTGGAATAATGCATGGGGCCAAAGGAAAAACGGGGGATTTATGTGAAGGGAAAGCCATGAGAAAGTGAGACTTGAGTGGAATTTTTTTTCCAAAAAGATACGACTTTTCGGGAGAAATTATTCTTAAATATACCAAAGCGAGAATCGACTTGGATATACCCTTAGCTCAGTGGGAGATGTAATAGGTTGACAGACAGCTAACCAAAAAAACAGTTCTTTAATATTATGGCATTCTTTTTTCATATCCTTTTGACATTTTTCTGATCCGTTGGATGAAAATCTAAGATCAATATAACATTAAGTAAAGTAAACTCAAGTAAAGGCAACATTTAATACCTTTCCCTTTCCTTTTTAGTTAATCAAACACTACTCAGTCATATAAATCAATTTACGTTCTAATTGTGGACATAATTACCCAGCCCACGAGCATACTTACACATCCAACAATTACCTAAGACCCGTTGCCACATGGTACTAACCAACATTTCGCATATCGCCTACAAATTTCAGTGCAGCAAAACACTTAAATAATTTGACATTACATTGTAATTGCATTGCAAGTTTGCGGCGACAATGAAGACGACGTGGATGTGGATCGCGTGGAGAGTAGACCGAAGCTGCCTGAGTACTAAGTGCGCCCAAATGCAAACCTCTTGAGCTATGCCATATTATAATAGTCCCCACAACTGAACAGACCCCCAGCCCAAGTTACATATGTTGCACAATCATTTTATTTGCAGGAATTAAGCAACTCGCTTGGTGGCTTTGTGGGACAGTGGTGCAAATGCATTCTAACCACAATAACTGATGAGTGAAAATCCTAATAGGCATTGCTGGGTTTCGTAACGTAACCGTATGGGCCCCTGCTCCTAGCCTAATTTTAAGTATGCAGTTGTGAAGATGATGGGCCAAAAGTATTCTAACTTTTTTTCTAACTTTTTTAAACTTACTCTAGAGCATCGATGTTCCTCCATAGCCGCCAGGGGCCGAGCGCAATCGGCTATTTACACTACTACGAGCCGAGCTCATGCCGAAGTCGGGCATATGAGCGTAAGCAGCGCTCTCTTTGCTTGCATTCGATGCCCAGACGTTGAGCAGGGCAGTTCAAAGCTGGGCTGTGACGCTTTGATATCGCACACCAATACACTCTCACTTTTTGGCCTCGTTCTTCTTGAACATCGCTGCTCTAGAGTGTTTTGTAGCATCTGTCAACACCAAAATGCTCAGTAAGGTTTGCCATTTCACCATGAATAAACTAACTAATAAACAGCACTTGCAAATCATTGAATTTTATTAACAAAATTCTTGCTCTGTGAGAAAGTTATTTTATGGTTGTCATAATCGACCCACCGAACTGGCTATTTGAGCTAGTGTGGCCGAATTTTGCACCAGTTTCACTTTATTGGACATAAATCCACCATTCCGTGTGCGGAGTGAGCGCATTGAGGAGAATATTGCTACACAGAGAAAACAAAATTAGCTACACGCCACGTGTAGAAACGACAATCCTAATCGAAACGCAGCTCACCTTGCAAAATCTCACACGAAAATGTAGAAAACAGAAAGCTACACGTGGCGTTTAGAAAAACTACACGAACGTGTAGAAATAAAAAAAGGAAACGAGGCGCACAGAAAAGTTAAATGCGGCGTGGACAAATGCAAAGGCTACATGACAAGAGAAAATCAGCGTTTTTTCAAAGTATTTCAACATTTTTCATTAAGCTTTCTGAATTCCACACGAAAATGTAGGTTTTCTACATTAACGTTTAGATATTGAAAACCTACACGCGCGTGTAGAAATTCTAAACGAAAATGTAGCTAAAAATCAGTACAGAAAAGTTACACTTTTCGTCTAGAAAACTGTTTTCCACACGTGCCGTGTAGGATTTTCTAAACAAACGTTTAGGATTTCAAATGCTAAATGCTACATTTAGAAAATCTACACGAAACGTGTAGCTCATCGTCGCTTGTCGCTTCCCTTTATAACTGTGATTTGCGGCATTGCCGCGCGAGTGCTTATATATTCGCATGGGCTAAGCTGCCGGCAATTGTGTTTAAGTTCCCGAGACAAGGTAAGTAAGTTGTGAATTCGAATCCCAGACAAGAAGAGTAAAAAATTAAATGTAAGTTTTTCGGAAGGAAGACCCTACCCTCTTTGTGCCCCTTCCTCTCCCATTCCTCCCCACACTACCCTCCTCCACACATTCCCTTGTGTAAATAGTATAGTTGAAAGTGGGATTTTTTTTTTTTTTATATGTGTTTTAGAAAAGCTACATGCCGCATTTAGAAATGAAAATCCTAAACGTTCATGTAGAAAAGCTACACGCCGCATTTAGAAATGGGAGAGCTAAACGTGGCGTTTAGAAAAGCTACACGCCGCATGTAGAAATGAGAAAGCTAAACGTGGCATGCAGAAAAGCTACACAAACGTAGCGGGTTGAAAATCCCTGTGAAACGTGTAGAAAAACTACATTTTCGTGTAGTTTTTACATATTTTTTTTTCTCTGTGTAATGTTTGGGCCAGTGTCAATGAAGATAGGGATATGCGAATTCGTCGCCGTTCTCAACAGTTGTGCTTTTGTTATTCGACCACTTTTGTAGAAGATTTTACGCAAGGACCTCGGTATGAAACCATACAAAATACAGCTGATGCAAGAACTGAAGCAGGATGACCTCCACAACGTCGCCAAGTTTGATAGCTGAATCTACCTTAGCTTAGAAAAGTTTAATAAAGATCCACTTTTTTATCGAAAAACAGTATTCAGCAACAAAGCTCATTTTTGGCTTCATGAGCTCGTCAACAAACAGAATTGCCAAATTTGGTCTGAGGAGCAGCCAGCGACAGTTCAAGACCTGCCAATGCACCCTGAAAAATGCTATGTTTGGTGCGTTACAGTCATTGGAGCGAAGTACCGTGCCATGATTACCGTCTTTTTGTTGCCCAAAATGAAAGAATTGGACTTGGTTGACTTGTGGTTTCAACAAGACGGTGCCATATGCCACACCGTAAGCGAAATCCATCCTCTCTAACCCGCAGGTTGCACAGAGAACATTCTTCGTTTGCTGTCGGTAAATGTGGCATTAAATTTAAGGCGAGCAGTTCAACTCGTTCCTTAAATAGAACTGATATGCTGAATTTTGTTCATTTAAGTTGTGGATTAATAATTTGTATGTGTTTCGGGTGCTAGAGTGGATTGCTTTCTGCTCGTACTTTGCTCTGGCTTCTATTTGCTCTCTTTGGATTATTGACTGTTGCATCTTGGGCAATTAATGTTGTGCTTTTCAGCTAGTGTTTCCCATATCGAAAAGATACTTTGTATAAGTGAAGTGGTACAGAGTGTAAAAGCTCACTTAATTAAAATTCCATCAAGTCCCGAAAGTTCTTCAGAGATTATAAACAATCCGCCGAAAAAACGATTTAACGTTATTTTAAAGGTTATTATTGAAGGGGTATAGTGATTCTAGTTGATTTTCTTATGCTAAACACGAATCAGTTAGGGAAAATGGTTTATCACACTTGTATTTTGAAAACCAAAACAAAAATTTTCTCAAATTTCATATTTTTTCCGTTTTAAGACACATTTTGTTGGGTAATCTGAACGTTTCAATACATTGTCTTTAATATTATCATAGTTATTTTTCTTAGCTTTAAGACAAGCTAACCCAAACATTTCTACGATTTTTTTAAGCGAAGATATTCCATTTTAAATATTCATTATATAAATTATTTTTCCCACTCACATGCGATCTCTTGTCCCACTATTCCACGAGCAATTGGAAGTCTGTCTAGAAGGTTGCCTCTGTGGCTGCGATGCGGTTGTGCATTTGTGCGTGCTCCCGCTGCTCGTTCGTTCGGGCATTAGCATTCATGTGCGTGTGCTTCGGCAAGCAAGCTGGCAGGTTGAGGGCAGGTCCTATTGGGGTCGGGGTCGGGGTCCTGCCGAAAAACCCAAAGCCATCGTCACTGCAGCTGACGACGAGAACAACTTTGGGGTTAACTGGCATTAATGTCATGCAGCCATTCTGTCATTTTGTAGGTGCGCATTTTGCGGTTGTTGCAAGCCCACCACCAACCCCTACGGCCAACCCGCTTGGAAAATTGTTGCGAATGCAATCACCAGACTACGGCCTGAGCCTAAGCCCATTTTAAAGTTTGCGTGTGCATCTTATGGATATGGCATTTTGTAGCTTAACCATGTTTGACAAAGTATTTTGAAACAATTTCTTATTTGGTAAGGAAGCATTTGTAAAATATGTCACTTGTTTTGTATAACTTTATATTTCAATCAGTTGTTGACGACGTTTCAGTCTCTTAAATTGGCTTGTGTGTGAATTTTTAGTGCTTTCGTCGAGTCGAAATTGTTTTAAGTGCCTTTTTTTAATGGAGGGTGAGTGGATTCATTTGTGTCTGGGAAAAATGTAATAAAATATTGCGAGCAAAAGCAAAAGAGCAATGCTTACTAGATGGAGACAACAACTTTTATTGTTTACAAAATAACATTTCTCCAGTTCAATTTGTTTACTTCGTAGAAGCCCAATAAGTATGCTACAAAAAACAGAAAAACTTATTAAAATAATTTAGACAAAATTTCAAAATTAATTTGGATTGTGCTGAGAGGAACAGATAAAGATTTAACAAGTATGAAGTTATATGTGAAGTGAAAATTCGAGAAAATTGTTTACAAAATGTCTAGCTATTTTCGCAATTCAATTTAAAGTTCTATGAAAATGTAAATGTCCATTAGACAAGAACAGGTTGATAGAACCGATGGAAGGAAGCTCTGTTTTCAAACGACACCAATAGCATTTTAGTCCACACCTTGCTGAAGGCTTTGAGCCATATCTAGCAGCACTCTATCGCTTATTCGGACCTCCGTTTTGCAGTATCGAAAATTTGTTAATGGTTAAGTTACGGAAAATTAAGGCTTCACGGTTTTTAGACAAAGAATTGGGTTCGAACCTTGGCTTAGTCCAAGTTTTTTTCAGATGAAATAGAAAAGCCATTAATTTAATGAATATTCACAATGCTTCTTTTTTATCACTTAAATTTATTTGTAAAGCTTTACTTTGAATAAGGCCAATGTCGAATAATTGTCTTACTCTGCTACTTTTTAGATCAGACAATATAAATGTTAGGATGGAAAAGCCAGTAATGGCCCATACATTGATGTTATGTCCAAAACTTAGGGATGGTTGATTCCGATGGGTCTGTATCAAAGCCATCGAATTCTCTAATTATACTTTCTACGAGATTTTAAGTCTCTGTAGCATAATATCGACCAGATATTACAAAATATCTAGATCTTATGTGTCAGATCTTAGAATGTCTATACCTTTTGTTGAACCGTACAAAAAAGTTAGGTTCGGAACAGGCTCTGGTTTGGGTTTTTTGACATACTTGGTTCGGTTCAAGGTTCGGTTCTCAGTTTAAAAAAGTCGGATTTCTTGGTACGAACCAGTTTGCAGCCAGAATCAAAACAATAAAAAATTCCTTGCGCCTTCCAGTTCATCCATTTAACAAGTGTCCTGATAACACAGTCAGTCGAATCCTTGATACAATAACTTAAAGGTAGAGTAACTGGAAGTGACTTTTCGGATGCTCGAGAAATCTCGAACCCCAGGGCTGAAAATATACAAAAAAACATAAACATTTAATTTCCATGCTGTGCCAGCATCTTGATTGCGATCTTTTAATATCGGCTGCAACCTTAAATCATCGAACCAATATCGATCGAACTGATAATATCAAAGCTAGGCAATTTACAAGCGGCGCTGAAGGAGAGCGCGGTACTGCGCCGCCCTCCCATACTTATTTCGAGAATCAGAGGCATCGCTTGTAAGTACACAATAACTTTAGCGATGAAACACCCAAGCCACCAGCCTTGGTTTGTTTTAGGAAGAAAGAAAAAATTTGGTCGGAATTGTCCGGGATCAAACCCAAGACCTATAGCACTCAACGTCGGTGGCATGTTAGCTCGTTGCACCATCGCTCGTTTCGTAGAATCACGTCTAAGTGGCTACTGATACTTTTCCGTGCTGTGGCTAAATTGATTTGAGTTGTCCCATTTCAAGATAATTTTGAACATTTGTTCCCAAAAATTTGAGTGAACAACTTATTCTTGCTTTGAGTTAAAGACAACTTTTTTCTGTACAAATTTCTTCCCTCAGTGTAGTCCGAAATAAACATAATCGGCGGTGACACAGGAACCTATTCCAACCACGTTCCCACCAGAGAAATTTAGCCAAAAAATGGGAAATTTTGTTTGCTCAAATAATGCAATTTTTGTTTGGTGGGACTTGATCATAATATATCATAACCCCAACTACAGATTTCTTTACATCAATTATTCAAAACAAAGTAAAAATCCTGTTTGGTGGGATGGACAATTATCTTAGACCAGTTCTCTTTCCCACTAAGAAAATCAAATCTCTTGATTTTTAAAGAGAATTGCAAACCAACCGACGGCAAAATCTCTAGAGATTTCTGTGTCACCCCCAAATATATATCCCAAAACGTTCTTTCGTACTTGAAATTGGAATACTTTACTTGAAGCAAGCAATTTCCTACTTTCCGTTCCGATTTGCACAGACCAAGACAAGTTCTGCTTCAATTGTTTCTGTCTTTGATGTGTGCAGAGCTAAAGGAAAATATGTGTATTGACTTCTATTTTACAAGATTCTGCTATAAAAAAACCTTAATTTCTTTTAACTTATACAAAAACCTGCTTAACTGGTTGTTGACTAGGATATTGAATGTCGTCCGTAACTATTCCAATGGCTTTTCAATCGAAAGGATTAAGTAGACGAAATCCTTATAAGCTAAGAATAAATTTAAGCCATTAAACAAATAACTTTAAAAACCTTTTAAGCTATTCCTCTTCTCAGATTTTTTCAACCACACAACTACAAAACTCAAACGACAGCCACAGCCTAAGCGACCAGCTAAGGTGCCGGTAAGTCGTAGTGGCCTTTTGTCGGTCTCTATTCCCTAGAAAATAGAATCACCTCTCTGACTTTTCATCTCTATGCGTTTAAACAATGCCAAACTGAGCTTTGTACTGAAATTGCAACTGGCTAGAAGCTGGGGAAAGGGCCTACTGAAATTGATCACAGCTGTAAATTTCAGTTTTCTCCCACTCCCACAACTGAAAAGCAATTTTCCTGCACCTATTATTATCAGAAATCCATCGCAAAGCACTTTTTCCAACTCTATTTTCTTTCTCACGTGCCGGGAAAAATAACCAAAACTATTAAAACTAAAAAATTGCCCCAACTGGGTCAAAGTTTGGGCAACAACATTTAACGCGTTGGAACAATATAGAAAAAAGGCAGCAAACTACAAGTCTAGACGAGGGTGGGGGATTGAGCCGAACGGAAATAAACTATCGTAAACTGATTTCGTGGCAAACCGTCGACGGTTTGTCATATTGATTTTATATCAGACAAAAAACACGCTGGGCGCTGATTATTGATGTGCGTGCCTAGATGCGTGGTTACCAAGCTAGCGCCTGTCACTCGAATCGACAGGCTGCCAATTTTTTGCACTTTAGTCTGGGTTCTTGATGCGTGCGCACAAGCTGAATGCACAGGAACGCGAGCAGTTGCGTCGCCAACGATCGGAGGCACGTCTGATCATAGCGCGTTTCAAGGAACGAGGTTTAGAATTCCAAGTTATTTTATAACCAAAAAATAACTCTAATATTTGCAGGATTCGAGTATGTGGTTAATCCACCGGAATTGCCCAAAGTGGCCTTTGGTACCAGCATGGAGCGTGAGGTGATGCCTACAAAAGGACCATTTATGGATAGTTATATGAGACGCAATCAACCCGAGGAACGAGAAGGGCCCAGTCCATTTGATTATGATTGTGGAAAGCCCATTGGATATAAGGTAAGTTGGGTTCGGCATGTTGGAAATTTCAGATTATCAATAGCAGCGTTTTTCCTCAGTATCCCTCCAAGGCAGGTTTCTCTGCCTTTGCCAATAAAATGCCACGTCTGCCTATCAGCCGGGAACTGGGTGTACCACCCTTGGGTACATATGAGGCAGAGACTTGGCTGCCCAAAAATGCTTTTACCTTTAACAAGGCTCCACTCAGAATCGAGCCCAAGTGGATGACACCGGGGTGAGTCGACTTTAACCTTTGTCAAGGTGTACCTGACGTATGAGTAATATTTTCATTTCGTTTCTCAGCGCCTCCACATATTCATACCACCTTAACTACCCCAAATGGAATGTGGAAATGGCCTTTGGCTCCAGTCATATCATTTGGCCCGCAGTTGCTGTCTTTTGCAATTCACACAATGCAGCACAGTGCACGGTGTGCCATAAGCAGACCATTGGTGACTATTTTCATAATTTCAGCAGTGACAAGGACATGTGCCGAACCTGTATGCACTCCCTGATGTCTGTCATTCGCCATTGTGATCTTCAGGTGGTGGAACGTTATATCAAACGACGCGAGATCAAACAGTTTGTGCCCGCCCGCTATTGTGGCTTCTTTCATGAGCATAATGAAACATCGGCTGCCGTAGAGAAGACATCACGCAAGGAACTGCGGGCCAAAATACGTATAGAGAATTACCTATATCGCTTTGTCAGCAAACAGGAGTAGGCGCTGCTGTCCCTCCAACCCAACCAAACCCGACCACCCACCAATTCAAATCTAGAAATTTATATTGTATAAACGTTTCCAAGCTCAAATACAAGGATGTGGAACCATTCAAGCATATATTGAGAGTTTTGTGGTTTTCCTGCTGGAAAATTTTAATCGCATTTCCGTCATTTAGCTTCCTTTTCCTTTGCGTGGGCGCTTCCGTTCAACGACGCAGAACACGTGGCCAGAAGCTCTAACAACAATGGCATCCATTATGGGCATTAGAGCCGACATCATAGTTATGTCACAGCATGTCATTTTACAGTTTACTTGTTTTGCGTGTGGCCAGCAACAAAAACCAAACACTACGTCGCCTGCAGCAGATGCCAGAATGAGGATGAGGGCGGTCTGCATTTAACATGCAACGCACCGCACACAGACACGTGGCACATTTTTCGTGGCATTTTGCATTTCACCGAGTGCTTGGGAAGTGATTCAAGCGAACAAAAGCTATTGCAATGGTGCGTTAAGAAACAACCTACTAATAAATGACTTCTTAAATAATACTATGCAGCAGTCAAAATGCTCCCTAGTCGGGAACCATTTCCTCTGATGTATTGGCGAACAAGCAAGGACAGTAACAGCAGCGAATGAGACGTCGATAGGCGTGTTTAAAAGAAAAGTCCATCGGAGGATTTATGTACCTCTAAAAGTTGGCGAATGGCGGGCATTAGTCGCAGCGGCCGAGACCGTAAAACGGTTGTGATGGCCAAAGAAAAAAAGTTGGCGTTGAATTTCGCACCCTAATGAACCCTAAACTGTACTCCCAGAAAAAAATCAAGCACTTTGTACTTGAATTAAGTACAAGCGGTGTCAATGGTACATTATGTACGAAAATACTTGATTCAACTACGAAAATACTTATATCAAGTACGATCTTTACAATCCGAAATACTTGATCTAAGACTGTTTCGGGATATATTTATTAAGTACATTACCAACTACTTAGTAACCTTATTGATCATACTTATAGGTTGTGTTAGTCTTGAGTGTGATTGCCGGATATTTAAGAACTATATATTTCGATAATTCTTTTGATATTGAAAAAGTATCATTTCGATATCGATATTTTGTTGTAAAAAAACAATTTCTCAAAATTTTCAAAGAAATAAAAAGTTACGTACTTTTCAGAGTTTAAGATCTAGAGATCAAAGACCTCTGAAAATATGGAGAAGGTTCGTTTCGGGGGGCTCGAACCCATTGTAAAGTCGAAAGTTTTACTACGTTTATGCTATGAAATTCATTTCTACATTTTGCAAAATCAAATTTGTTTTGTTATGAATTCACAAAATGAACAACCTTAATGACACCAACTTCATATCCATTTTGAGTATTCGAATTCATGAAATGGTGTTTTTGCTCGCATTCTCGAACCCATTTCATGAAATGATTTTGCAAAATGAGCATAGCATAAACGTAGTATGTGATTCTTGGACCGGTTCCTTTACTTATCAAACCTAAGGTTTTAGTTTAAAGTTTGGTATATGGAATCTGTTTGGCATGAGTGAGACTAGAAAATTCTACACAGAGAAAAAAATCCGTTCTAAATGTACCAAAATCGTGACTATTGTTAGTCTGCTAAGCCCATATTTTCTCAATTCATGAACATTTTTCTCTTGCTCATAATCGATTTGGGCTTGTTTCAAGAACATTTTGAGCTTGGTTAATGAACATTTTGGGCTTGTTTCAAGCACAATTTGTGCTTGGTTCATGAACATTTTGGGCTTGTTTCAAGAACATTTTGTGCTCAAAAACACAAAAATTTACCATGTGTGGGGAGGGGGGAAGGAGGGGATCTGCCAGCAAACTGATCGAACCTTATCAGTGTGGCTTTAGATCTGGTAAATACACAATAGACCAGACCACATTGAGACAAATACTGTAGAAAACCCATGAGACGGAAGATGTAATGCTACTTGCATATCGAAGAAGAATATGGAGATCCGAAGAAGAATTACCCTTGCAACCGATGAAACTACGGTCTTTCCCTGGACAAACGAAAATTGCGCTTTACAAAACGCTTATTATCCCAGTTCTGCACTACGGCGCAGAAGAATGGACACTAAAAGCAGCGTATCAGGAGGCGATCGGCGTGTTCAAGAGAAAGGTCCTTTGGTGGATTTATGGACCTGTAAAAGTTGGCGACGAGTTCTGCACCCGTATGAACCACGAACTGTATGAGCATTATGGGGATACTGATTTAGTCAAGCGCATAAAACAACAGCGGCTGCGCTGGATTGGACATGTTATGGATGAAGAAGTGCCAGCAAAAAAGTGTACAGTCGAAGGGCGAACGAATTCGGGACAAGCAGAAAAAAGAGGGACGCCCGAAACTAAGATGGAAAGATCAGGTGCTGGAAGGCATTGAGGGCGCTTGAAGTGGCCAACTGGTGCCAGCTCGCACAAGACAGAGGCGAGTGTCGGGCATTAATTGCATCGGGCCAAATAAGATGAAAATATAGAATCTTAGATTGTTGAAACATTATTTGGTAAAAAATTATACATATTTTTGATGAGAAGGAAACATCAAGCTTATGAAGGTATTAAGATCAATAAACCATTACCGAAAGGACCTCATTCATTATACATATTATTCATAAGACCTCTACCAGAACTTACTGAATTTAAGGCTAGTCTTCTATTTCAAAACTTGGCTTAAGCTTTATTTCAATTTCGAAGTTGACTTATAATGATTAATAGCAGCGGCCGAGACAGTTAAGCAGTTGTGATTTACATATCGGGGGAAAGAAAAGAACACAAAGGTATTTTGACGGGAGAAAATAGGTGTGGGTCGATGGTTGGATGGGATGGGATGCGATGTTCGAGATCGGTTTGGGACTTGATGAATCGAATTATTTGGCATTAAATTCCCAGGAAACCTCGACATTTGGAGTGGGTGGCCTACCAATACGGATATTTTCGGTATAAGTTCCCACCAAATTGTACTGATGTACCGGACCTAAGCCGAAATGAACTCAAAAGCGGTTTTAATACCAAAATTGGATAACAAAATTTTTAAAATTTACTTAAGTGGAAAAGAGAGCTCGGGTAATTTTAAGTTTTTATAAAGGAAAAAAAGAAGAAAAAGAATCTATTGAATCATTTTTAGTTCAGTATCATCAATTTTTAGAGATTTTAGTATACACTCTTGCTTTTCTGATTTAATCTTATTGCCTTTATACGTGAAGTGACTCAAATACTTTCGGTAACTCGATCAGATCAATCATACGATTTTACTTCCATATAATCTAGTAATCAAACTTTTTCTTGTCACTTCACATATAAAGTCATCGAAGTTTGGGTTGATAAGCCATCGATTATACGAAAATCTCTAGAGATTTCCAGGGAACAACGGTTGCTTCGCATTACTCTTAGATTTTAAGTCAAATTTAAATGATCAGTCTAAAACAAAGACCTAAGGATTGGAATTCTTGAAGCAGACGTGGTTCCATTTCACTTTCGCAAAAGATTTAAATTCAGATCTTGGATCAGACTTAAATGTTTTGAAATGTTAATATGTGGGCACTACTGATTATCTCAGTATTCTATGGACAACACTTTGTAAGTTTTTAAGAAAGAAGTGGATTAGTTGGTTTCCTGGTTTGTAGGGGCAATTGATTCAAAGAGCAAGTATCCTTAAATACTCAAACCGAATTTGTTTCGGTAGAGCACCAATTTACAGAAATTTTTAAAAAGCTTTAAAAAAATGTTTTATTAAATTAATTAAATACCACAGTCTGTGGTCGATTCTAACATTGTTCAACTCATTGTGCTTTAAAAGGCGATTATACATCATTTGAGTACAAAATACTAAATTCTTAATATTTTTATTGAAAATTTCCCCAAATTCCCTACCCCTCAGCGTCGATCGATTGCCAAACAAAAAAGAACAGCCACTGTGATATATGAAAAATTTATATGTGTACTACATCAGCAGCAACCGCTCCCTTTTTTTTGTACAATTTTCGCAATGAAAAATCAGGCACATTCAATGTGACATCAATATGTGTGGTTGTGGTGTGTTAAGGATGACAAATCGTTGGAAATTGTCGTGCAACCAAAAAGAACAGCCACTGTGATATAGAAATGTCAAATTGGATGGGTTAATAATATATCAGCAGCAGCGGTTCCCTGCGGTTAAACACAACACGAGGACATAAACTTATGTGAATCACTGTTAAATATCTTCTGTGGTAGTTGGGCACTTTAGATACAAAAAGAACAGCCACTGTGATATAATATCGTTAGGTATACAGCACAGCAACAGTTCTCTCTACTTTAAAGGCTGGACCGGACCGTGGAGCATTAACTGGTTCAATTGATGACTTTGGGGCAAAAACATGCGCTATAAAGGAAAATCACTGTGATATGTAACGGTGAATTAACGCATATCACAACGATCGTTCCTTTTAGCGCAGGACCCTTTGATATTTTTTTTTTTTTAAGAGAACTTTGGTTAAAATTTTAGGCCGCAAATGCCACAACGAACTTCAATGGTTGTCTAGCTTTATGATCAGAGAAATCACCTAAGGCTGGACGACCAAAGAAACTAATTGCAACCGTTTGATGGGTTCACTGTGAGTTGAAGCGGTACCATGTTGAACTTTTTAAAATTATAGCACGAGTGTTCGGTCTAGTCACTTTGCTTGATTTGGGTGCGTTAAAAAGCGACCATACCGACAATCGCCATTTAATTTTAAAACAATGCATCGACGTTTTCACACAATTTTTTTGTAGAGATGTGACGTTTACCCAAATCATGAGACACACTTTGCCCAGTGATGAGTAGATCATATGAGACATAACTGCACAGAATGCATCCCAAAATGAGGGTCCTTCAGTAAAACACCGTTCTTTAGTCGTTGTATTTCGATTATAAGACAAACTTCACCCAGTGATGCTAGAAACGGAACTTGGCAAAACTAAGCAAAGTTTATCATATAATATTGTTGTGGACTTTTCTTTTTACACTGTAACACTTCACTCTGTCAAGCTACGTGGTTAACTGATAGTCTAAGGGACGGCGTCAGCGTCTTTTATACCACAGAGAGGCGCAGCAGATCGCTTACCTGTGGGCGGCGGACTTACGTTTTTACCTGCCCAGCCCTTCCGCGAATTCGCGTCCCATCTCGCGGCGACCTTCGTGAAAATTTTGCAACTTAATCCGTGGCCATAAACGGATTAATACTGCTCATTTTCAGGGAAATACGCGCAGCTGGGTCGCGCATAAATTCGCAGAAGTACAATTAGGCTAGACCCAAAGGATCGTCGTTTGGTTAATTGGCTAGTTAACGCGAAGCGTATGGCCTTTTGCGGTGACTGTACCCCTTAAATTGAGTAGTTCGGCTACCGTGAGCCTGGTCTCAACCCATATAGCCTTGATGTGGTTGGTAGAGCTAAGGACCACCTGTTGGAAGTGTTTGTAATTGCTTTTATATTGCTCCTAATCTTTACTTCAAGCTGAGCCTTGTACTCTAAAGATTCGTCTGAGCAAATCAAATATCACAAAAGTACATTTTGGTTTTGTTTATTGCCTACTAAAAATTGGCTTAGGAATTCCAGTTTTAAACATGGAAGATATAAAAGCATTAGATAAATGGAAATTCTTCCATTTTATATCACAACAAATTGTATATAAGGAGAGCGAAATTAGAAAGTAAGCGGGACAGTCATTTTGTAAGTTCATTTGAACTTCAAGTGTTTCTCCCTCGGATTACAGTTCAATATATTAAAATTTAATTAAAATCAGTTCTTTTAAATCATTAAAAACCAAGATATTCCTCTGAAATTTTTGGTTATTCCTTTTCAAATCTAAGTGTGAAACTGCATAGTGATTTTCAATTGATTATAAGAAAGTGGACTGGAAAAACATACGGGAGCATATCCCAAGTTTTCCACAAATTGCTACCAACTCAAAAGTTACCCAATCCCCTTACGAATTTGATCGGAAAAGATAATTAGAACACATAGGCAAATTTTCTTATACCCCTAGAGAATTGACTTGTACTCACTCGCTACTTTAATTTATTCTTTGAAAATTTATTCTATAAAACTGATCGAAATTTCAGTAAATTATTTATTTTACCCTTGCAGAGAGTATTATAAAATTAAGTAATGCTGGCGTATGCTTTTGTCACGTGGGTCATTGAATGGAAGCATATTCAGGAAATCCGAATCTAATTACACATTGAAAGTATATATTCTTGATCAGCACGACTGAGCTGATGTTGATTTAGCCGCCGTCCGTCTGTCCGTCCGTCTGTCTGTCGTGTTTCTATGCTAACTACTCCGTCAGTTTGAAAGCTTTCTGACCGAAACTTTGCACAGAGAGTACTTTTTCGTACATATAGGATGCACATTTGTCGAAATTGGCCGGATCGGATGCGGCATATAGCTGTCATAGGAACGATCGGTCGAAAAACTTAATCTTAGTGAAATAAGTCTTTGTTTTCAACGAAAACGCCTCCAAACTCCGTATTTCTTCAGACTATGCATTTCTATGCTTTTTTAAATTTGTGTCGAAATCTGACATCTTCTAGTATAGCTGTCATAGAAAAGTAGAGTCTGAAAATAGTCTTAGTTAGACAAACTTTTTTTTTTCAATGGAAATGTCCTCAAAATTAACATGTATTTGTGGTATATGCTCCTAAACGATTCTACAAAGTTTGGTCAAAATCGGATGACTATAGCATATAGCTGTCATAGGAACGATCGGTCGCAAAACTAGTTCTTGTGAGAAAACTTTTTTGTTTTTAATGCAAACGTACTTTACGTTGCGTTCTTGAAGAGAGCCGAAATATGTTAATGATCGGTTAACGGCTCTCTAAAATCCATAATATAGAAGTCACGAAATGGATCGACGCCCAAAAGAAAGCTTCTGTGATTTCAACATGGAGTTTCGCAAGATTTCTCTGTCACTTACAAATCGTTTGGGTTTTGTCCCAATTTCAACAGATCCAGTCATTTTGTTGGAAGCTTCGTAGATTTAAGAAAACGCTTCTTCATTTGCCCGAATTTCTGATAGTTTTCTATGCAAATCTATAACAATATCCATGGATTGAATTAAATCTAAATTAACTTTTTGCAGTTCGTGACTCAACGTCCACGATAGAAGATAAACAAGATTATTTACTTGTAATTTTATCAATCACTAGCTGAAAACCCGGTCTCGCATGGGGCCTTTGCATTATGAGAATATGATTCAAGTTTAAACTGGGTGCAAATCGATTTTAGCATTTAAACTTGTCCAAACTTGTTCGAATCGAGTTTCAAATTGGGAAAAAACAAATTAATATTTCCAACCCACACGCCAAATTTATAAACTATAGCTTAAAAAAATTCTAAAATTTGGTAAACGTCTAACACGCACATAACTAACCTTTAGGCCACTTTTCCAATCAAAAAGTTCATCCGGATGGTTCCAAGCCGGGAAACTGTCAAACTTCTTAGGACCAAGCCCACACACCAAGTTCAAGTTTTACCGCTTTTGAACCGGTTCACAGACATGACACATAGCCTATGACACTTTCCTGATCGACATGAACATACTGTGAAAATTTCATGTAATATCTGCAGCGGTTTAGACTCCTATATAAACATACAAACATACTTTCACTTTTTAATATATGTATAGATGGGAAGTACATGGTGTTCGTTATATTTTTAGAGTCTTTTTCCGTAGCTCTCATGTTATTCAAGGCATCATAGACAATCGGAAATAATTTCTGAAAACCTTCCACCGCGTGATATTTTGAAACCCATGGTGCTAGATTCAATTTTTTTAAAGATTTTGCTTCAAAGGTTTCATTAGATTCTTTGATGGTACTTGGTTCGTATGAATGCTTGAGCACCATTATATTATCCTGACGTATTCGTTGCCCCATAGTACCTTTGCCCAACCTGCCCAACCAGAACTAAGATACCAAATTCAAAACGCTAGAAACTTTCGACCATCAGCTTCGCAATAAATAAAGCTCTAAAATTTCCTACATTTGGTCCCGAACTTTGTCTTTTTGGAAGATAACCACGCAAAGCCAACTCTTGTCACCCAAGAACAATAATCGCTTCAATAACAGGGTTTGAATTGATTCTTTTAGTTTAGTCTTGTTTCGCTGGATATTACTTTGACTAATTTATGGAAGGGTAATCAGCTCGAAATTTAGGGAAGGGCAATCAGCTTGAAGTTCACTTCATTGTTTTTTATGTTCACACTTAATTCCATGAAAAAATTTAATTGTATCCAAAATTTATATATACATGTTCATATTTAAAAAGCTAAGCTATCATTTTATATTTATAGGACATGCAGTCACCAGGGCATTTGCATTAAGAATTTCAGTGTTATACTATGTTTAGAAGGAGAAGAACACTTACCAATCGCTCTTCAAACCTTTCTCAATTATGACAGATGCAATATTACCTTTCATAACTGAAACAACATATGTAGCGATCAACTTCGCTTAAGCTGTCTGTAAATTTGCATATGGGCATTTCCACAGAAAACCGTGTTTTTTATCAAATTTTCATAGGGAATCAATCAAACTTAACTGATGTTAGCCAATCTTACAATAATTCATTATCGATTTCGAGATTTCCAAAAGCAAACTCTCCCAAGCCTCATTTTTCTCATTTGGGTACTTATTTTGCACGTTTTTTTTTTTAAAGGTACTATAGAATCTATTGACTTTGGCGCTCTAAAATCGATTTTGGGGTACAAAGGGTTAAAAATTAAGGAAAATGAAACAATAACAAACTATGTGATTGCAATTAACTGTAACTTTTTGCTTTCCATTATAACAGAAATCACAAATATATTATGATGGAAAAATGTTCACGTGCGCAATGTCACGTAGTGAATCCTATTTTACTTTCTAAGAAAAAATAAAATGAAAATGTTTCAGTCAAACTTATTCCAATATACAGTAAAAGTGATTAAAAACATTTTAAAATTAGTCGCACTAAAAAATTTTTGGCATTTGGTTGTGCACTTATATTGATGCCCAAAAAAGCACTTCCATTTTTGGTCGCTTTTTGGTTGGCTTTATTTTGGAACCAGCACTACCACTAAATAAAGTGCTCCGAAAGAGCTATAAGTTAAGGTGGCAGAAGTAAAAAAAAAATGGTTTATTTTGACTTTTATTCTGCTTTAAATGCGTACGACGACGATTTTCGCAGATTTATGAATTTTTATAGATGCAGTCGAAATCGACTTCCATTTTTGTCGCGTGATAAATTCTATGATTTTTTGGAAATATCTTTCAATCAGCAAATCGACTAAACCTACCTTTTGCACTAAATATACTGCTTCCAAAATTCTACAAAAATAGGAACAAGAACAAAAAATCTTTAAGTTTTCTATATTTTTTTAACTTTAAAGACGTACGAAAAAAATTCCAGTTCTGTTTTATTTATTTTTTTTCAGAGGTACTTTATTCATTTGATGAAAGTTTTGTGCATCTTACAATGAATGTCTTCAAACTTAACGGCTAAAATTTAATTCGCTCATCTTCGATGAGCCGCAATGATGCAGTTTTCGCGTCTACGAGTCGTCATTCGATACTCTGGGACGCATTGGCCACCATGGTTGTGAAGGCGGTCATCATTTTGGCCGTTTGGCTCCGTTGTTCCAAGGGCTGTCTTATGAGTTGGTCCAATTTTTGGACGATTTCGTCTATCGGCTGGTCTTTGAAGCGATGGTTGCTACGGCTGCAGCTTCTACAGACTTGATATTTTGCAGGTTCGAGGAGAGCTGCCAATTGCTGAATGGCCTGGTTCACATATATTGGCTGGAGTTGTCTTTGTCTCTGCTGCTGATCTGACAATTCTTGTCTTAAGGGACCAGCATAGCAAATCGGAAAATTATTGCGAAAATGCGAGCATGTCTGATTTCGTTTCAAACCATTCAGAAGTGGTTCGACTGACTTAGTTTTAATTCCGATTTTTTACACCTTTTCAATCAAATCAAGTATGTTGAAGTTATAAGTCATTACTTAGAACCTTTTGTACAATGAATTATATACTTACAAAAAATACTCAAAAAATTAACTCCCAATTAAACTTACAATAAAATATTACAACTTATACAAAAATAAACACCCACAAAACCAAGGCAGATTGTGGATAAAAATGCTGCAGAGAGCAAAAATTAGTGAGTTCTGTGTAATTCTTGGTGTCATATGGGTGAGTTATCATCTTATCATCATCATCTTATTCATCTTATCTTATTTCTTGTATATATTCAATTGTAGCTGTTGCGAGTACAACAATCAGTTGGTCTACCCTTGGCCACAACCAACCTGACCGAGAAGGTCACCACAGCAACTCAAGCGCAGACCGTGCCAATCCGTCGCAATATAAGTCAAATCCCTACGCTTAATCCATGGGCAAAAGATTCGATTGACAGTAAAATTGCTAAAATAACCAAAGCCACCAAGTTACCAGGTGGCTTTCAAGTGAACCAGACCAAGGCCAGCTTCAACACAAATTCCTCTTCATTAATCCCCGATCAGGATAAAGACGGTTCGATGTTATTTGAAAAGTCGGCAAAGCTGGTACCAAATAATAGCATGGAAATTACCGAAATGACATTAAGTGTTCCCAAGTACACCAAGGACAAGTTGGGCCTATGGATTTACAATCCCTTGGCTATAACCTTTGGTACTGGCGTTAAGGATACCCGTTTCGGACACGATCCGAATGCACGAATCAAACTCAAATCGGCGCCTTTCAAAGACTTTCAACCTCTCGAAGCTAAGGTGTGTGCCAACAGGAGCACCATCTATGGTAAGCACAAGGTGGATAAATGGTTGACACGTCACGTGTACACGAAGGCACATCCTCGTCGTCCCTTCTATGAGGAGCTACGTAAAGAAATCTATGCCAAAGGAAATTCGGAGGAGTGTCATACCACAACATTCACCCAGTGGAAGGACTATCAGGAGTGTGCTGTACGTCGTAATCAGCGATTGGAGTATTATGTGCCACAATATCCACTGCATCAGAAAGTAAAGGATATGCGGGGAGTTCTATAAACTGGCAAAAGGTTCCATTCTATTTTATATTAAAAAAATGTAGGTTAATCTTCCGTGAGCTTAAAATTAAAATCACACTAGCCAAGAGTGTGCAGAGAAGCCGTTATAAAAACCTAAAACCTTGTTTGATATCTGACTGACTGATTCAACATTTCCCGTTTAGAGACAAGTGACGGTCTTTGTAGTTCATGTATCCATTCATTCCATGCTCTTGTAGTTTCCATCTTTTCGTAGAATTCCTAGGGTATTACAAAATTCCATCAGCAAATAAAACAACTTGAATTTTTTTTGTTTAGCTTTCGCCACATACTTTTTTCTTGTTTATTTGGTAAAATTAAATCAATATCTTCATTTCATTTATATATTTTTTTTGTTTATTACCTTTTTTCAGATATCATTTTCTTAGAAAAACGAACATAAGTGTTTGAAATTTTCAGCGTTGTACAACTAGAAGAAGAAGAAAACAAATGTAGAAAACAAAAAGATGGAAATTATAAAGCAAACTTTTAAAAAAGTAGGTTCATAGTGTTGTTGTCGCTGCTGCTGTAGTTGTCATCAGCTCTTCTTTCACTCCGCTCTACGCACTCCTCATACCAGCTGTGGGGAAGTAAAAAAGATGTACAACAAATATTATTAAGTCATATGTTAGCGAAATGCTTTCTATGTTTGTAAGCGCCATCATGTTGAAGTCCGTTTTCTTTGTTTTGGATGATTTATGCCAATGAAAAATTGTTAACATAAAGGTATGTGTGTAGACTTGTTCAATGGAAACCTGTCAAGTAGAAAAAGTTTAGAAATATTTGCACACTGGAAATTTGTATTTAGCTTACTTACCACTTTGTATAAAATATTGGGGCTTCCATCTTGTTGGGCATCGATGCCAAGAAAATCAAATAGGAGAATAACTATGAGAACTAATCCTTAATTGGTAGATGTTATAGCTTTTTACACTGAAAAGATATGGGAGAATGATGTGTTAGTTAATGTTATTGTATATATATATATTTATTAAATGTTTACCCCTGAAGAATAGAACAGGACACCAGTTTAACAAATTCATTGAAGAAAGTATAAAATTAAAATTACTTTTTGGGGCATAACAGAAAAAAAAACAAACAAAAAATATAACTTGTATTAATTTGCGTTGCCAGATGTCATAAAGTCAGCGAATGAACAGAGCAAAACGGAATATTGGTTGCTCGTTGAGCAAAGAACGAAATGTTCAAAAGCCGATGAGAACGGCTCATCTCTGACTCTTTGGTAAAAGGGTCCGTAAATAACTGTCATTTTTGGACAGCGAAAAATTGTCAATTGTTATTTGCTAGCTCTGCAGAATAAAAGAATCCCAGAACGATCTAAATTAAGATATACTGCACAAACCACGATATTCGACTGACCAGACTCTGTTTTTATTTGTATTTTTTGTTTGTTTATTTTATTTTAACTAAACTTTGCCTACTAGACACAGATATAATTAGGGGGTGTTCACGAACACCAGTTAAGCTACGGAAGTCGAAAACATGAAGAAGAAATCAATAATTTTACTGACATTTTTACAAAAACAAATGTAAAATTCCTCAATTCAACAATTTCTTAGCTCAAATTAGGGTCGTGAGCATACATATTATACACTTGAAAAGTGTATTATGATTTTGCCCAGAAGTTTGAAAAGCATAGAAGGAATCATCTTCGACCACATAAAGTATATATATTCTTGATCAGCATGAATAGCTGAGTCGATTGAGCTTTGTCCGTCCGTCCGTCTGTCTGTCTGTCTGTTTCTACGCAAACTAGTCCCTCAGTTTTGAAGCTATCGAGCTGAAATTTTGCACAGAGATATCTTTTAGCTGCACACTGCACATATGTAGGAACCGCATAAATCGGATGGTCACTTCTTGTAGCTGTCATACAAATTTTTTTTTACATTTTTTTCTTTAGTGTTCCAATATTACAAGACATAAGGCTTATAAATTAAGTCATTGGTCACAAAATTAAGTCAGTGGTCAAGTGTATTTCAACTTCGGCAGACGAAGTTATCATTGCTTTCTCGTATTTTTTTATTTTAATTAAAACTTCGTCTACTAGACACATCGCACCCCTGATCGCAGCATTGGTGATCTGAAGGAAGTTGATAAAAGAACTGAAAGCTATGTAAGTGCAAGATTTGTAAAAAATAAAAGACCTAAAGATCTTACGGACTTATAAAGAAGAAGCCACAGGAAGCCTCAAGAGTTTAAGGCAGGGTTCCCCAAGAAGAGTCTCTCTGTCTCTCTAAAACTCCTGATACATTTTCCTAGCATTCGTTGTGAATTTTCGATTGTGTTCGCACCCCCCCCGGGCATGTCTGGGGAACACTGGTTTAAGGTTCCTTGTTTGTCTTTATGGAACATTAAAGTTCACACACACCAAATAGGAACTCTGCGTCAATGTTACCCTTTAAAAGCTTGTGCAGAAACATTATACCTAACATAGTGCATCTATGTTCAAGTAAGTCTAACGCTTAAATCTTGACATATGTATAAGGAGGAAGTGAGTCCCAACACATTTTTCGAAAAGCAGACAGAAGGGACGGATTCAACGCGCAAACTCCAATATTGGCCTCTCTAGGGATGTATATTAAAGCTTAGTCGTGTAGGGATCAGCGTTTAACAAAACCTAGAAAACCCATGACTTTCAAAGAGAGTTCCATATGTAATTTAAATGATCACGACAGCATGATGCTTACATTGAACAATCAGACACGCGGATAAAAATGCAGCTGAAGGGTCACCAAGTTGAGTGAACAAATCACTGAACAAGTCACTGAACAACTCAGACTGAACCACTCACAGAACAAGAGCAGCTGAACAAGAGCAAGTGAACAACTCTGACTGAACAACTCACAGAACAAGAGTGAGTGAACAAGAACAAATGAACAAGAGAACAAGAACAACTGAACAAGAACAACTGAACAAGAACAACTGAACAAAAATGAACAATTAATGAAGAACATGTTCAGTTGCTCAGTTTAGTGAACAACTCAATTTTGTTCACTCACTCATGAACCACCCAACACTACTAGGTGGTAGGCCTTTCGTTTGTATGTCTACCTACCTAGCCACTTTCTTATGATAAAAACCTTCGAAAACATGTAGAATCGATAGAAGTTGTTCGAGAGGGCTTACATATATTGCGTGCTGCAACTTAAGCTAATGTCCCCCCAAATAATTTGCTAAAATTTTGATACAAATTTGACTAAATAGACCTTATTGCAGACTTAGCAGGACTTTAAACGAAAGCGATGTTCCCACAGTCAAATTTGCTGAGATATTAACCAAAAATTCCCTATTTTAGGTCCATTTGGATTTCGCAAATTATTTGCCTGTGGTACCTTAGCATAATACCCAGCTTTTATAGATTACTAAGCATTAAAAGCAGTGCTTTCATACATAGAAACTCTACTTGGGTTGTTTTTCTGTCTATTTTGCAAATCTTCTGAGATTAAGAAAATGTTTGAAAGTAAAACTGGTAGCTCTGTGGATAAAACCATCGATATTTGAATTAACTATTAAGACCTTGATAACTTAGTTTATATATAATTGTTTAGCCACAACCAAAGAGTGTCCAAAATTTTATATGTTTGAAAAATAAAAAATGACTAAAAAATTAATATAATTCTGCTATCAAATAAAATAGCTTTCACTTGCGAGTTTTCTAAAATAAATTAAAATCATCTTAACTTTTTAGAAAAATTAAATTTTCTTTATTTTAGAACCAAACTTAAGACCTAGAATCACTTTGGATGCCAAACAAATCTTAAAAATAAATTTTGTATTTCTAAAGGATTAAAATAAACTAAAAAGTTGTAGTAGTTCAGTTCGCTAAAAGTAATTTTGAAAAATAAAAATACCAAAATGTTTTTTTTTCAGTTTTTTTTTTCTTTTTAAGATTTTTCTTCTTTTTTTTTTGCTTTTATTTATATTTTTGTGAAAAATGTATTGAAGCGTTTTTCTTTACGAAATACGAAATAGTAGCTAGAAATACGTAAGAGTTAAGGGTAGTACAAAACAGTCTCATGTCAAAATAGAAAAAAATAGGAATACTGCACAAGAGTACACACAGAGAAATGGATAGATAGGGAGAGGAATGAATGTGAATGAGAACATGTAAACAACTTACAAGAAATTGTCGTTGCCTTGGGAGTGGCTGTTGCTGCAGCAGCTGTTGTTGTGGTTGTTGTTGTTGCTGCTCTAGCAGATTGTTGTTGCTGTTGCGTGGGTGTAGGTGGTTGCTTTTGTGGTTGGTTGTCATCATCATCATCAATGTAATAGCAGAAATTATTGTTGCTGCCGCCACCGCCACCATTGTTGTTGCTGCTGCTGATTGTGGCAGCTGCCGCTGTTGTTGTCGTCTGCTGTTTGCGCTTGTGTCCCGTTATGCTTAGAGCAGCCGATAGACTCGAAGCAGCATGCAGTATCGAACGCTGATTGAAAATGCTATTTGAGGCTGCCGCCGCAGCGGCATTATTGTTCTTCCTAAACTTCTGATGCTGATGATGATGATGATGAGGAGGAGCCGTGGGCGGCAGCGGCGGTGGCGGAGGCGGCGGTTGTTGTTGTGGTGGCTGTAATATTGGCGGTTGTCACGAGCAGGCCACCTCCGTTGTGTTGTTGCTGCTGCCATTGTTATGCGACGTGGCCTGTTGCTGCTGCTGCTGGTCCTGCTCGGCGCTGGTGTCCATTTGGCAGCCAGAGTCTGAACCATTTTTCGCTGTTGCCTTGAAATTGGGAGCATTCATTTGTGCCGCTGTGGGCGTAGTGGGCGTGGCAGCACCCATATCGCTAGAGGTATTTGAATTGTCCTCAGTTAGCTAAGAAATTGAAGAGAGATATATTAATTTGGTTTCAAACTTTGCTAGTTATAAAATTACTTACCGATTCACTTAATCTGTGCACCTTGGCTCCACTCTCCCGTCCCCTGTTGACTGACGGCTGCTGTTGACCCGGTGGCAGTGGGTCTTGGGATTGGGCCAGTTCCGTGGAGAGACGCTTGCGATTGGCCAGCAGTGTGTTATTGAAATTATTGTGGTTCTCCATAGACTTGCGTTCCAGTTTCAAAAAATCGGCATCCAGATAGAGTGACAGCTGCTTGCGCTTCACATGACGCGCATCAATGGTCATGCCCTCCTTGAGCATCTTGATGTTGACCTTTAAACAAAAACCGTGAATTAATTTGATTAAAATAAATAATTTATTTCCACTTACGCCATGCATAATTACATGCTCTGTAAAGTTCTGAATGCTCTCTGTGAGGTCTATGTTGAGATTCTCCGAACGCTCAAACTCTAGACCTATAAACCACATGGAACAGAAAGGCGCCGAGGTTACCGTGGATGTGGATTGATTTGCTGGCGGCTGCTGCTGCTTGAGGTCATCCTCATTGCCGCTATTATTCTGTGAGTTATTGGCACTCTGGCCCTTTTTGAACTCAAAACACTTGGGATTTACATGAGCCAAGGCAATGTGCGGATTGCGCTCCAAATTGCCAATAAGCAAACGAACCTTGGACTCTACTAGGCCACACCACTCCAGATGATCGTCAGCCGTTTGCGAGTTTACCAGCAAAACAATAAAATGACGATATCTGTAAAAGAAACTTGGCGCCTCAAACAGACGCTCCCAGGGGATGCGACCTAGCATAATTTCGTCGGTGATATTCATGCCGCGATTGAATTCGGTCAATATGACCTTCTTAGTGGATTCAGACACATTAAATGTGGAATTCTGTTGTGGATATGCGGGCGTTATAATGGGCATCAGATGATAACGATCCGAGGCATTAACGCGCGGATCCCAGACCTAGGAAAAGAAAAATATATAAATTAATAGCTTATACCCGAGTCTTCGCTCGCATTTGTGTAAGTAGATTTTCCCAAATTTGTAAGTCACTTAATCCATACTTTTGTTTGTATAGCCTAGAATATGAGTATGAAGCTAATTGGGCAAAAATTGATAAATATATCCATCAAATTTTACCAAAAAAAAAAGGAAAACACTATCAGCCTTGTTCTCAATTCCACTTCCACCAAAATTTTGCGATTTCAAGCCGGTTTTTGGACTACATTTGGTCTTTATATCACAAAACTTTTGTGGAAATGAATCTGAGAACAAGGTTGCATATTTCTTGGGTGAAATCAGAAGCCTATCGCAACAACTCATCATCATCCTAAATGGCGAAAAATGTTAGAAACCTTTTCTGTATAAGACGGCAAACTGCCAAAGCTAGTTCTCATTGAAAATTTTAAACTTTTTACCTTTTGGAATAAACTCTCTCTACTAATACTACTACTACTATATTTTCTGGAAATCGTTTTGTGGGGAACCTATACTGTTGTCTTCATTTTTTTGTTTGTTGAACCGAACCAAAATGCTATGTTCGGAACAGGTGCAGCTATTATTTTTAAAGAGATTCGTTTCAACGTTCGACAAAATAAAAGTCGGAATTACGGGTTTGGTTCAAAACCGGCTAGCAGTGAAAATGAGTTTGGAGCTAAACTTTCACCCTAACAAACTTAACCCCCTATTTTGAACCCAGGGGGGTTAATTTTCCGCAAGAATGGTATGCAGTCATTGTTGAATTTTCATACAGATATTTGAAAACGAGTTTCAATTTGATCGGACTAAAAACAAAAAAGTTTTAAACAACAGTTTTCTTCGAATTTTTCACATTTCCCCGACGGAATTATCCAAAACTCGACTTAGTAATCAGTTTCAGCATGCTTTCTATTCTTCTCCGTCACCAGTAAATCAGTCATTCAGATTGAACTCTTTTATATATATTGATCTTGTCTAATCTCATTTGACCTGTCTGAATTTGGTTATCTCTAAGAAATTCCTAGAAAAATGGCGATTGCTAAATGCAACTTACCGGAAATCTTAAATTCACATTATCCGGGTGCTTAAGCAGTACCGGATTGGGCCACTTCCAGCGCGAAAAGACCAAAAAGAATTTGTGCACCAAAGTTGCAGCTGCTGCATTCGGATATAGTTGACAGGTGCGTGCCACCAGCATGGCCCAGGTGACGCCGCCAAAGTAGCCCAGCGAATTAGAATAGATGCCGTGCTCTGAAAAGAAGCAGAATTTATTTAGCTCAATAAAAGAACTATTGCTGTGTCTACTTACTCTTGGCCCACAGTTTGATGGTACGCAGAGCCAGTCGAAAGTTCTCTATGTTGGGCACCAGAGCCAGTATCTCGTCCGTGACTCGACAACCATTCAGACTGCGCACTGAGCGCGGATCCAGATTCTTCAGTAAATTATCATCGCGCAGGTCAAAGTCATCGGGGATTTCCTTAAGCGAGAGTCGTGCGAATAGCAAATCAATTTCAATGCCATCGAAATTCATTTTAATAACCGGCACAAAGGCCTCCTCCACGGAACGGCACTCGGTGACCTCTGTTTGCTTCTTGAGAACCTCAAAGAAGCTTTGAAAGTAATCGCTACGCTCAATATTCCGCGGTGCGACGCACAGAGCATCGATATCGGCGCCCTTGTGATGCACACCCAGGCGATAGGATCCAAATGTGTAGATCTTGCCGCCCAGCTTCTCTGCGGCAGATTCGGGCATATTTTTGCTAACGGAAATCTCTTTGACCCACTGCTTGACCAAGGTGTTGAGCTTGGCCAGAATCTCCATGCGATGGTTTAGTTCATCTTGACTCTCGAAAACATTGTACGGCTCCAGGGAGCCGCGCAGCTCATCGGTACGCTGCAGATCCTCTGGCCTGGGTTCGGCTAAACTAATGGCCGAGGTCATGCCCAGTTGTTTGGCGGGGCCGCCGCTTGACGAGGTAGAGTTGCCATTGTGTTGTTGGCGATGTGTTGTTGTTGTTGGTTCGGAATTCCACATGTTTTTGTTGTTGTATGCAAAGTTGTGCTTAAAAGTTAAGTTACTAAGGAAGAGAGAGCGTGAGAAGGAAAGAGAAATAAGTAACTGTGAAAATGATCAAGTTGACTCATGTCTTTAAAGTTTAAACAGTGAGTCAAACAAGTAATGGCGCGTAAACAAGTAAACAAATACGGTTAAACAATTTGTAAATAGTAACATAGTATTTTTTTTAGATAAAGAATCATGATGACAAAACTCAAACATGAAAATGTGAACTTTAGATGGCTATTGAAACATAAAATTATAAAATAATCAAAATTTTGCACATTTGAAGCATTAATTAAATTGCTAAATTAACCAAGAAAGTCTTTGAATTTAATAGAAAACTCCTAAAAATTCAACTGTTGCCCGTGCCATTACATTTTTGAATCACAGTAAACCTTAACGGTAAATGCTTACTCACCTAGGCTAGACCTTAAAACTTCGGTTTATACTTTAATAATTAAGTTTCTCTTATTTGCACCTCCTTCTTGGCGGGGGGTTACAAAATGGAATTACAAATGTTGCTGTTCGACCTCGGCGCTTAATAAAATGCTGAAATTATTTATCAAAGTTAATAAACAACAATTCTCGCTCTCTATGTGTGCGATAAGAAATTTTACCCCTCAAAAAACCACAACAGGCACCGTTATATACAAGAGAGAAAACTGACAACAATAAAAGCTTTGCTTTGGCTGGTCACACTAATACACGCACGTAGTCTTTTTGCTTTTTTTCGCTACGAAATAAACAAATGCGTAATTCTGTTTCAGACGTCTTGCATGTTGCATGCAAAAGTGCTAACTAATTGTTGAGGTGATCCAACATAAACAAAGAAGAGCACAAGCGAATCGAATTTGCCTGCAAATGCAGGCAGGTAAACGACACACGCACCAACCACGCATACACATACACACACGCTCACGCAAATGAGGGGATAATAACTTTTATCTTTTGTTTTTGTGCTTACCTGCGCTGTGTCTTCTCTTTCTTGTTCCCTTTCGCCCTCTCGCTTGCACACTCGGCCCTTAACAATTTACGGCTTACGTTTTCCGTTTCAAACAAATTGAAATTTCGTTATGTGTATGCATGTGTGGTATGTATACATGTATGTATGTATGTATGTTGAAATTTGGCAGCATCGAAGTACGACGAGTCTTGGAGCCCTTTCATGTGTTCGGCTTTTACCCGGCTAGTGCACAGCAATTAATTCATTTAATTATCTGTGTGTATTTCGATCTTGCCAACGTTTTCACTTTCTTCATATCATTTTCTTTTCCGTTTTTTCTAACACACTAGCGGGCGTTCTGCGTATTCCGATTTATCATTTTTTTGCCTTTGCTGGGGATGGGCAAAAATGTTGGCATATCGATATTTAAGTTAGGGCCAATGTTGAAGTATCGAGTTGATATTTAAAGGAAAATAATATTTTATCTCCTATTTGGTGAGATAAAGTTTTCCTTTATTTAGAAAACCTTCTGTTAATTCCAAAAATCCAGCCCAAAAATTGTTTGGTGCGGCCGATTTCGAGAAATTGCGAAAAAACTTGGTTTTAACTTGTTGATTTAACAATGGTCTTATATATACATAGAGAATTAAATGCCCTATTAATCATTCATACAATACATTTGTATCCGTTGATCAACTTCGCTGTTATTAAGGCATTTATCGACAACTTTGTTTTATTTCGATTCGATTTTAAGTGCGATTTTCACCACGAACAAAATTATCTAAAATTCATTTATATTCTGATGATCATAGGAACATCCATTACTATTTTATTGCGACATATTTCACTTAAATCCATTAAAGCATTATGAAATTATTGGCTCTTAAGAGAAAAATGAATGGTTTGAAGTTCAAACAAATGGACTTTATTTCAATGATTTATTGCTCATCGTATCAGGCATAGTTAATATTTAAACTATTACCCCGTTTATATTTGGAAAAATACGCGGTAGCTTACCGTGGTTTTGTGCATATAAACACTTTTACGCGAATAAATATTATTATGATAAGTTACCCCGAATTCTTTGTCAACCGGTCCAGCTTAAAAAACTTGAATGATTAATAATTTATTAAATTAATTTAAATTTAATATCCTTATTCACATGGGTGCCTCCTTTCCATGAAAAGACGCACGATATTTGATATTGCTTTTGAGCTGCATGGCCATGCTTTGTATCTTTATAAAACCTTCGGTGGATCGATAAATAAAGCTAATTACTAAATATGTCTAGAATGTACGAAACATTGGGTTTTCCGGAGCGCTATATTTTTCTTAACCTTTTGTTCAATAATAACAAAAAATGGAAAAAAAAAAAAAAAAATTTGGAGCATTTTGAGAAACCGTAGGGACTTTTCTTCGGACCATTATCGAAGTACGAAACCAATCCCGAAACACTCCGTCTAGGTTATCTTTGGATGATATAAGAAGTCCTTTTCAAAAAAACCATAGGCGAATAGAGGAGACCGCACGGAGTCTTTGCGGGTTATCTGAGTGAGCATTTTGGGACGCCGAAATCACACATTTAAGAAGACCTTTAGGCACACTTTGTTCATATATATTGAAAAGGCCCTTTTCTCCGGCGGATATGCTTCTTTGGGACACTTTTCGGAGCCTCCCTAGTAGGCTCAGCGCATCGAGCAGGGAGTCCTAGTGGAGCATCTTACGGACTCCGCTGGTAGGCTGGGATGTGTTTAATTGAAATATTGTTGTATTGGTATTGGTGTGTGGGTGAAATGGCTTTGTGAAATAAAGACGTGTGATTAAATTGTGCTGTGATGACTTTTTTTTGTAGTTTCGAATGTGTTGATTTGACGTAAAGTTGAATTGGTTTGATTGTTTTGTGATGACTTTGTTTTGTGTTGAATTGACGGATTGTTGAATTTGGTGTGTTTTTATTGAAATATAGACGTGTCACCATAAACTTGTTTTAAGTAATTAACATATACATATATAATTCCATATAGATACCTAATTATACCTTCCATAAATGCTATGTTTACGATACTTATTCCGAAACGATATTTAATGAAATGTTTTTGCGATATAAATATCGATACTTTCTTAGCGTTACCTATCGCTAATAGCGAGCAGCCTATCGATAAACGCATGACAGAGAGTGACCGCAGGCAGGTAACGAAAAAATCCAGACAACTGTGACTGAAATAACGGAAAAGCCGTAAAATTAGTTTTGATCAACAAATATACTACGCTTATGCTCACATAAAAAATCATGATTTTTGCCCATCGAAGTATGCTGTATTTAAATCATGATTTTTGCACATCGAAGTGTGCTGTATTTATATTTATTTATCATTAAGGAAATTATTTATTTTATATTTGCCTTAAACCTCATTTATTTGGTACACCTTAAACTAGTCAGACAACCTGAGTGAGTGTACGGTGTGGACTATGCCTAAAACTGCCATACATGACAATCAATTGTCTCCTTCAAATAAATAATTGTTAACGGAAATAAAGTTGGCATACTCTTAAGCGCAAAAAATCATGTTTTTTTGCAAGCATAAATATAAAACTATAAATAACTAATAAATATAAATTTTTTTCCGAATTTTTCAAAGTTTTTTTATTTTAAGTATCGAAATAATTTTTGAATTAAAATAATTTCTTAATGCAAAGTTCAATAACTCCCAAACCATTAAGTTAAGGGTAGTTTCTACCTTTTCAAACATTTTTTCCTCCTTTTTTTGCTTTGATATACTTGTAAGCAAATTCGACAGAAACTTTTGGAAAAAAAAACAATTTTTTTCCGACCTTCCCACGTGAAATTTTTTTTATCGGCCCTCGTATTTCTCAAAATTCCATGTTATTTTTGTTTTGTGAATTAAAAGACATGAAAATTAAGTTATATTATTACCCCGTTTATATTGTGGCGAAGTACGCGGTAACTTACCGTGTACTTGTGCATATAAACACTTAAACGCGAATAAAAATTATCATGATAAGTTATCGGTCCGGAAACACTGTTTCTACTAAAAGAAACTTTGACTGAGCACAGTGAAGTATTAAATTAATCTAATATCGGTATTCACCTGGCTGAGAGGAGTGAAAGAAGACCAAGTTGGGATAAAGACACGGCTAGCTTTATTTTGTACACCGAAGCCCTGACCTTTCTTATTTCATCAATTTCGGATAAGCCTATGCTTAAGAAATATCGGAACCATAGGACCAACCTTTTTTTTACCCTACTTTGATGGCCTACAACAACAACCGCAACGACGACACCAAATATTTAATTTTTATTTTTATATACAGTTTTTCTTTCATTAAAATTTTGTACTACATAACCCAATATTTATTTTTAGTGTTCGTGTGTTCACTCATCGAGTGTAAACTTCATAGACTACCCCACGTGTAAACGTCAAACAAGTACAAAATCGAGTTGACTAGTTCATAAATCCGATACTTATCGAACTAGTTCACTTGTTTGGAGCTGACACTGAACTGTAACACGCCTCTTTCCTTTCTTTCCTACAAACCAGAATGACGGTAGGCTTCTGAAAATTTTTAGTGTTAAACAAATTGCAATGCATCGGCAATAAACCTATGATATTTGTGCAAACAAAATGAACGGATGAGCTGTACAGGCCATCCGTGTGTCGACTGCAATCATATTTTCTGTGAAAATGACTTGGAAAGTGATGCAAAACCCCTTTGATTGTTTCAGGCCATTGCTAAGTCAAAGAAGGAACCCAAAATCAAGCGGGATCCCGCCAAGAACCCTATGCGGGATCTGCACATCAGGAAGCTGTGCCTGAACATCTGCGTGGGTGAATCTGGTGATAGGCTGACCCGTGCCGCTAAGGTAAGTTTATTTGTGGTGCTTTTCTGGTGACGATGGAAGTTTACTAAATAGAATCTCTTGACAGGTGTTGGAACAGCTGACCGGTCAGCAGCCCGTGTTCTCCAAGGCCCGCTACACAGTGCGTTCCTTTGGCATTCGTCGTAATGAGAAGATCGCTGTCCACTGCACGGTGCGCGGCGCCAAGGCCGAAGAAATTCTGGAGCGCGGCCTGAAGGTGCGCGAATACGAATTGAGACGTGACAACTTCTCTGCCACCGGCAACTTTGGTTTCGGCATTCAGGAGCACATCGATTTGGGCATCAAGTACGATCCCTCCATCGGTATCTATGGCTTGGACTTCTACGTCGTCTTGGGACGTCCAGGTGAGCATCTGGCTATTTCTTCTTCTTCACGGTCACTTAATTAGGTATCTCTGTCAGTCCAGACATTGATACTCAGTAAATGTGCCCAAAGCAAAGAAGATGTGCTCAATTGGAGTTGCCCTCATGCAATTTCCATACGGTACAATTTCAACATGATACTAGGAAAATGGTCCTGCTCTCCTGGCAATGCGTTAATAACGTTTCTTTGCTTCTCTTTCAGGTTACAATGTGGCCCACAGGAAACGCAAATCCGGCACTGTTGGCTTCCAACATCGTCTGACAAAGGAGGATGCCATGAAATGGTTCCAACAGAAATACGATGGTATCATTTTGAACAGCAAGAAAGAAAAAAAAACCGCCAATCGTATGCAAGTTTTTTTAAGATGAGAAATTCTACAATAAACCTGACTTCTGTCAAAATGTATGCATGTGTGTTGTGTTGTTGCCTCCAAGGAAAGTTAAAATATGGCCACAGCCGGCGGCTACACAAATCTGAGAAGTTGAACCTAGTTCGACAAAGCTTTTAAACCAGTTCTATTTAATATGCTTGAATGTAATCGGGGAAAATATTTCAATTCTACGAGCTGGGGTTTTGTGTACCATTAAGCGCCCATACATAAACTGTCTGGCACCAATTTTGTAGAGGAAGCAGAAAGAGAAACGGTTTAGCTAGTTTATTAACCTTATTTATTTTTGTTGTTATAAGATAAATGTTTGCTACATAGAATTTAATCTATGGAGTAAGCTGTCATTCAGCTGGAGGACTCGACTTACAGAAGACTTGTTTCTTGAGAGTTGTAGGGCATCCAATAGTGGGATCTCTCAAAACCAGGAAGCCATGATGATAGCTTTTAACACAAGGATTTACAAAGCAACGAACAACCGCTACAAGGCTTAAGGAGGCAATTGAACTCCTTCGCCTTTTCTGCTGCCCGAGTCACTTGGGCTTTCAAATGCTCTCCAAGGTTATTACCTGCAGAATCCTGGGAGTCGCAGGCCTTCTAGTAAATGTGCGGTGTTGCCATTTCATGCCATTAATGGCACAAATTATGGGGAGAAACATTTAAGCCCCAGTGAAAAGTATAAAGGCTTCAAACTCTCCACATCTGGCTTCATCCGGGTCTCTCAAGCCAAAGAATGAAATGCCGATCAATAGTTCGCTCGAGGGCTGCGCTTTGCTTTGGAATTGGCAGCGGGTTAGGCCAGTTACCAAACTCAAAACCATTGAAACGCTATTCCTACTCTTAGGGAAAAGGTAAATGTTTACTATCCATCCATATACTCCAAAAATTTTGGAAAAAATATCCTCTTTGGACTGCGAATTATAAAGAATTTACGTGCGGAAATCAATTGGCATACTACCATGGTCTTCTTGTAAATGAATTTTGAAATTTGCGTTTTTGGCCATATTAAATATTTTTAATCGCATATGCGTTTCGAATTATGTTTCTGATAATTCAATGCAAATTTTTTACAAGTTTGATATTTACCCTATTTCTGATTCGACTCTGACTGAAAATGGCACTTGACATAAGGTGAAACTGCTGTAAACTATTTTCCACACCACCAATCTGAGGTATAGTTCAAGGCACGGTTTTTTTAATGTGGTGTCCCCAGAAGGCCTAGTCTAATGCTCAACAATGTGAGATGGTTATAGTTTTAGCATACACTCCACAGAAGCTTAATCTCCTCCTTATCCAATCCATTTACCGCGTATTCTTCCAATCCTTCCACCTCTTCCAATTCTTCCACAGCTTCTTCCTCTCCCTCTTCCTGTTTTTGGAAAATATAGTGGTAATGTAATAGATGCACCACAGATGAAAACTAAAAGAATTCTCTCCATACCGCAGGCAAAATATAAAAAAATCGTGCGATTCTCCATTCCATTTCTTCTTACATTCTTCCCTCCCATAAATGAATGTCTTAATTAAGATTATACATTCTTCCAAAGGACAAGAATATCTCGTGGATTCCTTGAGAACGCCACAAAAACGTCTTATGACCAGGTAACCAGGTTTTTAATTGCTTGCAATGATTGACAACACTGGACTTGCAATGATAGATCAACACTGGGACACTGGAAGCCAAGTTTTTCATTAAAAGGTTTACATAAAGTTTCGTACATTTTCACGTCGATAAAAACAAAATTTCTTTGCTACAGAGGCCGCAAAGCACCCCCATACCATAACATTTCCTAATTCACTGTTTATTTATTGCAGTTTATTGCAGGTCTTTGTTAGGCCAGGTTTTCACCAAGTTTTTTGTGATCCGTCTGAACCAAATTGGTTAAACATTGATTCGTCAATAAAGTTAATGCTAATTTATCATTGCAAGCAATTAAAAACGCCTCCGCAATCACCAGACATGAATCCCCTGCAACATATTTGGCATCTGCTGGAAAAAAAGTTCGGAAACATCATATAACATCCAAAGATTCTCTGAAACAAGCTCTACTGACAGAATGGGCAAATACAAGGTGGGCCAATAGAAGTCACCCTATTGGAAGATGCTCTTATTTTTACATTATAGCCTTGAAAATGTTCTTTAAGCCACCATTTACTCAATACCACATCCGAAAGTTGAAGGTAGCGGCGATAGCCAAAACTTGCAATAAATCGATGGGCGCCATGGTAACCATCCAATGAATAGAAGTGTGCAGGGCCAAACATGGCCAATGTTGTAGAGTTATCCGGGTGTCAGAGCGTTGTTAAACTACAAATTGTAAAATAAATCATGGGAATGCTGCACAATTTGGCTGATTTGATCAAGATTAAAAAGGATAAGATGACTATATTGGTGCTGGGTCTAAACAACAGCGGTAAATCCACCATAATCAATCACTTTAAGAAGCCAAACGAGCAAAGTGTTATAATGGTGCCAACGGTGGGATTCATGATTGAACAGTTTTATGGTAAGAGACACACTGGATTTTCCATATTTGCAATGCAATTATTTTGATAATTTTTTAGCTATGGGCGTTAACATTAAGGCAGTCGATATGTCGGGGGCTACGCGCTACAGAAATCTGTGGGAGCATCAGTTTAAGAACTGTCAGGGTATTATCTATGTAATTGATTCAAGTGACCGCATGAGATTTGGTAAGTACCCAGGTTAAGCTACTTCCACTTTCACTTGCTTTTACATTTGCCTTATAGTTGTGGTCAAAGATGAACTAGACTTGATACTGCAACATCCAGACTTGTCCAATCGCATTGTCCCCATTCTCTTCTATGGCAACAAATCAGATCTGGAGGATTCCCTGTCTAGTGTTAAAATAGCAGCAGGTGCGTAAGCTGACAGTTTACAATTCTCTTTACCCATTCACTTTATTGGCAGCCTTGAGCTTGGAAAACATCAAGGAGAAACCCTGGCATATCTGCTCCAGCAATGCGGTGTCCGGCGAGGGTCTGGGCGAGGGTGTACAGTGGCTGGTACAGCAAATACGTTTCGGCCTGCTGACCAACAAAGATGGTTCCAAAGTGAAGACCAAGCACATTAAATGAAAAAGTCCACATTTTATTTTTTAAAAATAGAATAAAACATCTCCAAGACCAGAATTATTTACCACACACTTAAAATGCAAAATACAATTTCATGTTCCATTTCATGAATTTAGGAAAAATTAACAGAAGTCGGGAGACCTTTAACTTCATTTACTAAAAATTAACACAGGCGAATTAAGTTGATTTTTATTTCCATTTGCTTTCGTTTGTTGTTGTTTTTAATTGTAAATAATATTATAAAGTTAACCAATAATTTAGCAATCTAAGAAATTAGCTGCCATCAAGAGTTCTAATGCGATTTCGGGTGCAATTGGAAACTCGGGTATTTCAGTGGAACTGTTGGTATAACGAACTTTGTAAGTGAAGTACATGCAAACCTTTTGCAGAACGTGTGACCTGAAAGTAGAGCAAAGAGAATAATTATTTTACTTTTATCTTATTTAAAATTTTTTAGAACTTAACATTGAAATGTAAATTAACCAGAACTTATAAATTACTTTTTTCGGACTTTCAAAGCTACGCAAGTCTGAAAAAATATGCCAAAAAAAGTTTTTTTCGTATTTTCTGTTTTAGGATTGTTTTTTGGATTAATAAAGTCACGTGTCAACGTCCTCTTTCTTAAACCCCATTTCAACCGAATTCTTTGATTTTATTGGGGGGGGGAAAAATTTTTTTTTTTTTTGTTCCAGCCCCTAATTCCCTCGAATCCCATGTTTTGAAGAACGAATTTTCTGTCATGGGATAGATCGTCATTTCGTCGAGTCTTAGCTTTTGAAGCCTTCTGAAGTACTAGTTCCGAATTTTCAGTTCTATGATCGCTCTTTACTCCGTTGAATTTCAACTTTGGATCCCGTCCTTGGGTAATACGTCCTCGTTTTTTATCAGGGATGCAAACCACCCGAAAATAAGTACTGGTTCGGTTCAGCGGTTCTCACTTTTTCTGAACCGCCGGTTCGGTTTATTATATGGTTTTTGGAGCTAACTGAACCGCGGTTTCGGTTCGGTTCAGTGGTTCATAAGGGCACATTATGCAGTATTATGATTTCTGCCGTAATGTGACTTTTCGCAAGCTTAGGAAATTGAATTCCAATAAACCATTTGAATTTCTTTTGCAGATTTGTCTATAAGTTTCTAGAAGAATGCCCTTCGGAAACAGAGAATGTCGGCTTGAAGAGAATTCGTACCATGCATCTTAAAAGACCCTATTTACCGTATTTTATGAGAAAAAACTCTCCTGGCTTAGATTGAATTATGGTAAAGAATAACTACAGAAAATTCAAAATATTTTTCCACCAGACGTCAAATCAATTATCAACTTTTAAAGAATGCAGATTGATAACAGGTGTCTTAAGAGATCAGCGGGCGATTGCGGAAGATTTATATGACTACATGTTGTATTATATCCCAGCAAACATTTTTATGAAATTTCTGATCACATTCGAGACTCTTTCGAGTCCTCCATCACTTTTTGAGCATATGCAAGATTAAGTTTCGAGTCTTCTTTTAATCGCGCATGATAACACCCAGCAAGCAAAGTTCGGAGCGCTATGAAAAAGAGCCGAGCTTAAGAGCGTTTTTGGAGAAAGCTTCCCAGCAAACATTTTTGATTAAACTCGAAACATTTTCGACCCCAGGGTCTGATTAAAATAGTCACAAATGCGCTTGTTTTCTGATCATAAATAATACTAATATCGGGAAAAAATGGAACCCTACCCGCGACACTTCATGCAGAGACGTTTTTAACCGGTCTTTCTAGATCAGTTTCGACTCATTTTCGGATCATTTTTGAGAGTCTATTTCGAGTCATTATTCAATAAATCACAGTTTGACGATATTCTTGAGTAATTTTCGAGTCTTCTTTTAATCGTTAGGTTCTAATCTCTATTTAATCAATAAAAAGGCTTGAAAAAGCCTCATTAAGGTGATTTTTGTTAAAACGATCTTACAAATATTGGGTGGGATTTGTCAAGTCATCCTTAAAGGTTATATCGATCCGGCATCGCTATGGATCAATTCGTCCTTTCAGTGATCTCCTTAGTAGAGGATCGACGGTATAATCGTATACAAATTATCTTAGGGAAACGATTAAAATTCCCAAACTAAAAAGTATCATTGGCTAGATGAAAGCGATTCACGTCCTAAAACTCGTCGGAGAACTGAACAGAACCATTTCTCTTTGTAGTTGTCGGTTCGGTTCAGCATTTCTGAAAGAAGGGTTGGGGCGGTTTCAGCGCGGTTCGGTTCGGTTCAAAGCCGGTTCGGTTTAGAACCGGTTTGCATCCCTGTTTTTTATACCCTTGCAGAGGGTATTATAAAATTGTCCGATTGTTTGTAACGCATAGAAGGAAGCATCTTCGACCTCATAATATATATATATCCTTGATCAGCATGACGAGCTGAGTAGATTTAGCCCTGTCCGTCCGTCTGTTTCTATGCTATCTCCTGCGACAGTTTTAAAGCTATCCTCACTAAACTTTGCACGAAGTCTTTTCGTACAAATACGCTGCACATTTGTCGGTTATTACTTAGATATAGTGTCATAGAAACGATCGGTCGCAAAACTAGTTTTAGTGAGAAAAACTTTTTTGTTTTCTAATGAAACGCCTCTAAACTTCGTATTTCTTAGTTTACTGTGCTTTTCCATGGTTCCACCAAATTTGATCGAAATCGGACATCTACATAATATAGCTGTCATAGAAAAGTAGAGTCTGAAAAGTAGTCTTAGAGAAAACTTTTTTGTTTTCAATGGAAATGTCCTAAAAATTGGCATGTATTTGTTGTCCCACACGATTCTAGAAAGTTTGGTCAGAATCAGATGACTATAGCATATAGCTGCCATAGAAACGATCGGTCGCAAAACTAGTTCTTGTGAGAAAAACTTTTTTGTTTTTAATGCAAACGTCCTTTACGTTGGCATATATTTATTTTATATACTTTAACACAATTCTACAAATTTTTTTCAAAGTCGGATGACTATAGCATTTAGCTCCAGTATGAATGATCGTTCGAAAAATAAGTTCTAGTGAAGAAAACTTTTTGTTTTAATTTTTTCCATGATTTCACTAAGTTTGGTCGAAATCGGACATCTATTTAGTATAGCTCCCATAGAAAAGTAAGGAACGAAAAGTAGTCTTATTTAGAAAAACAAACTGCAAAGGTATACAAAACTTCGGCCGAGCCGAAGTTAACTTTCCCCTATTTTTTTTGTATTATTTTATATTCAATATATTTCAGATGTAAGATCAAATTCCATGAGTTCCTCTAAAATGTACCCAGTGCGCAGAGACTATTTGGGAGACAAAAACCGAAAAGAAGCAAAAATAACTGTACTCCACTAAGCGAGCGCTTACTTATACCAAAGCTCCCAAGAATAGAGGCCCTGTGTCACTCTCTGACACAGGGGAACACTGACTTACACGGGTTTTACACGGTGATGCAAGCTTCATGAAGTTTTTGAAAAAACTCCCGATTGTGGGAAAGAGGTGTAGAGGGGCAAGCGACACCACTAGACCTCTTTCCTACAAGCGAGAGCTTTTTGAAGTTTGCATAAAGTGTTTGAAAAGTTTTTTTTAGGGGGTAATTTTAAGAAAGAAAGCTTTTTGAAAAACTTCGTGAAGTTTGCTCCACTTGAAAATCGGCTCTTGCTTTTAGGAAACTCTTGTAAAGACTGTGAGATTTTTTAGTCGACATTTATCAGAAAATTATGCTTTTAGGGGGTGGCACTTGAAATAGCCGCACAGATAACATATCCATCTAAAGGGTATTTGTATTTTTCACCATATTTTGTTAATCTCATACTTAATGATCACCCCTCGCACTTAATGTACAAGTCATGTCATTCAGTTGCGATAGACATACATACAAACGTTATGCATGTAAATACATATGTATTTGCACATACAAAAGTCGTGTTCGTCGCCGGTCAATAGGTCACCCCCACCCACCCTCATCACGGCTAGCAACACTGCATCATCATCAACTCAGCTTACGGTATCTGCATCAAACTTACGGTATTTCCCGGAAGTGCACTTCATTAGCCTCATTTTCAGCAAATTGTCCTGGGCCGGATAACATAGCCTTGATGGTGCCAGAGGTGAGAGCGTGTTCGCGTTTTACAATAAATTCATGGCCGTCGGATGAAATTAGTTTCACGTACATGGCGTCCGGCCCCTCACATCCGCCATAGATTTTATCGCTGCGCTGCTCATCCATTGCTATCATCTTGGCGGGGAGAATATCGGATAATTTTGCAAAAATTAAGAATGAGCCTTTTTTTAATATTTATATTTTATCTTAATCTTACTTGTCAAAAAATCAGTCAGTGACACTCTCACACACACACACACACATCAGAGATGAGCTGACAATTGCAAAAGGTAACCGGCGTTACTAAAATCACGAGTACGAGTACTTTTCATGTAACGAGTCAAAGGTGCGACACGCAGGGTATTAGAGATGGACGCGTGATAGGCACGCGTGGTTCAATATTTAGCGTTTATTTAAAATTTATAGAAAATGCTATTTATTATGAGGACGCGCTGTTTAAAAAATGAACTTTACGTATCTGAACTATTTTTAATATATTTTTCAATTATTCTTTGAATTTGTAAAATATTGAATGCTATTTTTGAGAACAAGAGATCTTAGAATGCCTGTTAATAAAGCATTAAAAAGTATGATTGATTTGGAAACATAAATTAAGCCTTTTCCGACCCCAAGTCCTTAATTCATACCCTCTCGGTACAGATCTGTAGAACAAATCCAGGCAGAGTAGCTTGCTCCACAATTGGATCTCGTGAGAGGAACAGAGATTTTACGGGCGCATTCAGCAAAGCGGCTCGATCACTGATTAATGATCAATTTTAAACCCTACTTCTCTGAACAAAATACCCACCTTTACGTTTCCAGGTTTACCCTCCTTCGCCTTCCCCCTCCCAAAAAAGACACCACAAATTAAAAAAACTCTTCCAAAAATTAGACTTGTGAACAAAATTGCGATCCGACTTTATTGATTACGTTGTTAAAAGAACAAACATTTTACAACTGAAGAAGTTTTGTTCTCGTTCTCATTTTTTTGTTTTTATTTTTCGCAAAACAATTGGGAGAGCCTGCCGTTAGTTTAGTTCTCATCGACCTCAGCCTCTTGTTCCTCCTCGAATTCGGCATCTTCGTCGGCAGTGGCTTCCTGGTACTGCTGATACTCAGAGACCAGATCGTTCATGTTGCTCTCAGCCTCAGTGAACTCCATCTCATCCATGCCCTCGCCGGTGTACCAATGCAAGAAAGCCTTGCGACGGAACATAGCGGTGAACTGCTCGGAGATGCGCTTGAACAGCTCCTGAATGGCAGTGGAGTTGCCAATGAAGGTGGCAGACATCTTGAGGCCACGGGGAGGGATGTCGCACACGGCGGTCTTCACGTTGTTGGGGATCCATTCGACGAAGTAGGAGCTGTTCTTGTTCTGAATGTTGAGCATCTGTTCGTCGACCTCCTTCATGGACATGCGGCCACGGAAGATGGCGGCCACGGTCAGGTAACGACCATGGCGAGGATCGCAGGCGGCCATCATGTTCTTGGCATCGAACATCTGTTGGGTCAGCTCGGGCACGGTGAGGGCGCGGTACTGCTGGGAGCCGCGGGATGTGAGTGGAGCGAAGCCGGGCATGAAGAAATGCAGACGTGGGAATGGAACCATGTTGACAGCGAGTTTGCGGAGATCAGCATTCAGTTGGCCAGGGAAGCGGAGGCACGTCGTCACACCAGACATGGTCAGCGAGACCAAATGGTTCAGGTCGCCGTAAGTGGGGGTCGTCAGCTTGAGGGTGCGGAAGCAGATGTCGTAGAGAGCCTCGTTATCGATGCAGTAGGTCTCGTCTGTGTTCTCAACCAGCTGGTGCACCGACAGTGTGGCATTGTAGGGCTCCACCACGGTGTCGGACACCTTGGGCGAGGGCACAACCGAGTATGTGTTCATGATTCTGTCGGGATATTCCTCGCGGATCTTGGAAATCAGCAAGGTACCCATGCCGGAGCCGGTGCCGCCGCCCAGGGAGTGTGTAAGCTGGAAGCCTTGAAGGCAATCGCACGATTCAGCCTCTTTGCGGACAACATCGAGTACCGAATCCACCAGCTCGGCGCCCTCTGTGTAATGACCCTTGGCCCAATTGTTGCCGGCACCAGACTGACCGAACACAAAGTTATCGGGTCTGAAGATCTGACCGAATGGTCCCGACCGGACTGAGTCCATGGTGCCGGGTTCCAGATCGACCAGAACAGCACGTGGCACATATTTGCCACCGGACGCCTCATTGTAGTACACATTGATGCGCTCCAATTGCAGGTCGCTGTCACCATGATAGGCGCCAGTGGCATCGATGCCATGCTCATCGGAGATGATCTCCCAGAACTGGAAAGAGAAGGGGAAATGGGGGGTAAAAAATGGGGAAAATTATATGAAAAAAAAAACCTAACAGGATTTAGTTGGAAGCATCTATTCTAGATTTCTAAATTTTTTGAAGAGGACATGAAAAACTCTCTCCTTGTCCTGGCTTCTAATACCGAGAACATTCGATTGCCGCAGCAACCATTTCACTTATTCATTTCGTTTTATATTGAAAAACCCTGAAAAGGAAATCTCTTTTCAGTAATCATTTACTTTTTGGAGCTCATCATTTAACCGGAATTCAAAGAAAAGCTACTATTTTGAAATTTCTTCCTGTTTGAATTTAACTTTTCTCCAACTCAACCTTATTGAACCACACCCCAATCAAATGTTGAGGAATGGAAGCATATAAATCCATCTACATCTACTGAGATTTCTCTAAAAGGTGAAGGGATTACAGGAGTACAAATAACTTGGGTCAATTTTCTATACAAGGAAAACCTTAACCTAGCTGCAAAATGGAAAAATCCACCTTCAAAAGCCCTGCGGACCCAAGCGGACTCCTTTATGAACGATTTTGTTCTCTTTTACAAAACAATCCTAATCTTTACGTAAACACACTACCATAAGCTTGGCCTTATGGTTGCATTATTTACAGTGATTTATCGCACAGTCACGCGTGAGGTCGACAGTCGTCTGCGTTGAGATGCCAACTTCTGTGTAAAGTATGAGGTCCTTAGTTCAAGTCCCAGAGAAGAAACGCAAAGAGCCACATAATGCGCAAACATAAGAGAGATATACAGCCTTGTACTCAATTCCATTTCCACAAAAAAATTGTGACTTAAAACCTGTTTTTGTACTAGATTTGGTGCCTAAATAACAAAGCTTTTGTGGAAGTGGAATTGAGAACAAGGCTGATAGAGTAACTATGGAGAGCAACGCCTCAAATGCTGGATGGATCGAAGGAAACAGAAAACAGTCGCAGGCTACTCTTACTCAAGGCCTCAGGAAGCTTAGTAAGAATATACAAAGACAAAGTGATATAACCTGTATTATGAAGGCGAGAGGGGATCTGTTATGGTTAAACAGCTGTTCAAGAAGGCCCATGCTCACTATGTAACAGCAAGGAATTAGTAGTTATGCAGCATTTTATAGGGCGACGCCCTGTTTTTAGATGTATTCCGTCTGTGTTGCTTTGAGAAACGCTTACTAACAGCAGAAGAAGAAATGGTTTGGAACAATCTGGCTAGATTTACATAATTAGATGAAGAAAAAATATCATAAATGAAGACTTTTAAAGTAAAAAGTTAAAATTTTAATATAAAACGTCCCAGCAAAACTTTTTTAACGGGGAAGAGTCTCAGGCGACTCGCCAAGTTATCGCATTCTGATCGTTTTTTGGGAGAAAGTGAGCCGCTTCAGCGACACTTCCAGAAGAGTCGCAAACGAGTCTTCCAGAAGAGTCGCAAACGAGTCTTTTAGAAGAGTAGCTTTCAGGAGACTTTTTTCGGCGATTGTTGAATCGCCCATCGCCGAAAAGAGTCTTCTGGGAATCGCAGGGAAGATTGCCGGAAGATTCAATCTTCTACCAATCTCCACGGCGACTCCCAGAAGACTCTTTTCGGCGATGGGCGATTCAACAATCGCCCGAATGTTGTTAAAACAACAGAAAAAAGGCTGACCGGTGACAAGAGCCAAGCTCTATAAATGTTTTATATCTTGTATAAAGGTTTGAAAGTATAAAAGCATCTACAAGCTAGAGATAGTAAGTACTCCAAAGTGAAGGAGAGTTTTCCCATCCCAACAACCCCAAGAAATGGTAATATCTAATAAATCGCAGCTTAAATCTGTTAGAGGGTACTTAAAAGATCCAAACACATATGAAATCCACATTAAAGAAAAAAAAGAAAACTTTAATTGCTTCAGAAGAGCGTGAAGTTTCTAGAATTGCTTCCAATTCCGCAAAGTCTGCTGCTAAAATGAAGGCATAAGCTAAAGTATCTGCAGCAAAACATCTTAAATGTTTTAAAATTAAGAGAAAACTAGCTCCAAATGACTTGTGGAAGCAAAAACGATTCCAATTTGCAAGAGAATATATGACGTGGTCTGTTAAAACTAACACTAGACTTATGGAATGGCGATGGGTATGCTTTACTAATGTAAATCGTTTTAATTTAGATGGTCCTGATGGATACCAATACTATTTTCACGACTTGCGAAAGAAAGAAGTTTATCTAAGCCAGGATAATGCTGCTATTCTAAACCAGTGGCCGGCAAAAAAAAAACACATTCAAATTTTTGCATTTGTGGTGTGCGCAGCAACAGACACGAAGTTGAGAGTAGCACAAAAACTGATTCAATTGGCTTTCCTGCTGAAGCAACGACGCAGCTAAACAAGAGCAGAACACACAGAGCCGCGACGAGGCAGCACGACGAGCGGTATACTGTGTGTGAGTCGACTGCGCTGCTTTTAAGAGTTTGCCTATGCCCAGTAGATAGCGACGCAACACACACAGCGTAACCTAATTGAAAATGCATGGAGGGATGACTTATGTAGCGACCGTGCACACCAAGAGCTTGGAGGAGCGGAGAATTTTGTATGTAAAATTCGTAAGCTTCTGTAGCTCTGGTTCGCTTTCTGCGTGCGGGGGGCCTAAGTTCACAAGAACCAGCTGAGATTTGTGCAATATTCCACAGATTGTAAGGAGAACTAGTTTACAAAAGTAGAGGGAAATTCTAATTAAATTTAAAAGCAACTGAAGCTTGACAGAAACCTAAGAATCTTCAAATATTTTCAAAAAATCAAAATGGAAACATTTCGGAGAAGACTTCAAATGGTTTCAAAGCAGAAGCTAGCAAAACAAGAGCTCTTAACTCACATTGGTAGAAGCAGATGGTCTAAAAAGTTAAAGTACCAAAAATGAAAAAATTTTGACTTTTCCACAGGAAATCGATTTCCTTATAAAGCAACTATAGCTAAGTGAAGCCAGATGGTCAGACAAGGTAAGTCACCTAGGAAGATGCTGATATACAGTACCTAAATAAAGCAAAAGAGGTTATGGCCCCAAAAATTAATCTTTCGAACAGATGGCAGACAATCGGATGCACTTATAAGGACCGAATTAAAGTCTCTTGCAGACACAGAGCAATTTGCAGTCCACACATCAATTTACAGTACATATGTACCAGACTGGGTGACTCAGGTCCCACCTAAGCCTCAGCATGTATCATGTGGGTGTTGTATGCTCGTAGGAGCCATATAACGAGTTGTTTGGGCTGAGCTCTGTGATTAACATATATTGGCGACGTCGGCGACGGTTGGCTCAGGCCTTACCATTTATGGTGGGCTCTCGACGAAGGCGACAAACATAACGTCATCTGCTGGAAGAGAGGTAGGCGGCGGTGTCGCGCAGACACAGACACTTAAGTGTGGGTAGAGTGCGCGAGCGAGCCGCACAGCTGTCGTTTTTGCTTCACTTGGCATTGGTTGCAAGCAAATCAACAAATAGTGCGACCTCAGACTCTTGGCTTGCTTCCCACCTACCTACCCTCAGACTCCCCTCTCAAAATTAAAAATAAGAGAACGCTTACATCATCGCCCACTCACACAAGACAAGCGGGCGTTGTTGTTGCAGCGGTCTCAAAGCTCAGGCGATCCAGCCAGCGACCATATGGCGCTTAAAATCGACTTTTTGAGGATATTACGTCACAACAATAAATTGGGCTCGGTTGTTTATGTCAAGTAAACAAATAAAACTATTAACTTAATGAAGTTTGTTAGAAAGTAAAGGAAAATATGCGTGATTGCACAGCCGGCGTCGGCAGCGGCTTACTCATACACATACATACATACATACGTATACCTGGGCTTAACATATAAAATGTTGCAGCTGCTGCTATTTTCGACTTGTTAAGGGTGGATTTTCCAGGACATGATTATTGATTACTTTTTGGAAAGGACGAGAATGAGACCATGACGCAGCGAATTCGTCAGCAAAAATTCGTACGCATGTGCAGGGAAAAACCGCACCCGACTTCAAGACTTCAATTATGTTCATGTGTTTGTTTTTTTTTTTTGTGTGTATCACAAAATTCCTTTGCCATGGAGATGAAGTTGGGGAGAGAGTAAGTGAGAGAGAGAGAGAGCCCCGTTACTCGAAGTACTTATAAAAATAAATTGAAGTTGCATTTGTATGTATATGTATGTATGTTTGTATATGGCTAGATCAAGGTGTAATTGCAAACGCATAGCGTCATGAATAGAAAATAGCCAGAGATAAGATAGAAGCCGGCTGGTACAGGGAACGCAAATTGAAAGTTGCTATAGGTACGTGTGTACATATCGATCGAGTATTTATACATATATATCCTACTCTCTTATACAGGGCGAATCGGTCAACGACAACCGGTTCAGCCATTTTAGTTAAAAAATGACGTCATGTGCTCTCTCGCTGCCTGCCTCTCTATGGTTGAACAACATAGCGGCAAAAACCGGCCGACACACATAGAGAGCAGAGAACTCAATTGGGGATTTGTGTGCAAGTATGTATGTACATATGTATGTATGCATAAAAGAAAATAACCCTTCACCAAAGTTGCTTTCACATCAAGTGGGGGAAAATGAAGAAAGTATTTTGATGACTCACGACCAGAGGCATACAAACTAACATAGAAATGTGAGACACACCCAAATATATATATGTATGTAAATAAGTATGTAAGTCAATGTCCCTAATCCCTCTAGAACACACTAGGGCGTGTACAAAAACTGCAAGAAGCTCAGCATCATTTCATTTGCCGGTGCTCTTATACATAAATATGTTAATGTGTGTGTGTGCTTAAATGCCGGTGGTGGCCTCAATACAAATTTCTGCCACATGGACAGTGCAAAAAATGACGCCATATTGGCAACTGTACTTCTCTTCTTAATTCAACAATCTTTTAATTGTCTAATTGTACCATTTAAGCCTACAAAAACATACCTTAGCTCCGATCTGGTTGCCGCACTGGCCAGCTTGGATGTGCACGATTTCTCTCATTTTGTACTGGGTTTAATTTTTTTCTGACTTTTTACTTAAAAATATCTTCTCTTGCTTTTAGCTGTCGAACACAAACGCACTACTGTCCGCTTCACACGACGAATACTGTCTGAGTCTGAGCAAATTCGAGTTCGGCCTTTTATGCCCGCTGAATTCGCCGGCAAAAGCTACACCTACAATTTGTACACAAAACGTATATCGATTGAAGGCGGGCACAGAATGTTGTTATCGTTGGCGCCTTATTTGATTTGTTTTCGTTTTTTCTTTAGCAATTTTGATTAAGCTGGTTAATGGTAATTTGTATAGTTATAGTTAAATGCTGAGATTTTCTATTGGTGTTTCTATTTGGCTAAACAACTCATTGTTGATCTGCATTTCGTCTGTTGTTTGGGTCGATTAATATCGCTTGAAAAGTATCGAATTAGTTCATTTTGAATCAAGTTCTCGGCGAATTCGTATTCACTCAGGCGTTAGGAACAAGCCTCCAAGCGTTAGGATATTTATTGGATTTGCCAAAATACCGAAAACAGCTGGCTGGGCGGGAAAAACTGTTTAAGTTCAACTAGGGTTGCCGAGTGGCATGGATCAAGGATAAACAATTGCTCAGACAAAAGTTCATTTCTGTTGGAAAAGTTAATCTTTAGTTAGCTAACTCAGCAGTTTAAGGTTTCATCGTGTACGCCCGCACATGGCTCATATCGTAATTATGCGGCGAGAAACGAGAACGAGAGTCATACGATCTGATTTCCCAAGGGTAGAAGAACCACATAAACCTCGTCCGCAAAATGTAACACATAGTCTAAAGATTTACCATACTTCATGGTGAATTTTATATATTTCTATAGGAAGTAGAAACATGATAAATCTAATACTAATATCCATGAAACAGTAACTGAATAGACATCCAGCTCTTTTTGGTGTGTCAATGCATAAATTGTTAACAGTTGTGAACAAACGCTACTTTTTCCAACTAAACTCATTACTTATTAAACATTAGGAAGGTCGCCAAATTTTGCATTTAGGCTTGATAATTAATTGCGGATCGAATATTCAACTTTTTATTCAACTTTTTTATGCAAAATAGGTTAAGAGGGGTTGTAAGTCGCGTGCGTTAGAAGTGTAAGACTAGTGAGGACAGTTAAATTTAATAGAAAATTTTATATTTCTGGTAATGTGTATTACAAAAGATTGATTTAGTGTTCTTAAAAGATTTTTATTGATTTAGTTACATTAGCTAAGCATAATTTAATCGTTGGAATTTAGGGCTACAAACTTCGAAAAAAATAGAAGGGTTTCATTCGGTGTTGGAACCGTCGAAACTCTTTGGTCTCCGAATCTCGGAGCGGGCTCAGATGGTTCGAACCAGGGTTCAGGACTAATTTTGATTATCGTTAATTCAGAAAACATGTAAGAAAATGGCACAAACATAAACATTTTACTCCTATATTTTCAATATAAGATTCGAGCTTTGTTTAAGTTAATCATTCTTATGTTTTCCAGTAAACTTACTTATACTTGGGTTGTCGAACTAGCTAATGCAACAAATGCGCAATTTTAAAGTTTTTACAATGCATAACTTTGAACAGAGGCACACAACACAACAAAGGAGGCATCAGGTTGATCGGACGACGTTTCGTGAGGGACCAAATCCTCACTCATCAGCGATCTTGAGCCTGAAATGTCTGTCCAAACAGCAGTCTCTCCATGCCCGCGACGGCAAAACTGTTTGGGACAGTAAAAACTGCATGTTAACAGTATTAAGGTCATTAAAATAGTCATAAAAGTTTTTACAATGGTTAAAATAATAACGATGAAATGAAGCTTTCTAGCAATATAATTTTTGAATTCCGTAAAAAGGAGCACTGTTATAAATATTTGTCACTTTTTCATTGTTTTCTAGCTCTAGGCTCAAAAAGAAAAAGAAAATTATATAAGAGTCATAGATGCTTTGATTCATGTGTTCTTGTGTCGACTATAGAATTCAGCATTATGTTTCTTTGACAACTGTTTTTGTTCTAAGTTCAAAAATATTAGATTTCTTGGATCCAAAATATAGATTCTTACATTGGGATTGAGTTTTTAGTGTACCAGCATTTTTAAACGCTTTCTAAATATTCGAACATTATCGTAATTACCAGGGTCACACCGGTCCCCTACTTCTAAACGCTCTTGGGACCATTTGTTGCCTTGGTCTGCCTCCAATGTATGCCAGTGTTACGAAAATGTGTGCCTTTCTCTCTTACGCTGCTCCACTCTTTCACAGCAATCTTTACTTTTGGCCTCGGTCTTCAACAACTCACACTTTGACCGCTTCTAATGGTGTTTTTGGGTTGTGTCGACCGACCAGCCTAGTAACAACAACAGCCGCTCAGCACCGAGCACACAATTAACCAACCCGTTTTTTTTTTTTTTCGGTTGCGCTCAGACAACCGAAAATATGGGTTGAGAGTTTTTACGTGCTATGGTATTACAAATATTGGGTTCACATTATAGCAGAAAAAATTATAAAAATTTTGCCGAACCCGTTTCGTTTTTTATACTTTAGGTTTTCCGGATGTTTGTACCGAGAAGCATCCGACACGATTTTCGTGACCTGTTGTACTTCCTCTTTTATCGATTCCTCCGCCCCTCCTTTCAACCAATACCATAACGATCCGATTTTTATTAAAAATTTGTTTTGAATGACGGCCCCCTCGTATTTATACGTTTCTTGCTTTTTTGATTCCACTAGTTTGTGACCGATTACCCTAGAAAAGTTAGGTTTGAACACTTTTACTTCACCCCCATGACCCCACAGCCCACCCCCAGCCACCACCCCCCACCCCGGTTACCCCGAACGCGCTCCCGTAGAAAATTAAGTGCTAGGAATTGGTTAAATCTATTGTTGAGCTATTCTAGCTTCTGGCTCCTTTATATCTACTTAACAGAGACACCCAACACAACAAAGGATATAAACAACAAGGATACACGTACAAACACGGACAATTTTAATATACCCCTCAGGGTGAAAAAACCGGTCACAAAAGTATTTCAAGTTTTTTTTTGAATTGAATAAGTCTGTAAAAATTTGTTCTTCTTTTTTTTTTTTAAATTAGAACCTAGCGTTTAATCTCATTTCGGGAATAGCAGAACGCCTAAAAGATCCTAAAACAATCGTTTGTTTGTACTTTAATTCCTCGTTATTACTTGTAAAAGCTCTAACTTAACATGCCTGTAGTATATCGATTATAATCTGACCAATTTTTTGAAGGTAAATAATAATAAAAAAACAATATAACAGCCCTGTTAACTTAACATTCCATTAATACACTGTTAATTTAACAAAAAGCTAGCTTACTTAAGTTTACGCCTTTGTTTGATATGAAATTTCGTAACAATCGAATCACCAATATATATATTATATACAAAAGACAAAGAAAAATATTCATATTAAAATTTATTAAAGCCAGCGTTTGGCTCTGTTAAAGCTTCCATCACTATGTACGATAGTTATCGATATCGATACCAACAGGTGCAATAGCTTAGTGTTGGCGTTCTAGCTGTTTAGTAGCTAGATCTAGCAACTTTAATATATAATCCAGCGATGTTCCTCCATAGCCCCCAGGGGCCGAGCGCAATCGGCTCTTTACGAGCCGAGCGCATGCCGAAGTCGGGCATATGAGCGTAAGTAGAGCTGTCTTTGCCTTCATTCGCTGCCCAGCCGTCGTTGAGGGCAGTTTAAAGCTGGGTTGTGTCGCTTTAATATCGCACACGAATACACTCACACTTTTTGGCCTCGCTCTTCTTGATCATCGCGATATAATGTTTTGAAAATGCTATAAGCTATAAATCTGGAAACTTTTAAATTATGTTTAGCTATTTTCAGCTATTTTGAAATTTATGAGACGAAGTGCAAAAAAATGCCTATTAAATTGGGCTGAAACCTGTACATTCTTCGTGTTTCCCCCCGGGCCCGGACTTCTGAGAGGGGCCCGGAGCCCGGATTTTTGGCGAAAACTTAAATAAACAAGCTGCAATTGATTTTTAATTGATTAATGCCCAACACTGTTAATAATTCATTGAAAGTTACGTCTTTACAAGTTACTGTTGGATTTTAGTCCGAAAACCACAGTTTTTTAGGTTTAAGTTTTAGCTACTTTTTTTAAATTAGCAACTTTTAAACGTCATGTTCTATTAACACTGATGGCTTGTCGATAGCGTATTATATATATATTAATTTAAAAAACCCCAGTGCCAATCAATTTCAATTTATTAAAATTAAACGCCTTCTTGGCACAGTGTGACCGTAGGTAGAAAGTGTGAAAATATCATAAGATCAGCTTTTTTTGAATGGGAAAAAATGGCTAGTGGTTTTTTGGCCTTGCTTAAAGCATCTCATTATCCCCATCTGGTCACTCTAAAAAAAATGGCGTAGTGTAAAACACAGACAAGACAAAATTTACACATACACACTCACACTGTGTTGCTGCCAAAGTGGAAAAATAGTAATTTTAATTTGCAAACTCAGTGTGTGTGTGTGGCAGTTTCAGCAGATTAAGGGTGCACCTGCAGCACCCCGTCTGAGTGGACATTTAGCTTCAGTTGGCCTAATCTTAATATCAAGTTACCCCCACATCATAATCCACCCAAATATTGAAATAATAAAAAAAAAATCTGATTGAAAGAAAAACCAGTGCTGCTGCTGCGAGCGAGCAAGTGAGCGAGCGAGAGCGAGTGAGAAAGATATGTATTGCATTTGCATTTCGTTGTGTTTGTGTGTGTCCGTGGACTCTCTTCTTCGGTAAAAGTCGGCCTTTCTAACTAAAACCACTTGGCGTTTGGGGAAATTCGAAAATGAAATTAAATAATAACAAATAATGCGTTACAACATCAATGAGATCCACGACCCGCTGGCAATATACATAGTTACTTCACGGACGTGGTAATTGTGCAGGAATTTGATTTTATTGGTAAGTATAAGGTACTTAGTTGAGTGTGTGGAGAGTGGAGAGGAAGTGGCCAGCGCCACCAGCTAGCAAATCAATACTTTAAGGGGCTGCCATTCCGTTCGCGTTCGCCGTTTCGTTAGTTTTTCTTTTCCCCATTCGTTGGCATCGCGAACGCCTTGTCCGCCGTCGCAACCGCCCCCGCCCCGTCACCACCACCTCCCGTACTTGTGGCCCAAAGACAAAATAAACTCTGTGTGTGCGTGTGCTTGCTTTGTAATAACGAGTAAATTTTCTGCACATACAAAAAAAAAAGAAAAAGAAAAGAAGACACAAAAACCAAGAAAAAAGAGACCGAATAAAGAAATTCACATAAATTTATGTAGAATTGTGCGTGCGTGTGTGTTTGTGTGTGTGCGTGCGGGCGAGTGTGTGTTAAAAAACAGTTGTTTTTAATAAAAAGGGAATTTGTTGTTGTTGTTGTACATATTTTTAGCTTTTTCAAGCTCCTTATTGAAATTATTTATAACTAGCTACAACTAAAATGTTTTCTTTTCGGCGCAATGATTTACGTGCTTAACTTGAAATGTACAACAAATAATATGTACATACTTTTATACAAACATATGATGCAGTAATGTAAGTATGTAAAAAGAAATGTGGGCGTCTTATGTATGTATGGGTTGTGTGTGTGTGTGCAACAATCCCAATAGTACTTGGAATATTTTGTGGAAACTATTGAAAATTCAACACATAGAGAGGCTATGTACAATATATGACATTTATGTACCTTATTGTTACCAAAAACTGATTCGCACGGGGGCGTGGCCCTGCGAGATATACACACCACAAGCACCGCTTTTCCCCCTTTGTCCACCTGTCGATGGATTTATCTTTGTTCTTACGGTCAGGTTGGATTAAGCTAAAGCATGAAACATTTTTAACCCAAAATATTGCTGCAAGAATCTCATTTTTATCTTCCGCTAAACAAAACTATTGGCCAACAGGAAGAAAGGTTCCTTTTCTCTTTCCATCTCGACCCCGAAATCCTTTGTTAGAAAGAAAAGGTTCGCTTATTTCAAACTCCACTGCCAAATGTTCATAGCAGTGAACCGATTGATTTTTTCATTCGAACACGTTGGGAATCCATCCTGAATCGTGCCATTTAAAGCCTGGAAGATGTCAAAGAACAGATTAAGCGATTAAGGCCCCTGCAAGCTGGCCAAAGCATTCCCAGAGGATACAGTTTCCCCCTCTATGGCGTCTGTTAATTGCTGTTTTTGAGGTAATTGAGGTGGGCTAATCGACCTACGTAAGGTACTGTGAAGCTTATTTACTTAGGCCAAGAATAGGCCCATTGTGTTAGCATATAAACCACAAACTTTACTCCGAAACAGTAAAGGAAGGGTCATTCCTTTTAAATCACTTAAAAAGTAGCACAAACTTGAGCAGCAAATCAATCTCTATTTTAAATACTGTGTTAAAGTGTCCTACGAGAATTTCTACGTGTAGGGAGGCATGTGAGTTCAATGTTTCGGTGTCCAGGCACCCACACGAGACTATATTCAAAAAAGCCATCTCATTCAGTGATTTGCAGCACTTACAGCCGTGCTCTCATTTTCGCATTCGCAAAAGTTTTGCAATTTGAAACCGGGTTTTCGACCAAATTTGCTCTCCAAATCGCTAAACTTTGCGAATGCGAAAATGGGAGCAAGGCTGTTAATAAGGTTTTTTGGAAGGGGAAAAATTAAATTGGTTCGGTTCAGTGGTTCACACAGTTTTTGAACCTCAGTTTTTGAAGTTAACTGAACCGCGGTTCCGGTTCGGTTCAGTGGTTCGTTCTTAATTTATTACACAGTGCAAGTCATAAATTGGATACGCCTTCGCAATCCTCTATTTTTGAAGAACATATTGAACTTTAAAAAAAGTCTCCAAAGGACTTGGCCCTATCACATCGTAAAGGTACTTTTTTGATAACCAAAATAACCATTTTTATGAAGTCTATATATCATATACCGTATGGAAGTTTGTTTTTTTTTTGTCTTTGGCAAAGTTACAGATGTTACAGAACATTGCATCTAGGTGCTTCAAATTTGCAAAAATATCGAAAAATGGCTTTTTTTTGCCAGAAACTGCTAAACTACTGGGAACTCTGCAAACCTTTCTTCAGCAAAATTATCCCAAACAACACAATAAACCACTCTCTGATACATGCTTCATACGAACACTCTTTCATAACGTTTCGGTTCTACGAAAGTTATCTTTTCTAGGTATCAAACAAGAAAGAAAGTCGGTCAAGCCCGACTATACATAGTCTGTACTCTGTACCTGTGAAGTGCTGCCCATCACCGTTGCGTCCGGTGCTGCCCATAATTGTTTGTTCGGTAAGCCCAAATGGACACTGCCAAGTTCTGTTAAAACCCAATATCACACTAGCATAGGCGGCCAAAAAAGGGTAGCAGAAGGCTAGTTATTCAAGGATACTTTACCAATAAGTAAATAATTGTTTGTTTTCCTTATAACTCGACTATCGTTCATCCGATCTTTACCATTCCTTTGGCGGATCGATGAAGAATCCTGATTACTAAATATGTCCAGAGAGAACGATCTTCTACCTATTAAACTGTGGGAGATATGACGTTTTTTCGTCAAAAATTGATCCTTTGATGGATTTTTTTAGTTTCGGTATGTTCTTCAAAAATAGCGGGGTACGAAGGCCTTAAAAAGTGTTATCAGCAATGCTCCCATTTGTATACCCTTGCAGAGGGTATTGTAAAATTGTGCAGTTGCATCTCCGATTACAAATATATTTTTGATTAGCATGACGAGCTGAGTTTATTTAGCCCTGTCCGTCCGTCCGTCTGTTTCTATGCTATCTCCTCAGTCAGTTTTAAAGCAATCTTAACCGGTCACCGGTAGTTTTAGTGAGAAAACCTTTTTTGTTTTCAATGGAAAACGCGTCCAAACTTCGTATTTCTTAGTTTACAATCCTTTTCCATGTTCTCACAAAGTTTGGTCGAAATCGGACATTTGTATAGTATAGTCTGAAAAGTAGTCTTAGTTAGAAAAACTTTTTTGTTTTCAATGGAAATTTCCTTGGCATTTACTTATTTGGTATGCTTTAACACAATTCTACAAAGTTTTGTGCAAATCGAATGACTATAGCATATAGCTGCCACAGGAACGATCGGTAGAAAAACTAGTTCTAGTGAGAAAAACTTGTTTGCTTTCAATGGAAACGTCCTTAACGTTGGCACATTATATTTTATGTAATTTTACACAATTCTACTAAGTATTGCCAAAATCAGATGACTATAGCATATAGCTGCAGTAAGAATGATCGGTCGAAAAAGAAGTTCTAGTTAGAAAAACTTTTTTGTTTTAAATAGAATTGTTAGTTTGATATGCTTTTCTATGAACTCACGAAGTTTGGTCGACATCAGACATCTATATAGTATAGCTTCCATAGAAAAGTATGATCCGAAAAGTAGTCTTAGTTAGAAAAACTTTTTTGTTTTTAATGGAGGCTTCGGCCGAGCCGAAGTTAACTTCCCCTTTTTTTGCAATTTTAAACCTGTTTTTCGACCAAATTTGCGATTGCGAAAATGGGAGCATGGCTGTATATACTTAATGAAGGCCTGCTTTCCGTTTACGCAAAAAAACCGGTTCTTAACTTAAATTTGCAAGGAAATTTTTTCCGAACTTTCGAAAAGTAAGGCAGTCCGAAAAGTAAAAAAACGCCACCCGTGTGAGAAAAGCTATTTTTTGACTTTTCGAAAAGTTTTGAACCTAACTGTATTTGGCCTAGCTGATCCTTACATTTTGTAACATTTTCACACCAAATACACACACAAAGTTGGTGGGCAATTGCTGGAGATGTAAGGGATCGCATGTTTTAAATTGGTAGGCAGTCACTTAAATCCAGCGTTAACCGTATATGTAGAAACAATCCAAAATTTATATATCTTAAAACTCGTCTGTGAATTGAAACGAACCGTTTTGCTTTGTGGTTTTTGGTTCGGTATACAATTTTTTAAGGGACATCGGATCTGCTCGCGGTTCGGTTTATCGGTCGGTTAGGTCTTGAACCTTTACTCGGAGAACCCGCTTGGATTATCGAATCGGACCCAGCACCAAACCTTCCAAATTGTTAACCTCCCGAGTCAGTTTGTTCAGAACTTACAAAACTATTACAACATCAGAATCTCGCAGCATTTTTATTTCCAATTTATATTCAAACTCGGCATATTGCTACTTCGAGAAAGAAAAAAGCATATAATTATAAACATAGAAGGTGAAACTAGCTTTTCATTTTTAAGTCCAGGCATTTTCGTAAGCCGTGGTAGAGAACTTAAATAATAAATTATAAAACGAGCCTTTCGAATCAAGGGTTTGGCGCTTGTTTTAAATTACCCCTTGTTTTTCTTAAATTAAATTTTTTTTGCACAGTTTTCAAGGCGGGCTGAATAGCTGCCGTTTCATGTCGCATATTGTCTTAAAAGGTTTGCGTGACATAAACAATCGGCTTCCCGCAGTAAGAAACATGTTTCGAAACTATGCGATTGAGGAACAGCGGACGCAGAAAAGCGATTGTTTCGCCGTCCTGTTGGAACCAAAAGTTGCAGTTCGAATAGGCATAAATAAGTGGTTTTTTATGGCCCGATATCGCTTTCCATTCATGTTTAGGGCTGCTATAGTATCATCGTCGAAGAAGAACGCTTCAATGATCCTTTCCGTACAAATTCCAGAGGTTGCTTTTAAAATAATTGAAGATTTCCATTGACTTGGAGGTCAAAGAAGAATGAGCTCATGATCAGTTGTCTCACAATTTAGAAAATGTTTCAAGCGCGTTGTGGTGGCATGTACTTTGCCATCTGAACTAAAGAAACTAAACCATGAACCTTACTTACTTATTTAAACCTGTTTTAAGTAGATTAATTGACAATTCACCCATTAATCCTTAAGCTTATCCTGTTCCTATTTTAATGACAGAATATTCAAGACTCCCCTTCCAATGTATTAGTCACTTTTCCACTAACCTAAGTTCAAGTTGCGCCAACAAAATGCAAAATGAAAATCGCGAATTATTGGACAATGTCGAGAACATTGTATTGAAACTGCTGGCAGACCTTATGTCGGAGGGATTGGCCACATTAAAAGTTCCCCTGATGGAACAGAGGCCAGACGTTAGTTCATTTCGCCGGGTGACATACAACAATCATCGGAGCCGACATCGTTTCTGTCTCATGGTATATATGCTAGCCGAGATTCATCGCCATTTGGCTGGTGGTGGCAGTTGCACGGTGCGTAGTCTTTACTACCGCGATACCCAGCTGGTGAGGTCTCAAACGTACATTGTGGCAGCCAAATTGGATGTGTGTCGCATGCTGAATACGGCACCCTTTCATTTGGGCGTACTCTCCGCCTCCAAGGGACTGCTGGCAGGTTAGTTATACTATCTTCCTTACCGAAATTGATAACCAAACTGAACTTCTTTTAGGTGACATTCGTATGGAAATGACCAATGGAGATGTTCTAGATTGCAGCGTCTATTCCGGGGCCATCTCTATGCCAACGGATTTCGAGAAGGTCGAACGCATCGATACCAATGCCCAGCTGGTGCTGATTGTCGAAAAGGAATCGGTATTCGAAAGCTTGTTGTCCCGCAATGTCTTTAATACCTTCGGTCTGCGCTTTATACTAGTAACGGGCAAGGGTTATCCGGATAGCAGTACGCGCCGCATTGTACACCGTCTGGCCACCGAATGCCACCTGCCCGCCTACATACTGGTGGATGCTGATCCATTTGGCATTGAAATCATGCTCGTCTACCGTCATGGCTCACAGGCCATGAGTTTTACATCGCATCGTCTGGCCACACCGATGTTGCGTTGGATTGGCCTCCATCCCTCCGAAATACACACGCTAAGCAATTGTGCCGTGCCACTCAGCCGCAGAGATAACAAGAAAATCCAAGATATTCTGGCACGCAACAACATTAGCCTGGGAGTGCGTCAGGAGTTGTGCATCCTACAGCGTTTGCAACTGAAGGCAGAAATCGAAAGTGTCATTGACTTTTTGTGCGCCGATTATATACCAAATAAAATCAATCGACAATTGTTTCTCTAGAGATTAGGAAATTGTTTAACTAGTTATTAAGAAAAGAGCTCTGGAACCTTGGAAATTTGCCTAATGTACACACGTACTACATAAATATAGTTATAAGTAAATACTGTGGGAAGTTAATGACTAATTCCCCAAAACACTTCTTTCTTTAAATGTGACCCCTGCAGGCAGTAGGCATTTCATTAAAAAGGCGAACCTTACAAGCCTACTGTATCTTTTCCCTTTTTGTTGAAGAAGCAAAGAAATCGTGAATCTATCTATTTTTGAAAATTAACCAGAATTTTTTATAGTATTTTGATATTATTTGATATATAAAATTTGTGAAACCATTGTAAAATACTAGCAAAGACTATATAACACAATGTGATAAGTAACGCCCATTCAAATAAACGTCAAGCAAATTAAAGGTAAAATTGGCTTGACTGGCAAAGCTTAACAGAAATCTGCGACCATCCCTCTTGATTAACCCGCCAATTTGTGCTCTAGTTGAAGATTTTGCTTTAGCTACACTTATATCCGTCGCGACTAAGCTAGCCGTGGCTTCACGCCGAACCTTTCCGTTCTAAACCAATTTTTGGCGAGCCTGCTTGGGTTTTTTTGGGTCTTTATCCTGTTGGAATACCCATTTCATGTTAAAAGCCAAGTAGATGTAGGTTGTAGGTTCCAAACTGCTTAACATTCACCATCTGATCTAGCAACCGCAGATATTCTTGTCCCTTTACATATAAAGGTAGAGTTAAAATATGAAATGCAAACTTTTATACAAAAATCATGATACCATAGCAAGGTAGCGCTTTGGTTCGATGATTCAAAGGTGTATTTCGGTACATCAAACTGAAATGGTCGCACTCGATTTCCTGGTGTAGCGAATAACTTCTATCGAAATCTGTACAAAATGTAATCTGCGACTGTGTGGCCCTGGGTTTTCTGTGTGTTTTCAGCCCTTGGGTTCTATAAATACTCGCGCATGGGAAAAGACACTTCCGGTTGCACTACCTTGTAGTTATGGTATCATGTACTAAAATCACTAGTGATTTCCGTGTCACCACCGAAAATGTTTCGAAGTTTACTGTGCGACTTCTCTTGGACTCCGTGCACATAGTTTTTATACCCGTGCAAAGCGTATTATAATTTTGCCCAGAAGTTTTCAACGCAAAAAATAGTCACATCTGATCCCATACACTATATATATTCTTGACCAGGCGATGAGCAGAGTCGAGTGAGCTTTGCCCGACTGTCTGTCGGATGACTATATATGACTATATCTCACTGCTGCCATAGGAGAAACTTTTTTTTTAGCGTTTCAAAAGTCAGCCGTTATAAATTTTATATGCTTTCAATCAGATTAACAAAATTTGATCAGATAACTATATATGTACTGAAAAATCTTTTTTGTTTTCGATGTAAGCTTTCTTTAACTAGGCCATAATATGTAAAATACGGCCCTATTCCGAATTCTGAGACAGTTTTCGTGCAAACGTTGGTTTTTCTAATGTAAAGTTAGCAATTTGATATGAAAAGTAAGAAGAATGTCTATGGTTACCAGATCAGATCGTCTCTTTTTGACGAATTGAATCCACTTAGAAATGAGCAATCGGTTTCAACTGCTTGAACGAATTCGGTTTTTCTCAATCCGAATCTAGTAACCGTAGATATGTTGTCACCCTCCATAAAAATTTGTAAAACTTAAATTAGAAAACTTTTAACAGAGGCACACACCACAACAAAGGAGGTTTTCCAAATGGAGGCCACACACTTACAAAGGGGAATGACTGTCTTAGGCTGTCTTTTTGGTGTTTTGCGCGCAAGCTGCCTTTGGAATTCCCAAACAGTTTTGCCGTCGCTGGCATGGAGAGTCTGCTCTTTGGATAGACATTTCAGGCTCAAGATCGCTGATGAGTGAGGATTTGGTCCCTCATGAAACGCGTCCGATCAACCTGAAGCCTCCTTTGTTGTGGTGTGTGCCTCTGTTTAAAGTTATGCCAATAGCATAACAAGACCTCGAGCCAGTAAAAACTGCAAGTTAAATTAGAAAAGCCAATGTTAACACTAAAACCGAAGAGGAATTCGGAACAGGGCCGATAGCTTTTGAACATATTCTGCAAACTTTGGTCGAAATCATTTTTCAAATGAGCTAGATGGACAAGGACTTAGACTCATAAATGGTTTTTGGATAATGAACCCGATCACACCTAATTTAATCACTCAATGGCTACAAATCTTAGAACAACTTATTCGAAATGGCCGCCTTGTGCCAAAGATTCTCTGGCCACTCATCGATCGCAGTGCGCACCTTATGCATTGGGAAATTGTTCACTGCTCGGACAAGGGCGCGCTTCAAAGACTCAATTATTGGGTGTCGAGTAGAGCAAGCCATAGCCTCGAGAACGGATCACAGTTTGTCGGATTCAGGTCTGGGCTACTAGCAGACCAATCATTTTGAGCTGGAGCGGAGTCTTGTGGAAAGGTCCACGGCTTGTTTGCAAATAAAGCCGTGTGAGAAGAGGCTTCGCAACCTTTTCCAAAATGTCAGTTATCAGCCACTCGACGTGTCTTCCGGAAAATGTCTCCTCGGGCTGCTTACCTTGGGGTCGTATTTACGGATACATAAGCGAATCCTGTTGGTCAGTTCTTTGATATTTTTGGCCTTCCAGTTGTTTTTGTAAACTGCAGCACTCAGACTTCAAAAAAAATCTTCAATTGGACGACACTGCGGCAAGTTTGTTGGGTTCCGTTCCTTTGGTACAAAAGAATATTGGCAAAATGGCGATATTGGTTGCACATTTTTGATGAGAGATTTGACAGTTTGTATTTGGTCAGATGTGTAACTTGGTGCTCTTTGCTTAGGTCTGGCAACAATATTATTCTTTTTCAGCACTTAACTGATGTGTTGTTGGCTGCAATTAAATTTTCTGGCTACTTCTCGTTGACTTATGTTGTCTTTGTTGTTAAAAAGTTGTGTTGGCTTTCTGACAGCTTGGCCGGTTATAATGTTTGCTTTCCGACCACTTCCAACTTCTCTTTTTATTATTTTTCGTTGCAAAATACAATAAATAGTGCGTTTGGACTTGCCCTCTTGGGTAAAATGGTTTACTGTAAACACTTTACCTTTGTCAGCGTGCCTTTCGTAGAATTTTCTTGCTCGGACGGCATGATGGCGACTACTTGTCGAAATTTTTGTCAGGGGGGCATGAAAACGTGTTGACAGGAGAACAAAGAGAAAGAAATGTCATGCCGAAAACTTTTATGAAAAGCTCAGCTAAGTGCGCGCTCTCTCAAAGTTAGTAGCTGTCATCCATGTCAATAGTTTCGATACCGGAAACCTAAAGTTGACATTCAATTTGAAATTCATGTTTTCACCCTCACAAAACGGGTTAACAAAATTAAGTTTCAACTCGAGCAAGGGGGCTTTAAAACTTGTAACACTCATACGCAGTGTTGCCTTTTTTCATTTAATTATTAAAATTGCTGGCGTTGACTTGATTTTGGACCAACCAAAAAACATTTCCCATAACTTCCCAAGATTTGAAATGATCTACAGAATATGATGTACAATTTTGTATCTGGTATACGGATCGTATGAGTAATTAAGTGCCAAGGCCAAAAAACTAGGGTGCAAATGCCAGATTCCATTTTATTGGCTGAACAACTGAGCGTCTGTCCCTACAAGAAGAATCTTTTAACTTGACAACTGTTGTGTAGCAGAGTCCCGGTGCTTGTATTTTGTGTTTGCTTGCATTCAATTGCGTTTTGAGAATGGGATGATGTTAAGAAAGCACCTCATATCACTTCTTATTTATGGGGAGTTACTCATAGGATACCGGTTTCTGAACTAGGTTTCGAACATAATCTTTCCCGCTCTTGACAAGATTCGCCTTTATGTCCTAGGTATTACCAGAAAAACTGAAAAGAAATTCAATTGTGCTTTACAAACTCTCCTCCAGATTCCATCAATAATAACTTTTATTCCTTCTCTTTTGTTTTGCAGATGTGAATTAACTCTTCAGATGATAGCGTTAGCAAATAAAGGCATTTGAAATAACCTTAAGAGTTAAGATCATCAAAAACCCCACCCCCTACTCCTACGGCAAGTACTCAAGTTGAAACAAAGGCGAAAATCTGACGCCTACTCGAATCTCACGATTGTGTTGTGCAACTGCAACCCTTAAGACGTGCTTAGAATCTCTAGATAACTCTAAAAACTGAGCCATAGCAAAAAAAAAAAAAACCTGAGAGAAAATATGTCTACAGCAATGCGAACAACACTGCAGCCAGTTCCTGAAGCCCTGCCAGCTGAAAATGTATCCAACGGCACGGCGACTACGGCGGCCATGCCATCGGCGACGGCATCGAGTGCCGCCAGCACGGCACCCATTACGGCTGCCGCCGCCGCCGCCTCCTCCAGCATCACCACCTATGCTACGAATACGATCAGCACATCCTCGCACTCAGTGAAGGATCAGCAACAGCAGCATGACTCAGCCAATGCCAACATTGTCTCACTGCCACCGACGACAACGTCAGCAGCAGCAGCCGCCGCCGCTGCTGTCGCCGCCAATACCAACACGAATACGACAATGATGCCCATTATCACATCCTCGAATACAGCAGCCACGGCTAGCAGCAATAGTACCACAACTACGCCGGTGGCGGTCACCACGGCGCCAACAGCAGCGGCGGTGGCAAACACAAATCACTCGCACCAGCACAGCCACCAGCATCACCATCATGTGGCCAATAACATGACCACGGATGGGGCTCGTCTCTCGAGCAACAATGCTAGTACAACGGCCAGCGCTATCAATCATCACCACCACCATACGCCTGGCAGCGGCGTGGGTGCAGTGGCTCCCTCCGTCAATAAGAACGTTCTCAGCACACACTCGGCTCACGCCTCTGCCATTAAGCAGCGAACATCATCCGCCAAGGTGAGTCCAAAGGTTTTTATTTGATGTATTTTGTATGTTTTTGTCGTGAGGAATTGGTAAATCCAAGTCGTTTTGTTTGGTGTCCCAAATGTAAACATTGTGTGTGTTTTTTTTTTGTATATATGGAGACTAAATTTAAGAATGATGTTTTAAAAAGGCTACGGTCTTTGTTCTACATTTCTTCATCCACAGTTTTTAAAAGGATATTTTTAAGTAGTTGTTTTCGTAACCTAGCTCTGATTTGGGGATAAGGTATATATCCTTTTGATTCTTATTCTTTTGCTACAAATCTTCAAAATTCTGCAGAAGGTTCTATTTAGAGGGTACGAAACCTATGTAAAGTATCCGAATCGGTAGGTTAAATAATTAGAAGGTTTGGCTCAGATCAGATGGTCTGATCCAAGGTACCAAAATATCCAAGCGTCGATTGCTAGCCTGCTCCATCGTTTCTACAGATCTTAACCTGGCCTGCCGCTTCACTTGCTCATCGCGATTAAGATTGTTGCGCAGACTCAGCAGCTCTCTGGCCTGCGATGCGTAAAGCAAATTGCTGGCGTCGATTGCTCGCCTTCTTTGTCTTTTCTGCAGTTCTGGCCTGCCGCTTTCCTTATTCATTTCGATTGAGATTGTTGTGCGCAGTCTGTGCAGCTCTTTGGGATGAAATGTGTATAGCATATTGCTGCTGTCGATTGCTCGCCTGTTCTGACGTTTTGGCAGCTCTCCGATCCACTTGACGGCTTACCCGTTGCATTCTCTTTACTCTTTTTATTCTAAAAACGTCAGAAAATCACAAAAATTACAATTTTAGAATGTTTGAGGTTTATTTCTTTCTAACCTTTTACAGTTAGAGCGATTCCGTTCGATCCTAAATTCGCCTAGGACAAATTCATCCAAATCCGTTCAGCCTTTTCTGTGTGATTGTGAAACAAACATACAAACTATTAGTAAGATTACCACCGCATTGCGAGCTGGCTCCAGTTGGTCACACCAAGCCTGACAATTTCTTCCCGCTTTTGGAACTCGCCTTTTGCCGGCTTTCCTAAAATCGCTTGCATTCCAATTTTACACAATTTTTTTCGCGAGCTTTGTCATCTTTTATCTCCAAAAGATCCATCAATTTCTCTTCGAGTTTTTACTGACACCTCAAATCACACGTTCGGCTAAAACTTTCGATGAATGGCTCCCTTCGATCACCATGGGATCAATCTGGCTTCGCGGCAATTGATTTGGGGATTTCTGCTCTCTGCACTACTGGAGATTGGTTTATGAAGTCTTAATCAGTCGTCGGTCGAATCCAAAACTCCTTTATAGATTTTCGCCTATAACGATCTTTAAATTTTGATCGAGGCAGTATTTTTGGTAGCAAATTTGCTGAATTAGATGATTAATGAATGACATTATTGGCTCGCGCATCTGTCCAATTCATCGTATTTCCTATAGAGCTGTAATGTTAGCTGATTTTATCATGAACATAAGATCCTTTCTTGCGGACAAATTCCTTAAATCGTGGTTCTTAAAACCAGGGAATCAATCCGAATCGTGGTTCGGTACCGAATCTGGTACTTATCGAAACTAATGTTTTAATCTATTCCTTATTGGTGCCTGGATTCTTATTTAAGTTTACATGTACGCAGTGGCGTACGCAGGATCTTTTCAAGGGAAGGGGTTTACAAAATTTTTCTTTAGTCTCAATGTCTACTTTGATCTAAAATCAAATTACTAGGTAATTATACTCTGAACCAGAGGTACACAGAGTATATTAAGTTTGTTCAAAAGTATGTACCAGGCAGAAGGAAGCATTTCCGACCCTATAAAGTATATATATTCGTGATCAGCATCAACAGCCGAGTCGATCTAGCCATGTCCGTCTGTCCGTCCGTCTGTCTGTCTGCTCAGAGATGGTAAGAGATAGAGTTTTGACATGTATGGGACATATGCTTCTTATACTTGCAGGCAGATCAATTTTATTTTGATTTTTTGTCACGCCCATATTATATCTGCCACAGTTTTATAAATAGAAGGTTCGTTCCTTATGGACATTTTTAGTAATCAGGACTATTTATCGATCCGCCAAAGGAATGTTAAAGATCGGATGAACGGTTGTCGAGTTATAAGGAAAACAAACAATTATGGACCCAACGGTGATGGGGGCACTTCACAGGTACAGAGTATGTTATAGTCGGGCTTGACCGACTTTCTTTCTTGTTTTTCCTATCACTTTGATAATTTTACATATCAATATTACATTTTAAAGATCAAATTGATATTAAATGGTATCACTTTGATATGAAAATGTTTTTATTGAAATTAGACTGAAATACCAACTTGATAATTGATCTTGCTTTGACTGTTTTTTGAAAATTTAGAACCATTTGTATTGTCCAGTTTCTTTTCATACAAATACATATATGAATCGTCATCGTCTCCACTTTCAGATAAAGTATTTGTGTCAGAACTGTTTTCCTGATTTAGTTGCACTTGAACAAAAATGTATAAAAGTGCGTAGAAATACTTTAAAGCTAAGTTGTTACAGTCTAGTTGTTGCACTCAGAACCGAAACTGTATTCGGTTGCAAAAATATTTGTTTTCGGATACTAAAAACACACTCACGTTAGCCAGCAGCTTTAGCGGGATCTTCACTTTGTTAACAGTGTTCAGTAACGAGAGTATGTGACTAGAATTGAGACGCAGTAAGCCAGTACGGCCCACTTTAAGGACCCCATTAGTTTACTGAAGTGTTTCAAAAATGTAGTCAATTTCTTGAAAAAGGCTAATTTCTAGATTAGATAGCTACAATGCCTGGTATAACTGCGGGGTTCACAAACAATATTGAACAATTTAAAGTTGATTCTACCTTTCAGTGAAAAGTCATAGAACAAGTCACTTGATGACGAATGTTTAATTGTGGTTATTTGCAATTTAATGAATGAATGCAATGACTAAGATGCTTCATGTTTTCTATTAAGTTGTCATACAAACAATTTTTCTTTCAATGAGGAACAGGCAATTGATTAGGCTTTCTTTCACTTGTGGGGGGGAACGATTTCTTATCTACCCCAAAACTTTGCTGGAATTGAAATCAAAACAGATGTCAAAATTCTAATGTTACACAAAGTTTTTTATCTTTCATACATATGTATCAAATATGAATGGGATCTATAAATAACTTTTAAATGAGCATTGCAACTTTGGATAACGCCCTAATTTATCCCAAATACACCTTATTAATGGACCTTCCCTCGGCATTAGTTATAAATAACTACATTACTTTGCCGGACCCATCAAACTTCAGCCAAATTTAAAAGAAATAAGCGAAGTTAAAGCAGTTCAGTAACTTTAACAAAAATGAAAGAATTTAAAAATGATTTTGTGGAAATATTTGACGAACTAAGTGGCTCATTGTGAGTTTCCATTTTAAGATCTGGAATTTTCAGTGGTATTTAGCGAATTAAGGAACTAATTTTGGCTTGCAATTTCTCAATCATAGGCAGTTTATCAAAGGTATTGTTGTGAAGGAACTTTTATAATTTAAGATGCCATTTAAAATTTGAATTGTTAACGTATTGCACTTTTGATGCCTTGTGGCAACCCAATAATTTGTATTATAACGCGGTTCAGTTGGGTTCAACAACCATGTAATAAACTCTGTGAACCACTAAAACGCACCAGATCTTATATACGATCGATTTGATTGAATATCTTGTTCCGCGTCCACCCTGTAGTCTAGATCACAGGCTTTAATAATACAACAGCAAATAAATTATAATCACGGCTCGATCAGCCATGCCGCTCACGTTAGCCAGCAGCTATGACAGCAACTTCAAAACCAAAACAAAAACAGTTTCTCTTCGCTTTTAGCAATCAAGAAACTTTTGGAGAATTTCGTGGTTTCCTAAGATATTTGGCAAAATGTTTATAAACATTTGGATTGCCAACCCTTTTTAAGTTGAATCGTTAAGTTTTCCCAGACACTGTGTGTATGTATGTATGTATGTGGTCTGTGCCAAACCAAACATTGAAAGCGAATGATTTTGGGAAGCTCCTCCAAGTGGTTTAAATTTAACATACGGATTTAAATTCTGTGCACAAGTGTGTGTGAGCTTTGTTTAACTGTAGGTCTCTGTATGTATACAAACAAGCTTAACGAGTTAGTTCTGATTGTGTGTGCACTCTTGAATAACTATATAACTATTATCTCAACTAATCGTGTATATGATGGTTCCTTTTTGCAATTCATATATTATTTTCCGTTGTTGTTGTTTATTGCCCAAAAGCTTTTCTCAAGTGGAACTTATGTATGTAAGCTCGTCTTCTAATAGAAAAAAAACCTCTTTCAACATCAATTTTTATTGGCATCGTAAAGCTTAGCTTTAGTTTCTCCCTCTCTGATCAGGTTCTCTCTCTCGCTTCTACAAGTTGTTTCGTGATCATTATATTTAGGTGTGTGTGAGTAACTAGTGAATCACCTGCACTTGGCTTGCGAGGCATGACTCTCCAGATTATGTAGTCCAAGTCATATGGAAAATTTGTATAGGGTGTGTCGTTGTTGTTGTTTGTTTGTTTGTTTGGTTATTGTTGTCTTTGAAGATTGAGGCAGAAAAAAAAACAGACAGCCTTGTGAACAGCTCTGAGTGAGAACTTTTGCGATACGCCAAATCCAGCCCCACAGTGCGCTCGCTTATTTAATGTGTATATCCAATACAGCCGCAGCAAGAGACACAGCCGATGGCCGAAAGCTTGTTTTAGTATTAAGTTCCACTTCATTCGTGTGGTCACTGTCTCGCGTACGCTGCGCCGTTGTTGTCATTGTCCGTCGTCCAATCGCCGTTGGTTGTTATCGGCAAACAAAAAAATTTAAAAAAATAACCCGAGACACAGTAGTGAAATTTGAAAATTCGTTATTATCCAGCACAAGGGCGGCAGCTAGCGAGCTAGCGTGGTGTTAGTGCAAGAACTAGGCAATGGTGGCGCGCTTTGGCTGGTTAGTGTGCTGCGCAGTTCGTCATCGCCAATTTGTAATCGCAAACGCAATCAACGACGTTACAGCATCCGCGAATCACTCCCACTCCCACTCTTACTCTCTCTCCTCTCTGACTCTTTGCACAAGTGCAGGCGTACGCAGGGCAGGGCGACACTTATTCACTCACTAACAGCACAGACACACACGCACGTGCGGACTTGTATAACAACGGTGCGCCTATTTAAAAATAAATTCGGTTAAACAGTGTTTAATTTATGAATGTGTCTGTGTGTGATGACAAGTGAGCGAAGAGCGTAAAAATAGGCGTTAAAGTCAGATCCTAAAACCAAGAAAAGCCAATTGCGAATGATAAGTTAATTTAATTATAAAGTATAAAAAGTTGTATGCAAGCAGCAAGCTTAAAAGAACGAAAGCGGAATAAAAAGAAAAATGAACAAATTCCTACACACAGGCGTAAGACTGTGTGTATCTGTGTGAGAGCAAGTAACGCTTTAACAACGCAAACGAGGTAACTAGAAGAACAGCAACAACAATAACAACCAGAGTGCAGACCCCAAAAGAGAGAAAGAAAAACAAAAAATAAAAAAAAGCTCTTGCCCCAACGTGTGTGGGGCTTCATCGCCCGCCGCCGCTACGCCGCCCCTCCCCTCGTCTTCTGCTATCTGTATCTGTATCTACGCGGTCGGGACGTGCGCGAGCGCGACCAACGCTGAGGCTTGCGTTCCACACTGTCTCTTGTGTGTGTGTGTGTGTGGAATGTGTGGACATTATCGTGATTATTTAAAGTGCGATAACTGATAAGAAAACGCTTGTGTGCTTTATATTCTATTCTGTGATCCATCCCCTGCTTGGACATGTAAGCAGTCACAAGTTTTTGCAACCGAGTGAAAGAAAAAACAGCGCACGGAGTGGACGCAAATAGAATGTGCAAATAAAGCTTGCGGGCCCAGCGGCTGACTGCCTGGCTGGCTCTGGCTTCAATTTTCATTTGTTGTGTTGTTAATTCTCTAATAGAATTAAACAAGCTGCCCGAGCTCTCGAATAAACGACTGAATTGTGGATTGTGCCATACATACATACATACATTTGTATGTAAATACATACGGCTCTGCGAAATTCAATTAAAGGCACCTGTTTTTTTTTTCTTGAAAAAACATTGAAAACCAATATTGGGTTTGTAGGTAAATTCTTTATAACATTTTTCAAGATCACTTTACAATAGTCCACTTCCGTCATATATTAGTAATTTAAAACCGGTTTTTGTGCTACATTTTAGGGAACAAGGATTTGCTGAGATTTTTTCAACATTTTTTTTATCTTTCTTTTGTTTAAAGTTTAATTGAGTTATAATGAGGAAGCAATTGCAACTTTAATTCATTTGATTTTGATTGTGTGAACAGCTGCATTGTGTTGATGAAACAAAACTTTCTTCTTTGGCCGGTTTTTCTGGATTAAAGCCGCCAACAAATGCGTCCATGAATTCACACAATACTTGCAGATAATTACAATTTGTTTTTTTTTTGCAAGTTTAGTTGATGAAAATTGTCGCCATGACCTTGAATGCAGCTGAATCAGATTAACCATCTTTGGAAGTCGACTTTCATTCCCCTTTTCCTTGGTCTCAGGCAACGCAGCGCTCAAATTAAGTTTCAAATGCATCAAAATTGTAGATTCCTGAAACTCAAGATTCATTTTCTCTAAGAAAATATCAATTCAATCAACATTTAAACTCTTGTTTTCAAATTTTGTATGAAAACTTACTTAAACTTTAATAAGTAAGGGTGCAAATCGCCACGATTCGCTTCTAAACTGAGTCCAAAATCCATTAGCACCTATTACCCAAGAACAATGACTGGAGTTCACTTACCAGGTTCGAAAGTAAAAGCCCTCTTTCGTAGATTCAGTAGACCTTACTGTCAAATTTTCTGATTCTTACAATGACTTTTGCAGAAGTTGTCTGCCATTTCTGCACTGCCATGAGTCGGCGGAGACAAAATCATCTATGCTCTCAGTTTCTTAAGGACTTTTATGACCTAGTCTTGGCCTACACATTTATCAGTTTTCATTCAGCACTCCGATTGGACCTAGGACTGAAAAATTTGCTTGTGTTGTTGAGCAAGAGACGCTTAAGTCGATTTACTTGCTTTTCTGTGCTCACCAATTGAAACAATCATAAGTTCGGCTCGCATCTGTGGAAAAAGCAAGAGTGACTTCGGCCCTCACATAGATGTCCCATAGAAAGTCTCTCTTCAGAGAGAAATGTATATTTCTCTTGCCTACTGAGAAAACTTCATTAAGTTTGCTTCAATGTGTAAACTTCGACTTAGTTTGCTAGTTTAAAAAAAAACCCTGAAAACGCTCTAACCGAACCTAACCAATCTTTTAAGACACCAGTTTTCTTAAAAACACTAAAACTACGGAATTATAAGGTGCTGAACGATCTCATTATGATTGATACTAACTGATTAAAAATCCTTCGATAGAGGAGGTATTCTACCTGGCTACACAGAAAAAATACGGCAAATCGGGACTAAAATCATTTCCAAACGATGTCAGAACACGGCCAATCCAAGTATTAGAGGATTGACTTGAGTACGGATATTTCAATCACGGAATCTTCTTCTTCTTTAAGCATTTGTTCGAACTCTACCTGATCCCTTTGGCGGATCAATCGTTCTTCATTTGATATTGAAATCGGATGATACAGGAATGCCCGAGATTAAGTTGAGCACAATATTCGAACTATATTTAATCCAAAAAGGATTGCTTCCAAAATTACCGAGATTGACTTGAAGTGACCTTCCCACAAGAACCCCATGTGACTTATTCAACCAACTTTTTATACCCTGTTCCCATTAAAAATGGGAAAAGGGGATCATGAAGTTTTGCAAAAGTATGTAACAGGTAGATGGAATCATTTCCGACCCTATAAAGTATATATATTCTTGATCAGCATCATCAGCCGAGTCGATTTAGCCCTGTCCATCTGTCCGTCTGTCTGTCTGTCCGTATGAACGCGTCGATCTCGAAAACTATAAAAGGTAGAGCCACAAATTTCTGCATGGAGGAAGCTGTTTACCATACGCATATCAAGTTTGTTTCAGATTTGGAAAATTGTTGATTTCCAAACTAGCAAGTTCTAGCCGGCTCGAGGTAATTAGTTGTTTATCTATTGTCCATTGACTGCAAATTATCAGCTGATTTCTCATGTCACTAGAGCAGCGATGTCCAAAATTTGAAAAGGCAGCCACGCGTGGTTGGCAAGCCAAATTCTGCCGGCGTCGCAGTGAAACATATATAGAGAGAGAGAATATGTGTATTCTATAAATTAGTGGTGTCCAAACTCACACAATGAAAGCGTTTCGCTTGTGTGCGAAGCAGCGAAAGACGAAGGCAATTTTAGAGTGCGAAGCAGCGAAACACGAAGGCAAGTTTAGTTTGTAGTTTGGACACCACTGCACTAGAGCAATAACTGGTAGGGAATTCCAAGGCAGCATAAGTCGAAATCTAAGTTTTACCCTTTAACCTCACTCTATGACGTCAATATCCCTAGTATCCACATAGCAGAGCTAATGCCATTAACATCTACACGGATGGATCCAAGCTCGGTAACAAAGTAGGAGGGGGAGTTTTCTCCACCGACCTAAAAATGGAAGTATCATTCCGACTCCCTGATCATTGCAGCGTGTACCAAGCAGAACTGGTGGCCATCCAGGAGGCCGCCAATTACCTTAGCACACTCATGGTCGAAGAAAGGAATGTATACATTTACTCAGATAGTCAAGCAGCTCTAAGGGCGCTTGACTCTTACACCAATAATGACAAAACGCTCACGGCATGCCGTAGATACTTAAATGAGATCGCTCGGCATCTCTGTATCCACCTTATCTGGGTGCCTGGTCACCGCAACATTGAGGGTAACGAGTCAGCCGAAAGGCTGGCTAGACAAGGCACTACCATCCAGTTCCTCCCGGAGAAGAGCACGATAGGGATGCCCTTGGCCTCATATAAACTAATCACAAGAAATGAAACCTGGCGCCTAGCTACTGAAAGATGGAACAACCTTCCTGTTTGCGCTGTAGCTAGGGTTACGCGGCCCACGTTTGACCTAAAACGTACCAGTAGCCATTTAACCCCAAAGCAGAGGAAACATCTCACTTCTGGTCGGAGCACAGACATGGTCGGCAGACATGCAGCACGCTTAGGAGTCGCCCACAATGACTTTTGTAGAAGCTGCAAGTGTGAGGATGAGGAGGAAACATTACTGCATCTTATATGCCACTGCCCAGCACTTAGTAGAAGGAGACTCAAAGCACTTGGTCACCCCTTTCTACTCAACCACACGGAACTATCTGAGATAGAGATACCGTCTCTACTAAAATTTTTTTACTTATTTCACAGTGGTTCAATCGGGAGAAACCCCCCCTGGTTTAAATAGGGAATATATATGGTATCGCAATTGGCCTATCTTGGCCTAAGTGAAGGGACAATTTATTGTCCCTAGCCATCTCAACCTTAGCCTCACTGTATTGCTGAAAGAGATATTCTTGCTCTCTGTTTCTATTTGCTCTTTCATTGAAGTTCTGTACTTGCTTTAATCTTGATGTATGATGTAATACGGAACTCTATTTACAAGTCTCTTCATTTTCAAGTAAAATCCGTACTTGGAATAAGCATTTTCGAGTTGATACATTGTTCTAGGATTGTTCCAAGCCTTTTTCGTACTTGTTTCAAATACAATTGCAATCAAGTACGTTGTTGAACTTTCTATCCAAAGGTCTAGATCAAATCAATTTTCTGAGCTTGATTTTTAGTTGAAGTTCTCTTAAAGTTAAGAGGGCGCTGAGTAAGCCCAGAAGTTTCACAAGTAGAAATTAATCTCAAACAGTTAGTTTTCCTTGTTTGGAACCAAATCATTTAGAGATTTGCTACATTCAGTGTTTTAGCTTTGTCATTTCCTTACTTGATCAAAAGTTTTCATCAATGCTTAGTAGCCTCCTGGATGGCTACAACTACAACAGACGTCGTCAATGTGAGCAGAGAAGTTGCCACTGGCAACAGAGAATACATTTATACACGAGAAATTTTACAGAGAACGGACAGAGATCTTTTTAAAAGGTTCTCGATGTTGCTTTTATTATTTTACGCGGCTTTTGCTGACGAATAAAGCAGTTACAGAATAGTTAATATATTGAAATCTTTTTTTCTGCTTATTCAGGAGAAGTTTCTGACAACTTCTCTGCTCACACTGAGCGGGAAGAGTAAAGAAAACTCCGCCTCTCATCTAACTTTTCAGTTTTAAGCCATCTGCGTAAATGTTAAAGGCGTTTGGCATGTTGTGAAGCAGAGATTTCCAAGCCAATCGGACTGCTATAGTATAAAACGTGGGCATCTATTTTTCCTTAGGCTCTTCAGGAAGTTCTTTGTCTAAGTCTGAGAGTATAGACAAGGCAGTCTATAATTTGAGGGTAAAAATCCCTTATCTCTGGTATGTTCTAATGAATCCAGCTTTCATTGGAATTTCTATTAAGCAAGTCCAAACACTGCCTTGTGAGTGATAGCTGTATTCGTTTGTTGTCCATCGTTAGCATACCGCAATGGGTATGATGACAGGTGACATCATGACGTACTTCCTGAACCAAGACACCGTATGAGCAGTAGAACTACTGGTGGTATTGATACCATCGTGGGTAATGTTTCAATTTGAGGCTTGACATGGAGTTGTGTATTAACCAGAGCAACAGAGGTTTTATATTGACGTTGCCCTTTATCGAGGGGGAATTGTCACGCTCGTTACCTGAGGACCTTCTTATTTCTAAGGAGGCGCTAGTGTAGAGTCACCACCCAGACTCATTGACCCATTGACTCATTGTTTACACCGGTTTTAAGCGCACGGCAGATCATGCCATAATCAACAAACTCTTAGGTAAAAAATTTGTTATAGACAAAGAAAGGTCCCAGATGGTACCAAACTGATGGTAAAGTTGACATCTCTCAGTACTCAGTGCAAGTTTTTAGGTAGCAATAAATTTTGGGAGCATTATTCCCAGTGCCTTTAATTGAATTTCGCAGTGTTCATAATCATCCAGCACATTGGGAGTTCCAATGTTTGCCAATTCAAATCCATACGTAATCCTCCGCAAAACCACCAACAGACTCCTTCGGTTTAGGCTTACAACATGGGCCAGACATCGAGTCACCGGCAAACGACTCATTCAAGCGGCCATAATAATAATAACAAAGAGGAGTCCACCACCAGTACCACTAGCACCACCGCTGCCGCCGCTTCACAGTTTGGCAATCGACGTACCTCGGCGCGGAAATCGACATCGTCCAAGCATTACTCAACGCTAGTGCAGCCGTTACGCAAGGATGAGCTCTCCATATTGCGCGATTCTTTGCTACGCAATGGCAGCATTATGCGCAAGAACATGTCTGCCGACTCCCAACGCCGTCCGGTGACCATAAGTGAACTGAAGCCACAAATTCCAGCCGCGCTGGCTAGCTCCACGAGTCCGGAGAGTGCGTTAGTCGGCGAAACAGCTACCGCTGGCGCCGGCAGCAGCAACACCACCAGCACCACAAACATAATGAGCTTCCAGTTGCCGGTGGACCGTAGTGCCAAGACTGATGATCTGGCCACTGAATCAACAGCCAATCCCAAAGAAAATCGCAATGAGTTTTACATTGTGGGCGATGGCTATCACCGCACCGATCACTGCTATTATCGGGGTCCCAATGGTGATTTCCATAAGCTGCCATCGGATTCATTTCACAAAATGTCCGAGGGTTGCTTTGTGCGGATGGCGGACGGTGTTTTTCGTCGCCTAGAAATGCCCTCCAAGGCGCAGATATCGCGACGTGCATCCAAAGCTGATGAAATGGGTGGTCCGAATGCGAACGGGAATGGAAACGCGGCCACCAATGTCAAGAGCCAGCTGATGAAGTTTCTCAAAAGATCCAAAAGCCATACGCCTGCCACTATTGCCAAGCTGCAGTTAGATAAGGAGGGAGCACGACTGGAACGTAAGGAGCGACTGTCAAATGCCTTGCGCCAGAAAGCCCTTGCCCTGCCCTCAACAACGACAACAACGACGGGGGGCGGCGGTTCGGCCAATCGTAAGATTGTGGTAACCATGATCGAAAACGGGGGACTGCCGATTGTGGCCACCAGTAAAGCGGAGCGACCCAAGGCAAAGGAGGTCACATCCATTGATAAGGCGCGCACATCGAGGGTAGGTACAAATATAAATGATGGTGTGCTAAGGGGTGGGAATCTTGGGGTGTTAATAAACAGTGTTAAGGATAAACAAGTTCTACCCAAAGTCGGCAATGTAAGCAGAGAAGTTGCCACTGGCAACTGAGAATTGATTAGCACTCAGAAAGCTTTCAAAAGCTTTTATATTTACTGGGTCGCTGTCATGACACAACTACAAGGTATGGTAAAGCTAACTGTGCGCTCTTAGCTCAGTCCGCAAAACGCTTAATGTGTTGCAGACTCTTGGTGCAAATGCAAAAGTTCAGTCCGTAAAGAGCAACAGCTCAATCCGTATAGAAAGCTGATTGCCATAGCTGTTATAATTGTAACATGGTTGCTGCTGACTCATCAAGTAAAGTCTGAAAATATAGAGCTTTAAAGCTCTTTTTAGAATGATCTCAACACATTGACAACTTTTCTCCGCTGATGCACACAGGCTGAAAGTCTGCCGGCTTCTCTGCTTACGTTGCCGACCTCTGCTGTACTCACATCAAGAAGTCATTGAGCCCAAGAATAGGGCTTGGGTTGGAATTGAATACTGCAAATTTTATGAAAGAAGAACCTCTTACATCTTCTTAAGAATATTTACGATAATCTTGAAGCAGCTTCGAACCAAAGAGTAATCTTTTATAAGTAATTTTTTTTTATTTGGGCGAAATATGGGACATTTTATACGAATGTGTACGCTGACCCTCTTCTCAACCCTTCAAACAATCCAAAAATCGTGCGAATTTATGAATTTCTTTCACTTTAAATGATACTGAACTGTTTTGACTTCTTTTATTTGTATAAAGATACTTTTTAATCATAAACTGAAGCATTGAAACTAGATTAAACTCTTAGTTTTATGTATGCCCACCCGACAATCGACCTCTAGAACGAATCCGTTTTCGACATTTTCTAGAAATTTTCTCTTACAAAACTATCGAGAACGTGTCGGATTTTGGTTCGAAAAAGTAATACCTGTCACTCAGTTTGTGGCAGCCAAACGTAAGTTCTCGATAAACGCTTTCGAATCCGTTTTCGACTTTCTCGATATCGAAAACGGATCAAAAATTGAGTGTGTTCCGTTTGAAACCCGCATCTCTAAGGAAAAACGTATTTCGAATTTAAGAGAAACTATCGTAATAACTGATGTCCGTTTGAAACCCGCATCTCTAACCACAGCTTTTACGATAGTTTCTCGTAAATTCGAAATCCGTTCTTCCTTAGAGATGCGGGTTTCAAACAGAAAAGATTTAGTTTCCGATCCGTTTTCGATATCGAGAAAGTGTCTGTTATACCTTGTGTTCTTTGATCGCCGCTTACTTGGAAGGCCCTGTGACTCGCAGCAGCACTGTTTCAGCTAAGGCGAGAACTGACTGGCTTCTCAGCCTCGTAGCGGTCTTTCCTTGCGAAGTCCGTGTACAGGCTATAATCGCCTCAGGACTGGGGATCCCGCTGTGGGTACGGCAGCCCACAACCCTGAAGAAACTGGAATCTTCAAAGCCGGTCCGCAGACACGAGCTCCATTCAGAGCACAACCACCGTGATCTGGACATTTTGCCTTATGCGCCCAGAACAGCACCCGCAATACCAGACCGTCTTGGCCCACTCCAAAGACTTGCTTCGATCTTGCGACAAACAGGCTCAGAAGAAGACTTAACCGACGACATCCCTCCGACTTTGGATCCATTGAAGGCGTCCCTCGGGTCGCCTCCTTAACTTACTTAAGTGTAATCTTGGCGCCCCCTCCTACATATGGGCACGCTGCTGGTCTCAGCTGTACGACCCCTCCAGTATCGTGAGGCTTGTTATGCCTCAATCCCAGGCTTCTAGTCCTGTATTAAATTTGTACTCCTTGTTAACTATTTGTAAATAGATTAAGTTCTTTGAATCAAATATTTCCAATTATATTAAACAAAAAAAAAAAAAAAAGAACGGATTCGAAAGCGTCTAGAACGGATTCAAAAGCGAGCGGATCCAAAAAAGAGTATCGAGAACTTACGTTTTGCTGCCACAAATTGAGCGACATGTAATACTTTTTCGGACCGAAAACGAAACACGTTCTGGATAGTTTAGTAAGAGAAAATTTCTAGAAAATGTCGAAAACGGATCCGTTCTCGAGGTCGATTGTCAGGTGGGTAATGACATCTCAGCGTACCAAGTTTATGTAAACGATAAAGTTATCGAGTGTTTTTCGATACAGAAAGGGGTAAAACTATCAGAAGCAGCTGAAAAATGAATAGGACAACGATTTATCTTTTTCATAGTTAAAGTTTGGTTTATGCTAGTACGGGAAACGCTTCTTTCTGAGGCTGTGGGCTTAATTTTCATTTGAAGCTTCTACAAATATTTTCAAAACTGAAATTTCAATACGATTTCTGTCGTTTTTGGTTCGATATCGATTTGGGCAACACTTGGAATAAGCGGACTTTTAAGAGGGAACCCAATCTGAAACATTAGAACAAAAATCTAACAAAGTTTGGATCGTTTCTTCTTTTGTTGGTCGTTTTTGGGTCGATATCGATTTTGGCAACACTTGGGATAAGCCAATCTGAAACATTAGAGCAAAAATCTAACAAAGTTTGGATCGTTTTTTCTTTGGTTGTGCTATGCAAGTGAAACGGAGTGTATGTTGTATTTCTATCTAGTGCCGAACTTTCACTCGTGATGTGATTTACTTTTAAAAAGTCTTTTTCAAGAAGAGCGAGACCAAAAAGTTAGGGTGTATTGGTGTGCGAATATAAAGCGAAGTAAACTAGCTCTGACCTGCCATCACCGACCGCTGGCCTGCGACCCCGCGCTGTTTGCTCTGTTGAGTCAAGCCTCGACATGCGCATGGCTAGTGTCGTGGTACCCCTGTGGGCCAGGCGAGACCAACGCTGCTTTAAAAGGTTGAAGATAATAATTAAGAAGTCTGAATCTCGCAATATTTAATCGTACAATTCACTGGTAACGTTTCGCATCTAGTTTTTTCAAATTGTCTTTGTCTAATTCATTATTTCATTCAATCGCACACCCGTTCCCAAAGTTGAAAACTCATAATTCATATTATTGTTGTTGTCCTTCCAACTTTTTGCAAATTTCTTTTCGATTAAGTTCCGGTTTTGGTATTTGTTCCAATAAATATTGTGTATTTGTCTCTTATAGCTAAAAAAAAAGCCACTATTTTCATTATGATTTTTATTTTCTTTCAGATTTTCTGTTTGCATGCAATTTTCAGACTAAACACAAATGCGCCCACCCCACATTGATAACCAAAATCATGCCAGAGTTATCGATCTATCAATCAGTTTGATAAATAATCATTTCGATATAATGTTGTTCAGTCCTGCTCTCATTTTCAATTTCACAAGTCTTAAAGATTGGGAAACCAAATTTGTTCGATTAACTGGTTTACAATCTGAAAACTTTTGTGAAAGTGAAGTGAAGTGGCTGTTTAACATGAGAATTGACATTCATATTTCAATATTTGTTGTAATTAAGCTTGAAGTGGGTATATATTTCCATCAGGGATGCAATCCACTCGAAAATAAGTACTGGTTCGGTTCAGTGGTTCAAACATCTAGCATACCCTAGTTATTTTATTATAAGAGAAAAACTCTTCTGTCTAAGATTGAATTAGGGTAAACAAGTACTGCAGAAAATTGAGAACATTGTCCACTAGAGGACGGCAAATCGATTATCACCTTTCAAGAAATGATTGCAAATTAATGACAGGTATTCTCCCATTTAGAGGGTCGAACAGAATTTCGTTAAACTATTAAGTATCATTGGCTAGAGGAAAGCGTCAGAGAACTGAACCGAATCGAACCGTTTTTCTTTGTGGTTTTCGGTTCGGTTCAGCATTTCTGAAAGGAAGCCGGTTCGGTTTGCGGTTCGGTTCACCAGCTGAAATAAGCGGTTCGGTTCAGTTCAGTACCGGTTTGAATCCCTGATTTCTATACATGCTACTTGTACTTGGTCTTCCGCTTATCTCAACCTCCCTGGGGGTAATCTAGAAAGTAGTTGCCTGAGCTGGGTTGCGTTAAGGTTCTGGATCAATCATTGGAGTAAATGCAGTGAAATTCCGGGATAGGACCAGGTTTTTTCTTTGATTTTGAGACCAACTTGGAGGTGATTCTCTTGCTGTTTGGTCATCCGAAACCATAACTATTTCTCTATTTTAATAGTTGTTTCCATATTAAGGTCCGCACATTGAGAGATAGCATATATTTCGGCTTGAAATTGACTTTTAAATTGTTCCCATTGATTTGTACCTTTTTGTTCCTGGTATTTAGATAGTCTAGCTCTTGTCTCTTCTGGGGAGATCTATTCTCTTCTATAACTTTACCTCGATTTCATCTCTTGTTCTCCGAGTTCTTTTTCTTCAGGCTAATGGAGTGTGCTGCTCTCGGATAGGTGCGCATGGCTTCAGTTCTTACAATGTGAAGATTTGCTCTATCTCCCCACTCGTAAGCTCCCAGGTGCTTGTCAAATCACATGCCAATCAATCCACGCTATCTAGAATCTGATTAGTTTTCATGACGATCGGTTTATATATAGGGGAGATATTTGCATTATCATTCCGAACACTGCCATATAACATCATTTTTACATTTCTAGGTCAAAGTTGCTTCCTTAGGTTGTTTTTTTTTCCGCACATTTTACTAAATTGTTCTCTTTTGTTTACATTTTGTATTTCGTTTTACTTCCGTTAAGCACTTAGTAATATTCTAATTTCCTGCATCACTCAAAAAAAAAACTCTCTCTCGGTAGCCATCAGTGATCAAGCCTAATTTGAAGATGATGAGTAGAGAGAGAGAACCTTAATTATCGTAATGAGAGAACTCTCAATACTGGCGCACATGCGCGACTGACTCGCTCTTTAATCTCTGCGAGTTAACTGTTGTTTCTTCTCAGCGTTACGCTCAGGTGATATCAGTTTTGTAAACATGTGTGTGTATGCCTAGTCACTGCTACACACACACACACACACTTTTATAAATCAGCGCTCCAAACGGGGGCTCTTGTCAAGAATAGACAGATACAAAGATACGGATACGCCTGGAATGGGCGTTCAAGTGTGTTGGTGTTGGTGTACAACACCAATACCAATGAACGAGGGCAGCAGCAGCAGCCCACTAAAGTGCGCGTATGTTGTTGTTGTGTTTGTGTATTGAGGCCGCCGACATTTCTGCCTCAGTAGCGACGCTCTGCCTCCGCCGCGGTCGCAGCTTTTGCTCAGTCCGCTCGCTCGGAGTACTCGTACTCCAGTTGCTGCTGTTGCCGTGGCTAAAGTGGCTGTTGGCTCTTGGCTGCTGAGCTGTCGCTGTCGCTGCTGCTGTCTCCGCTGTCACTGTCACTGCCTGTTGATTGTAGTTGGATCTTGACTGGCGGCGTTTACGTCAGAGTTACATTCATACGGACGGCGATTAATTAAGACGACAAAAAAATGTGTTGTATCTTATACATAAAATAATAAATGCAGCGAATTGTGAAAGCCGCGTGTGACTGATAAGATAGCTGCCGATAAAGAACCGCCGAAACTCGCGATTTGTGCAAAACTCAAGTTTCAGTTTCAACACCCCAAAAACAAATAACATAAAGAAATACATATGTATATTCCCAGCAGCGAAAAATTCGACTTAATTGCCTAAAAGTAGTTCATTTTCTTTCAACTTTTATACTAGCTGCCAGTGTGTTGGTGCCCGTGCTAGTGTGTGTATCTGTGTGTGTGCGTTTAAAGCTTTTTGCTTGCTTGCTGACTGGAACCATCAGCTAGCTAGATATACATGGATCCAAACTTTATAACTATTTAAGCAGTAATTTAAATATATGAAACCCCACCACAACTGCTCCAAACCCCCCAAAAAAAAGAGGCAAATGAATCATTGAAACGAAAAAAGAGAGACTACTCAGCTGAACTTGTGCAACAAGCAGAAGCAATCGTCAGCATACACACTCACACGAACAATACTAGTAACCGTTTTACGGCACAGGTGTGTGCGTGCGGGTGAGATTGTGTAGGTGCTGGCGGCTCTCGCGTGCTCTCCCTCCATTTATGTGTGTGTGTGTGTGCATGTGTTTATTTCAGTGTCACCAGGGAGAAAGATTAGCTCTTGTCGTCGTCCGCCTGTTGTCGTAAATATTACGCTCGCACCAGCTTTTTTATTTTTATTTTTTATTTTTTTTTACTATGTATTTAATTCATTTTCGAGGTTTTAATGCGCAGCAACTGCGGCTTGTATTAAATATGGGCAAAGTAACAGCAACAACAAACAAACAAAGTGACTTCAAATTCATTTAGAAAGCAAGCAGAGTGAAGACTCGACTCGGTTGAGTGTAAACACACAAACACACACATATATGCATATCTACAGCGTTCAACAAAAGTATTCGTTATGCTGTGTAGGAGTTTAGGTATTTTAGAAATCATGGAAACAAAACAAGACAATTTCCCATGCTCTTCTTACAAACTTGTGGTTTTAGTTCACTTTAAGAGGAACAATGACATTGGCTAATCCATCTTGCTCATTATCCCCAAATCGTTGTCTCTCTTGTGAAGTATTTTTTTATCTCAAGGCTTCAAGCTGTTCCCAAACCGATCCTGTTATTGTTTAATCAGGCCTGTAAACAGCTCTTTAACCGAACCGGTTTAAACCCGGAATTCCGTCTTATTGCTCACAGTGAACCGAACATTGAACCGAACCGAGTATAAAAAAATGGTTGAACCTAAACCCGTTCCGAACCCACGATCTCGCTTTGGTTTAAAGAAAAATTATACATTATAAAATCTAAATCAAGGTGAATTTACTTACAAGATGGCGTATTCCCCAAAGCTGCTCTTATATGAGGGCCCTTATTTATAAAAATCGTAGAGTGCACTGACTCTCAGAGAGGCTGTTATCTGAGCCGAGAGAGCGAGATGGAAAAATTAAGGGTCCTCACTACTACGGAATACGTCACCTTGTAAGTAAATTCAATTTGATCTGAATTTTGTTGTGTTTATTTATTAATTTATTGTTATTCTGGTACATTAATAATACTTAACAGTTAATAGCGCCTCCATGTGCTTTCGCTACCTCAAAAAGTCTCTTAGGCATTGAATTATTTAAGTTTTTTTTAGAATATTTTGGTCTAAAAGAGACCATTGCGTCAAAATTTCGCTTCTAGGACTGAACGTTCTCAAATTTGTTATTGTTTGCATAAATTCGCCTGGCTAAGATACCCCAAATGTTTTCGATTGGGTTTAAGCCAGGGGAGCAAGCTGGCCAATCCAACACATTGACTGAGTGCTCAATTAAAAAGCGCTGGTCACTCTGCTCTTGTGGATGGATTCAATGTCTTGCAAATAAATAAATTCTCTTTTCCATTTTCTTACAAAAATGGCGGGGTTTCCGGGGTTGGTTCCGATCGTAAGGCTCCTTCTGTGGGCGCGACCTGGTCCGTTGCGCCTACCTTTCCTGGAGCAAAGAAAGTTAGAGGTCGGGCTCCTGACGGGAATTCCCACTCCGGGTGGATTTAGCTCTCGGATTTATCTAAGAATTATGTGCAGTCTCGATTGATCCGTAGAGTACTAAAACTCTGGAGAGGATTAGCTATCCAAAATGTTTAAGAACTAGGCACAACTGCTCCATAGAGTATTGGCACTCTGGGAACGATTGGCTTTTCAAGATACACAAGAACTGGGTAGATGCAAGATAGCTCCTTAGAATATTATAACTCTGGGGATGATTGGCAATCTAAGATTCTCAAGTACCTCTGCGGTTTACTTTTTTCTCTCCGAGCCCTGGTGTCTAAATGTCTTGCTAAGCGCTCGCGTCGGTCACCCTGAGCTTTTTGGAGGGTTGCCACCAAAAAATAATGAAATATTTCATTCTTCGTCTGCTTTTGGGTTGTTAGCTTTCGAAGCTCTGCTGCATACAATGATATGATCGTTACTGTGTGATATCTAGAAAGCTCATTTTTGGTGTAATGCATGCTGCAATGGTACCATGCCTTTTTCAATAGTTTGTGAAACTTTGTGAGTGTCTTTGGAAAAATGTTTGTATTTCGGAAATTAAATTAGGTAAATTTGTGGAAACCTTTTCTCGAAGAGTTTTTGGTCTAACCCATCTTTTAACCAACTTAAAGACTTTTAAGTGAACTTCCCAGCTACCTTTCGCTCTAGGTATTGTTGTCGAGAGTCTTCGTCGGCTTAGTTTCTAAAGAAGAGAATGAATTGTAAAAGAAAGGTAACAACAACAATGAAGCCCTCAATTGTTTGCTCTCATGAGAGTTCAAGCCATCAAAACAATAATTGAGAAATATGTGGGGAGACGAATACTTTTATTGCTCGCTGTACGTACTAACGGTAAAGTAAGTCGCTGGGTGGGGGAGTCAAAATCATTCAACTGGCTGCAAAGTGAAAATCAATGTGCCCCCAAACACAGAACTTAAAAAGCACACACACACACACACAACCACACGCACAAATGACAGAAGCGTGCATAAAGTTATAAACAATTTTCTAAATAAAACTTACAGTGTAACAACAAAATGACAAAGCAGATGTAGCAAAGCGAATATCAAGAATAATAACTAATAGCCCCGATAAAAGAAAGAAAGAAAGAAAAAGTTGCGATCTCTCCCAGCAACAACACAAGTACTTACAACCACACACACACACGTAGATACACCAATACATACGTGCTAAAGCAACGACCACGCAGCAGCAGCATCAGTAGCAGAATGGAGGCGACTACCACAACGACGCCCGACTTGAATCGCGGCGATACCACACGGAAGAGCGTACGCCTCCATGCTGTACGCAAGGGGCAGGCGCCGGCGCCGCCCCGTCTAAGTGTTTCCAACAACAATCACAACAACAGCGAAACCGAAAGCACACAGCTTGCCAGCTCAAAGGAAAATGATCTCGTGGAGCTGCGTCGTCCGGGCGAATTGCAAGCTCCTTTGCCACGCGTTGCCGTCTCGGCCATACCCACTCTACATCCTGTGCCGCAGCAGCGTCAGAAACCCCTGCCACCGGACGATGATGTGGGCATGTCCTTTGCCTTTGGCTCCATTGAGGAGCACATACAGAAAGTGGAGGAAAGCTTTAAGCTGCAGCAGCAGCATCAGCTGAGTGAGAAACCGCATGCACCACATCAGCGGAAGCCGCACAGTAAACGCTATGGTGAAACGGAGAATCTGCTGCGTCCGGGCATTAGTGATATGTCGTCCGAGAACGACTTTCAGTATCTGGGCGGACGCCGTGCCGAGCTGGATGACAGCAATGAGATGATGCTGTCCGAATTCCAGCGCGGTAGCGATGGACGCAACTCTATAGGAGCCTACTCGAAGAACTCACCCGTCACATCGGGCAGTTCGGGACCCCTGAAAACCAAATTGGCTCGAACTGCCTCTGATACCAAAAATACGGATACGGTGCTGGCCATGCGTGCCACTCTTAAACAGAAGCAGCATCATCACGATGAAACCAAGCGTACAGCATCCACACCACCCACTCCGGCTGCCAGATCCTCAACTAGTCGCCCGGGCGGTAGCAGCCACAGTGTGGTGGATGGCAGTGGCCCATCTAAGCTGACTGCCACTACCATATCGGCTGCCAAGAGGCGTGAGGAGAATCTGCGTCAGTTTGAAGCGTTGTTGGCCCAAAAATCCTCGCATCGACAGGCACACGCTGGCACGGCAACGACGGCTGCTACTGCAACAGCAACTGGCAGCAGTGCCAAACGACGCTCGGAGCGTCCCATAGTAGCGCCCATTCCACCCTACAGCTCCTCGAGCAGAGCCTCCACCTCAACTGCTACCCCTGTGGTGGCACAGCAGGGACATCAACGCGCTGCTGCTGCCGCACCTCCAACCAATGTGGTTGTGAATCGTAGCAATGTGTACGGCAACAATGTGGCGCAGGTAAACCAGTCCCTATCAATTTTAAGAACCTAGACTCTACTCAGGTTATATTAAGGGGGGTTTTAGCTTTATTTTTCCCCAAAATCAACAACTAAACTAACTCCTTTCCCCTTTTCCCTTTGCAGGGTTCGCCAAATATGCAGATGCGAAGTAGCGCTCCCATGCGATGGCGTGCTACCGAGGAGCACATTGGCAAATATAAACTCATCAAGACGATCGGTAAGGGTAACTTTGCCAAGGTGAAACTGGCTAAGCATCTACCCACTGGCAAGGAAGTGGCAATAAAGATAATTGACAAAACCCAACTGAATCCCGGGTCACTACAGAAACTCTTCAGAGAGGTAAGAATGGGGAATGGGAAATGGGAGTAGGAATTCTTGAAACATCTTTTTACGCTCTTAATCTATTACTTTCAACAGGTTAGGATAATGAAAATGCTTGATCACCCCAATATAGTTAAATTGTTCCAAGTAATTGAAACCGAGAAGACATTGTATCTCATTATGGAGTATGCATCGGGCGGTGAAGTGTTTGACTATTTGGTATTACACGGCCGAATGAAGGAGAAGGAGGCGCGCGTTAAGTTTCGACAAATTGTCTCGGCTGTGCAGTATTGTCATCAAAAGAGGATCATACACAGGTAAATTGAATGGAATTTTGTAAAGAAATAGTCGTTGCTCGCGGTTTTTAGACATGCTGAATCCATTTCTGGTGGATAAATAGGTCTGATCGATAAATAGATTCAAATTCTCGCTTGGTCCTTCGAGCCGGATGACGGAAAATTATGATAAAGTTAACTTTTCTAGGCAAAGACTTGAAGATTTTGTTGATTCAACCTTGGAAAATACATTTTTCTAAAAAAGTTCTTTGGTACTTCGAGCCGTATGATTGTAAATGATGATAAAGCAAACTTCTCTAGGCAAAGACTTATGGACTTGATTGATTTACCCTTGCAAATTACATTTTTCCCAAGAAGTTCTTTGGTCCTTCGATCCGGATGACTGTAAATGTTGATAAAGTTAACATTTTTCCTTGAGAACCACATTTTTCTTAGGAAGTTCTTTGGTTTTTCGAACCGGATGACAGTAAATGATAAAGTTAACATTTCTCGGCAAAGATATGGATTTCATTGATGACCCCTTTGGAAATTATATTTTTTTCTCATTGGTCCTTCGAGCCGGATCACAGTAAATAACGATAAAGTTAACTTTTCTAGGCAAAGTCTTATCTTAATTTTATTTTTCTTAAGAACTTCTATTTATCCATTAAAAACCCCCCTAATTCTCCTCCAACAGGGACTTAAAAGCTGAAAACTTATTATTGGACAGCGAATTGAATATTAAAATAGCCGATTTTGGATTTTCCAACGAGTTTACGCCCGGCTCCAAGCTGGACACATTCTGCGGCAGTCCACCATATGCGGCACCCGAGCTTTTCCAGGGCAAAAAGTATGATGGACCGGAGGTAGATGTTTGGTCGCTGGGCGTCATCTTGTATACGTTAGTGAGTGGATCCCTGCCTTTTGATGGCTCCACCTTGAGGGAGCTGCGGGAGCGTGTACTCAGAGGCAAATATAGGTAAGTTCTGCCAGTTCAAATAAGCCACAATAACTTTAATTCCTTTTTTTTTCTTGTCTGCAGAATCCCCTTCTATATGTCGACTGACTGTGAGAATTTGCTCCGCAAGTTTCTAGTACTAAATCCCGCTAAGCGTGCTAGTCTTGAAACCATTATGGGCGACAAATGGATGAATATGGGGTTTGAGGATGACGAACTCAAACCGTACATCGAACCAAAAGCCGATTTAGCCGATCCCAAGCGGATAGGTAAGACGGGTACTGTATACGAAATTCATTACTAATATTATTAACGAATTGTGTGTCAAGGTTGTGCCTGTCAATTGCATCCATTTTATTGCTATGTAATCTTACTAATATTGTGTATAATTTTGCCTGTGTTTGATTTTATGATTTGATCACCCAATGTATATATATATATATGTATGTGCCCTCTTTCTTCCTCTTCGGTTGTTGTTGTTGTTATTCTTGTTAATTGGTTTTTGTGTAAATTTTCACATAGCTGCGGGGTCACAAACCGGTGATAAAAATTGGCTCTCGATTCGGCGTAGTGCTTACAACTTGATGTTGATGGTGAATTTTTTAATCAGCGATGGGAAATGGCCACACCAAAATGTATGCAATCTTCGTTTTCGAAGGCAACCCGGGTGGCATTTCTCATTAATTTCAATTCTCTGTTTTCTTTCTCAATCGCTGCCCAATTACATTTCATACATACAACTCGTTAAACAGACCGACCAGGAAGAGATTAATGCTAAACGACCGCCAGAGAACAACAAAGCGACGGAAAATGATCAAATTTAAAAAGAAAATTTAATTCAATTGTACTTGTTTTTTTGTGTTTAACTACTGTACCTGAACACACATGTATAAGTTAGATGGAAGGATCCAACTCACTTAGCAAAGCCGAAGCTTTGTTTATTGTATTATTAAATAAATTGGAAGTAGGTTTTCAAGTATGAAATGATATATGGCATTAATAGGTAGGAGAGACTGATAATTATCGAAAGATGAAATTCACGAACCAGAACTAGTGATCCTAAGATATATTTGTCTCTTCATTTGCGAAATTGAATGCGAAATGGGAAAGTTTCCATCAGGCTTGTTCTTGTTTCCTAATTCGATCGATCGGAACTGGTAAGAGATCTGATATGCAATCCCAATCCCAAATATTTACTTCATGTTAACATTCTTAATGTGTTTTTATTCTTATAAAACACAAATATTTAGAAACATTGGGCGTATTCAGCAGATAGATCCGATTTTCTATTACTGATTAATCAATACAGTGATTGTCGATTGCGACTAATAAATTTGTTAATCACGATTAGTGAGACTGTTCGGACAACTGATAACGCCAAAATTGAGAATGAACTGCCGAACTTCCAGCGTTTAAAGCCCTCAAAAATTATGACAATGTATTTTTGACCAAATGTAATAAGCCAGAGAATAACATAAACTAAGCATTCAGTGTCATTCAACAAAGAATCATCAGAAATTGCAAGTCGTAAATCAGTAATCTTGAATCGGTTTTATCTGCTGAATACGCCCATTTTCGAAGAGCTTATGATCATTATAGAAAAGCCAAATTATTTCTACTTAAAGCCTAGTACTCGGACGCTGAGACATATTGCTATTGTGATCACCAATTAACGCAAGCAAGGGATTTTATTTTTGTTTAGAATTAGACAGGCACATTAAATCAGACCGTCATAGTCAGCTATTTTGAGTCGTAGCCCGCTCCATTAGGCTGGAGATGGTACATTCTCCCAGTTTTTTTTTCAAGGCGTTATGAGAGGAGGAATCAACTAGGTGCCAATACCTGTAGAGATGGCCAGGATTGTGGAAAAGGCCGTACGGTCTTAGAGGTGGCGGATTGTGTGAAGTAAGGAAGCAAAGTAAGCTACCACAGCTGGCGTTGTCAGGGCAGCAGATTGAGGAGCTACCGCTGTGGCGGTTGCGGAGGTTGAGGCTCGGGTTATGTGTACATGGGTGGTCCTGCATTTTGAGAATTAATAGAAAAATATTCTCCTCATTAAACGAGATAGTTGCCGCCAAGCCTTGATTGCTTTTTGACTTGACCCACTTGATCGTCCTCCGTAAAGTTCTCCAAGTACCTCTGACAATTATCAATTAATTTTCATAATTTTTTGATCTCCTGCGCGGACTTATCAGCTGATTGTTAAAACGAGAACGTAAGTTATAGTCGGTCCAGCCCGACTTCGATATATCCGTTATTCAGGGGAACCTTGTTTAGCCTTCCCTTTTGTTAGTTAACAGAGCATTAACATTAATGCGAACATTTCAACATTATGTAAGCAAACAGCGCATGCGACGCCAAAAAGTATGCAACGTTTTTATAACTTTTATAACTCTGCCATTTATTATCCTATCTTTGTGAAAATTTCAGAATTTGTACATATTGATAACTTTAAAATTGTTGGAGTTATTTCACATTTTTTTATTGTGGGGGCGTGGCCAAAATTTGAAATAAACTTGATCTGCGTACAGACAATAGGAGTCTACATACAAAATTTGGTAGCTCTAGCCCTTCTAGTCTCCGAGATCTACGTTCATACAGACAGAGGGACATGGCTATATCGACTCGGCTGTTAATGCTGATCAAGTATATATATGGGCATTTCCTGCGTTACGTTACATTCGTACGATATGCGATATGTCATTCATCTAAAAATAGTCGTACTTAGCGCTTGGAGAGTACTTTCAAATCATATCTAGTGCCGATTTCAGTTGGCCCGTGGTTCGCCAAAGCAAAAAGTGAGACATTTCCATCGGAATTGAGAACTGAGAAATGAGAATGTTTACTTGAAATTACCTAAATGGTTACTTTTTTTTAGGAGCTTTCCAATCCAATTGAAGTACAAAATTGAAATCTTTCTGCAATCTAAATCCGGTTTGGGTCCTGCAAGTCAATCGGGTGTCTATAAATTTTAAGTTGCTGCATGATAAAACAAAATACTAAACCCATTCATGTACCTAATTGAAGGCTACGAAAACACACAATTCTGGCTAAACCAAGAATTGGACATATGAGCATGCCATTGCTCTGGATGACAGCGCAGAGCCAAATATAATGTAATTGTAATGAATTTGCATGTAAAGTTTTGATATTTGATATTTCTAAGTGTAAAGTTCGTTTGTTTTATCAACCTGCTATCCTACCTCACTCACACATCCATTTGCCATTTTTTGGTACTTGATTATGCAGAAGCTCTGGTCGCCATGGGTTACAATCGACAAGAAATCGAAGCGTCGCTCTCGCAGGTGCGCTACGATGATGTGTTTGCCACGTATTTGCTGTTGGGACGCAAGAGCACGGATGTAAGTTTGCATTTCAATGGACTGAATCGCCTAAATTAATGTTGGATTGTTTTTCTTTTTAATTTTTGCAGCCGGAAAGCGATGGCTCTCGATCGGGTTCCTCGCTCTCGCTGCGTAACATTTCGGGCAACGATGCGGGTGCAAATGCGGGCAGTGCAAACGTGACAAGTCCCACACATCGGGGTGTACACAGGAGTATATCGGCGTCAAGCACCAAGCCTAGTCGTCGAGCCTCGTCCGGTGCGGAAACAATGCGTAAGTCCCGTAATGGGGCTGACCGTATGCTTGGGGCCATAACATCTAATTTGGTATATTTTTTTTGACACAGGCGTTGGACCCACAAATGCAGCGGCAAGCGCTGCAGTTGCGGCAGGCGCCGTGGGTGCAGCAAATCCAAGCAACAATTACAATTCTGCTGCAGCAGCGGCGGATAGGGCATCAGTGTAAGTTTATAAATGTTCTAAGCCCCACGCTGTTCCTTGATTCTTTAATCCCTCCTGCAGAGGCAGCAATTTCAAGCGTCAGAATACCATCGATTCGGCTACAATTAAGGAAAATACGGCAAGACTGGCCGCACAAAACCAGAGACCGGCATCGGCCACCCAAAAGATGCTCACTACAACAGACACAAGTAAGTCTAAGGGCACTCCCTCCCACAACCATTGAATTCAACGACTCTTCCGTTCGCTTTCAGCGCTAAACAGTCCCGCCAAGCCGCGCACGACAGCCAAATATGATCCCACGAATGGCAATCGGACGGTGAGCGGCACCAGTGGCATCATACCACGCCGCTCTACCACACTCTATGAGAAGACTTCGTCCACGGAGAAAACAAATGTTATTCCTGCAGAGACAAAGTACGTGAGCGTTGCAGTTGTGGGTCTAATTTGTGCATCTTAGTTGTTCCTTGTTTTATGATTGTGCCGCCGTTCCAACCTTCCCCGCCCAACCCGATTAATTTGGTCGCATCATAAACGATTGGCAGGCATATTTAGTTGGTCAGTTGGCCAGTAGTATCATTTCTCTTTGGTTTGCACATTTAAGCAGCAGAGGGTGGTCAGTAGGCAGTAAATGAATAATGACACATGTATATACCGAACGTCACGCACAAGTCCGTTTTTTATTGCTGTATCTTTTGTTTGCTGTTGTGCTCCTCCAAGCACAACAATCGAAAATTCTCTTAATTTCTATTCACATTTCTCTCACAAAAAAAAAAAACACTACATACCTACAACCTTTTTACGATTCTACCACTTTTTGGCATAAACCTTCAATTGTACGTAACCAGCAGTGGATCGGCAGCTCCCGCTGGAAAGGGTCATACAAAAAGCGCGTCTGTCTCAAGCCCTCGCCCCTCTACAGACGGATGCGTTTCCGTATCTAATGATCCGCTCGGAACGAGGTATACACATGTGTAATTAACCAAAGAAAAAAAAAAAGAACAAATCTTATACAAATTGATTTCCTTTCCCATTGATTTCTTGATTTTCATCTTGTCTGTATAATTTTTTTATATATATAATTGCAACAATTGGCTGCCATTTCATTTATCGGGAGAGAGTTTTTTTGTATTTTTTTTCATTTATATCGAGATACAAACACAAAAAACCTACCTACATAGTCACTTAGTTTAGATTACATATATCAATTCATGATGTAGCAGAGATTCGCAGACATTTTTCAAGCGTTGGTTTCAATTTTAATCCTCTCCTAGATAAAGTGCTTTTTTAAAGAAGATAAAGAGAAGAAAGAGGTTCCTAGGAACTTGGCTTCATTTATTCCTCTAGATTACCAGACCATTATAGTATTTTCCAGGCAGAAATCCCTAATATATGTACAATACTCAGCTTAAAGCCCTTGGCTCAACATTATCTAAATCGGTATCGAAACAACTCCCTCAAATCTTGTAGGAAAATGACAGACCAGTCTGACATAACAGGGCTCAGAGACATACAAACTCGCTATACAGAACTCTTACTCCCACTTCCTTTCCAATAAGGAAAATGTGGGCATGCTTATGGCAACGTGCAGGCTCTTTACACGAGACATATACGATCGAAAAGCTACTTAAAAGTGTCAGTCTGAATGGTAAAAACAAGAGACTAGGGCCTTAACAAGTTACTGGCTCATGCTTTTTGACTAGGTATCGCGTAAAACGAGATTTGCAGAAGCTGCAAAGACTAAAAAAAGGTGTAGTTTGTCATCAAGGCATCCGGATGGCACTGTTCTCCGGGAACACTTTGTATTAGGCTAAATGGCCTAAGCAACTTGATTACGAATGATTAACATATAGTAAATCAGTTTTTTTCCATGATATAACTATATAAGGTGTGGCGGATAAGTCACAGTGCTCTCAGTTCAGTCCACTTTAATTCAGTCTCGCTGGGTTTTTGTGTGTTTTTTGTGTGCACAGGCTAACTTAACAAAAGCTGTCCACTGTCCACATTTTTGAATGCACGCCATACCTTATATAATTGTATCATGGTTTTTTCTATGCTGTCTGCTTACCGAAATGACAGGTAAAAATGAAGCAGACTCGCTTACTTCTGTTATTTCTGCTTGTTTTGGTTGTCGATGAGAGAAACACACGAAGCTGTCCTACGCTACCTGAGCATAAAAAACTGAGCAAAATGAGCCAAGTTAGCATTCTACAGAAGAACGCATACACACTTGCAGTTTCCCAGCAAGCATTTTATGAATTCGAATCACATTCGAATCTTCTTCAATTCCTCAGTCTGATTAAAATAGTCATATGATCATAAATTGTACCCTAGCCAAGACTCTTCTTGACTCTTGCGTTTTTAAGCCGGTTTTCTGATCAGTTTCGGCTTATTTTCGAGTAATATTTCCAATCATTTGCGCGTCTTTTTCGATTTGAGCTTATCCATGAGTCACTTTCAAGCATTCTTTAAATCAGACATGAAATAGATCTCTTTTTAAACACCAAAAAGGCTTAAAAAAACAGTGTGATTTTTGTTAGCTAGGAGGATTACTGAGGCACATATTTCGAGTTTACACGGTCCGTACACTTAGTCCGTATTTACACGGTGGAGTTTGCTTCATAAAACTGTCTTTGCTTTCGTTTTGAAGCATCTTCAAAACTCCGCTCGCATTTAAACTGATTGTGCTTCGTCAGTTTTTCTTCCTACGTGCAACTGCCGCGTTGTTGTTTTTCTGTTATTTAACAATATTCAAATGAGTCTGGTTAAAGAAAAATTAATGAAAGCTGCAATTAAAGTTACGAAAAGAACTAGAGCTGGCTGAGAAAAAACAGAGATAAACGTGATTTCGATTCCTTTTTTCATGTAAAAAGAGACTATTTTTTCCAAGCTCTGGTTTAAACTGAGCTTTTATTATTTCGACCATTAGTGAAGTAGTCTCTTTTAAATCTTATGTGAATTGAAATAGAATGTATTTCCTTTTGTCCAAAAAGTTCATAAAGCATATTTCTTTTGTACCCTTCTTTGAAGCATTTCACATTGACTGTTTCCTAGACTCTGGAGAGTAATGAATCCAAATTTGATCAATGCAAAAATACATAAATATTTTGCTCTCAGCAGTTCCTAGCAATGTTATAGAATAATATTATAGTAATGCGGAAATAATATCGTTTGTATGAAATATAATATCGGTTGTATGACATCCCTAGTCTATAGTAATTAATTGAGGCACCAAATGTTGTATGCCTACGTAGCATACGGCGGGGCTGCGACCTCCGCTTCAGAAAGTATTATACCAAGAGTTCGTTCTGTTCTCCTCTTAAAGAAGAGCATATTAATAGACAGAATTCAACTTTGCGTTTCTTTACAAAGAATAGAAAAGGAATTACAGTCTGATATAATTGCGCTAGTTCTATTTTTCAATGATAAATGCCAGAAAATAACTATAAAAACAGAAAAAACCTACCCATGGATAAGTCTGAAAGTCTTTAATCGATGGCAGTACAATATGTTAGCGATGTAATGTCAGCGTAACAGACTCTTTAATCATTCCTTTCAAAATCCAAAAATGCTTTGTTCATGTTTTCTTTTTGACGTCATATGTGCTCTTTTTATTGTTTTTGTGTCAGAGTTAGTGGGAGGGACTTGACCAAAGAGACTTAGAGCCAATAGTGGAGTTATTTTTTGTCATAATTTCAAAGGTTTCAGATGATAAGATCGTGTATTTTTATTAAAATTTCAACCGCATCTGATATGTTAACATTTTAAAGATTGTTTTGGTTAAGAATGTTGGCCTTTTAGCTATAAAGGTGACTCATAGACCAAGTACATGTTTAGTCATGGCGTTCAGACATGAGTTTTGAGAAGTTGCAACACGAATTTTTCGTGTTTTTTAGATATTCTCTAATTGAACTTAATTTCAAGTTCATGGGTTCTCTGACCATTTTCAAACCCATATAAACAAGTCTAGTGTTAAAATATAACAGAATGGTATAGGTACACGCTAAAATGAAACACCTTTCTGGTTCCTAGGTGGTAAGATCACCGATTATAAACATTTTGTAATAAACATTGGGTACAAGGTGATCTTTAAATACTTATAGTAGGATCCTCGAAAAAAGGGTAACAAAATTGTAAATTTATGACGGAGGTAGACTTGATCTAAGCACCTTTTTTTAGCCGTACCCTCAACACACTTCTTAAACACTAATAATCTAGTTAACTAGTTGTAATCTACCCCCCACTTATATTCTGTTCATGTCCTGCGCTTAGAGCGAGCGTTTGTCGTATGCTAAATAGAGGTTATATATTCTATATATTTATTATTATGTGTTTACTCTACCTTTATTTCACTATATTCTTAGTCATGTAATGATGTTGGCCTTTGTTAGTTTGTGTTCTACTCTACTATTTGATTTAGCTTTAACGGCCTAACCCAATTTGATCCATTGAATAATGTAAATTTCTTATCTTTTCATGTTTTTTACAATTTTTGAACATTGTCTGTTTAAAAACCAAATGTCTAATTTTGATAACTACTACACTACTACATATGTACATCCATTCTTTGTGGCGTTTTCAATCCGCAACTACAAAATAACACCACCACCTACGACAAATCTGCAACAACCTTCTCCGTCTTCCTATCGACGCTCGCTCAATTATTGTACTACTCTACTACTACCAACTTTCGTTCACAATGCAAATTGAAAACCCGAACAAACGACCAAAATTCAAACAACTTTCGAACCCAACAACAACCAACCAAATCCCCAATCGATTGAAATGAATGAATTTGAATTTGGTTTGAATCGAATTCAATTTGGATTCGAACCGAAACAAAACAAATTTGGTGAGTGAAAATGCAATCCTACATTAAGAGAATTTGTATTGTGCCTTATTTAACTCTCAAGGGTCGTGGGCGTGTGTCACTATGCACAAATGTCGCAATGTAAAAAGAATGTCTCAACTAAAAAACACGACATTTGGGTATAAACGCACGCCGCGCGACCCTTGCCCTAATATGAATAAGTATGTACAATTAGCGTATGGTTTGGTTATTCTATTTTGTCATTTACCTTTCATTTCAATGAACTCTTCGGTGCTTGCAGGGCCATCCAAACACATTTATTATGATTAGTTTGCAGCTAGAATGAATATTCACAAAGAGAAGGAGAAAATTCCAAACTAAATGAATAGTTTTTTATTTCGTATTTGCAAAGTTTTTAAAGAAGAGAACTTTTAGTTTAGTTTTGTTTCCTTATGCATGCCAATCTGCAGGCCAATACAATACAATCACCTTTAACCCTACTGATGCTCCTACCATTGCTACTAGTACCCTAACCAAGTACAAATGTATTAATTTTATTGCGATTTTTTTTGTGTTTTTGTTGAAAGTTTCTCTCCTCCGAAATTAAAATTCATTCATTTTAACTAGATATAAAAAAGCGAAATTTTATTTAGTTTGTTATTGTGCTGCTGTTGTGACTTAAAAACAAACCTAAAACTCTTCTCCTTTATATAAGTTGTGTGCCCAGGTAAACGGAACTTTTTTTTGAAACTGTTAACACAATTCATGTAGGCTTTAATATGAACTTAATGATTCTATGAAATTCGTTCTATCGCGGCAGAATATATAAGTGGGTTCACCCCTTCCAACTACTTTAAAAACCTTGAAAAACTGGCCGGATCTTCTTTGCGCTACCTTAAAATGGAATTTGTTTTGTCCCAAAATGCAGTTTATCCCTTTTTGACTGAAATATAAGCCAGGTGCATGCAGGGATAGCTTCTCAGAATCTTCAATGAAGCCAAATGTCATTTGAACGCAGGGATGCAAAACGGTTTTGAACCTGACGTTTCCAAACCGCACCGGACCGCTTATTCGTGCTCCTTATTAGTTTGAAAATACTGAACCGAATCAACAATCAAAAACCGTGTCGGTTCGGTTCACTTTATTGACAAGCTTGCGGCAACAAAGTCAGTATATGCTCGGAATACTCAACTATACGAATGTCTTTGTAACGACGGTCAGTGCCAGTTGTTCCACAACATCTGTTTTTCTCCACCTCCTACAGTTTTAGTTTCTTAGTAGCAGATTTAGATTGCATTTCCGCTCTCCAATAAAATCCTGGGCGTCGGCAAATCCGATTCTATTGTGTGTTTCCCAGAAATTTTGATAGGTTTTTATATAAACTCTTGCTTTTCGCTTTAGTGTGGAGTTTAATGCTTAGCGACTTAAAACCGAGCCAAGTAAATCGAACTGTTTTTTTCTTATTTCACATATTAAGACATCGAAGTTTGGGCTAATATGCCATCGTTTATACAAAAATCTAAAAAGATTTCCAGGACATCTCTGTATATAACTTTGTACATAAACATTAGTTATTAAATATTGCTTACAACCATTTGGAAATAATAACTGAAAGTCCAAATTTCTAATTGGAATGCAAAATATTCAAACAGTAATAATAAACCACTGAACAGAACCTAAAGCGCGGATTTAAAAAGCATGTTGTAGACAGATCCGTTGTTTTAAAACTATCCAGAAACCACAGTAAAGAAATCGTACTTATTCCCAATCGATTTGCATCGCTATTTGATCTTTGACCCCACAGATATGCTGTTTTCACACTTGTGCTCTCTACTTACAATCAAAAATATAAGCAGTAGGAAGTGTGTAGTGCAGTTTTTGGTATAATACTTAAGCTTTCAGGCTGACGTGGCTGGGTGAGAAAGCGTAGAGCTTTTGCAGGAACTTGATCGGGATTTAACAGATGAAGCAAAACTCATCCAGTTTTAAAAAAATAAGTTTTGTGTGTATGGAACAATTTTAAGTAGATCTCTAGGTCGTATACCATCGAGATGACCCAATATGTGCCAACTCATTACCCTCTAAATTACGATGCAGATATTGCAGTAACGTGCGATCTTCGGTTTCAGAGTTGTTGGTGTAGGAATTGAGTGCCTTAAGACCATTTCTTTCCTCTTCATCACCTCTGCTAGTTACAACACACTACAATGATCCGGAAGTCGGAATGTTATATTCAGCTCCTTGTTTTCAAGACTAGAGCAGCGATGGTCATGCTTGGCCCGCAGGCACCGTTCACATTTTGATATTCACACAGACTCGAGCCGAGCACATGTCGAGGCTTGTACCAAAACGGCAAACAGCGCTGGTTGCTTTCAGTCTCAGGCCAGCGGTTGAGGAGTACAGGTCAGAGCTAGTTTGCGTCGCTTTATTTTCACACACCAATACACTCTCACTTTTTGGCCCCGCCCTTCTTGCCAAACCCTGGTTTGGAGGCATCCGTTTAGATAATGATGGGGTTTATTCTACTGTGTGGAAGGTTGTACCAATCTTGTTGACTTTTAATATTGATTTCATTTTTCGAACATTGTTTCAGGTGAGCCATAGCCAGTCGTAGGTAGTTTACCCGTTTTTTCAACGAGTATAGTCGAGGTACCGAATTGCCCTCGTTCCAGGCTTCGGCTTCACGTATTCATCAGGCTGTGTTGCTAGTGTTTTGATGATCCTCTGGATGATTTTTTTTATGCATTTGGACTGGATAGAGCAATATCCTTTTTGGGGACGCTTTGGATCTTTTTGAAGTCGATAAATATATAGATAGGATAGCTGAAAACTATCCTCTTGAAATTTCATATCTATTGGACCAGAGTGTACCAGAGGTACACAGAGTATATTAAGTTTGTGCAAAAGTATGTAACAGGCAGAAGGAAGCATCTCCGACCCTATAAAGTATATATATTCTTGAACAGCATCAAAAGCCGAGTCGATCTAGCCATGTCCGTCTGTCTGTCCGTCCATATGAACAAACAGTTCTCAGAGATGGTAAGAGATAGAGGTTTGACATGTATGGGACATATGCTACTTATACTTGCAGGCAAATCAAGTTTATTTTCAATTTTTGCCACGCCCCCTTCCGCCCCCGCAAATTGAAAAAAAGTCATATCTCCCACAGTTCTATAGATAGAAGGTTCCTCCCTTTTGGACATGTTTAGTAATCAGGATTATTTATCGATCCGCCAAAGAAATGGTAAAGATGGGTTGAACGGTTGTCGAGTTATAAGGAAAACAAACAATTATGGGTAGCATTTCACAGGTACAGAGTATGTTAAAGTCGGGCTTGACCGACTTTTTTCTTGTTTTTCATATCCTTTCCAATATCCAATTGATCTGAATGACGCTTCCCAAGGATCTACTTTAATCTACTTGAAATATCCATTTGATCTTAACGGCATATCCTATGGATATGTAAAATATGTTAAATTCGCTAGTTAAACCAAAATAAGATCAATTTGACATGATTTCGCATTACTCTGGACCATATTAATGTAAAAAAGATATTGAATTGATCTTAATTCTTCATCCAATGGAGCTGAATAACATTAAAAGGATATTTGTTGTTTTCTGTGTAGTTGTTTTGTTACTAGGTCAAATGGAAGAGAATAGAATTAATGCAATGCGATCAGTGGACGCACGCTCAGATAATAAAAAGTACACCAAAAATTTTTTTTTGTGTTGAGCGATTTTTCCAGTTTCTGTCTATACACCCCTGATTTAGCTGTAAAAGCCCTAAACAAACGGCTTATTAAAAACATTAAACAAAGTGTTTAGGCTATACAAAGGGATTGTTGATAATGAGTTTAGGTGTTAATTTGTGTAAAAAAGTTCCGTTTTCCTTGGTACAAACTTTGAATATATATATAACCTCCTTAGCGTATGGCCTACACCAGTCAGTCCAAGTAGTTAGCCAGTATATTGTCGAATTCATGGTACTACCAAGTCTCTAGCCTCTCGAACAAGTCGTTTGCCTTCACAAACATCCAATGCTGCTGCTGCTGCTTTCTCATGGCATGAACTCTATTAACTGTCTTCACATACACACAAACACCCACACACACACTCACACATTTCTAAAACCATGTAAAACGCAGACAGATGAGTGAAGATGTAAATGTAAAATATTTATACTCTGCTAACTAATTTTTACTGCATTTATAAATGTTCATCTCCCACATTAAACTAATACGTTTTTGTTGTATCATCTCTCTCTCTCTCTCTTTCTCTCTTTATCCAATATGATTTTAAACTTAATGAAACTTAAATTTAAGTGCTTGTCTTTTTTTTCAAAAATTTACATGAATTTTTTTTATATTTTTCTTTTCATTTTGTTTGTGTCTACGACGTGATTGCAAAAAAAAAAAAAAATCAAAAAACAAAACTGCTTGAAACGCGTTTATTAATTTTTGTTTGCCCGCTCAACACAAATTGACTGGATTGGATCGCCGCTCTCCATTCATTGCCACATCTTTACATACACACCCACAACATACCGCATCCGCCACACCACACCACACTCACACACCCTCCACATGTGACGAACGTTCGTACGGTCTACGTTACACTGCAAAAAATATACAAATAAAATGAAAATCCACCAAATACTGATAAAACATATTCGTTCTCCGAAATGCAATTCATTGGATTTGAATAAACTTCGACGAACTGATTCAATATACCGATACCATTCATACCCATGTATGTGTATATGTATTGTACTTGTACATATATAGTCTGTTCGATCGACTTAGAATGGCATCGGCTGTTAAATCAAGCAGACACTTTCCAAGGAATGTTCCATCACGTTCAACCTTTCACTCTGGTGAGTTTTCTGTTCACTTATTTTTATTAGTTTTAATACAATAATTTAATTTTACTCACAACTTACTAAAAACTAATCTAAATAGGCTAAAGATACCATCGAATTTTCCTTTTGAGTATCTCATGCTGCATCTCTCTCCGATATGTGCACGATTAATGATTTGAGAATCGATTTTAGATGAGTGTTGATTTTAATTTCCCGTGCTTTGTGTACTCTCATCGCTTATCATTTTAGCGTGCATGTGTTTTCGTCTAAGCCATTATGATTTGATAATCCTGAATGTTTTGTCCCTAGAAATACGGATGGAAAACTATTCATAGCGACACTTAATCAATTAAACTAATCTAAACGATCAAAAGTCAAGGGATAGATAAAGTTAATGTCAATGTAAATGCAGTTATATGCCGCGCCCATGTGCTGGCATATGCCTGCATCCTTAATCAACTCTCAGTCAGTTTGTAGATGGTGTTTGTAGAGCTCTTAACTATCTAATTTTGCACTCCTAATAAACTGACTCGATATTGGTATCTTTAGGTCAAACCAGAGCACGAAACAATACAGCGTTGGAATACTCTGGTACAAGCGGAGCATCCGGCGACTCCTCCCATCCGGGTCGCATGAGCTTCTTTTCCAAACTCTCCTCACGTTTTAGCAAACGGTAAGTACCTCCTAACTAACCATATTCCACTTGAAAAAAAAAACAAAATGCCAATTTCATTTCTTCATTTAAAACGAAAATACTACAAGAAAAGCAAATGCAGTTTGAATTCGATTCTGTTCTATTCTTTGTTTTTTGTTTTAACTCTACATGAATATTATTATTATAATTTTTTAAACAATTTCTTTACAATTTTCCTGGTTTTCATTTGATGTTTCATTTTCTGTTTCATATAATATCATTTGCATATCTCTTACGCGCATACACATTTTGGGTGTACGTTCCATTCCGCCGAGTTCAATACAAAACGAACGCACAACTCCAAAAATTGCATCGAAGCACATAATAAATACCATAACTAAAATGGGTCTTCCATTCCACCAACAAAATCGGATAATTTTAAATTGAGTGTGGCATTGATATTAGATAATTTCTCTTAAATGTTAATCGAAATGGTTGAATGTGTGGCATAAGAAATTGAAAGATTAGTGTAGAAGCGATTTGTGACAGATATTTCCTAAAGCTGTTTTTCACCTATTTGAGTTCTCATATGATTTGGCTCTAAAAAACCTCTGTAAAACATGAGTTGGCTGTCCAAAAACTCATATGAGAAACTCAGTTAAGATATTTTTTATATTCACAGAACATTTTATGAGCGACTCATATAAGAAACTCATGTGAGAGCTTAGACAAGGGAAATAAAAGCTTAACTTCAAGCATATAAAAAAGGAACTTAAACATAAAAAGCACTGCAATTACTAGTGCAGTGCCTAAGCACTTGGTATTTTTTTCACCCGAGAGTCCCAATCATTGCAAATTAAACTCTACTCGAGTCATAGTTTTGCTTCGCACATGCAGTGCCAATTATACCCGTGCTACTCGTTTCGCTCGTTCCTAATACTCATGCGAACAGAGAGCGTTAAAATTTGAGTGTTGATTGAGTTCGTCGTTCTCTCTATTGTCGGTCTCTTTCTCGACATTACACGAACAATTCTACGGCGTTTACCGTTACTTTTTCATAAACAAGGTGTGAGAAAGCAAACAAAATTATACGTACTTATGTGTTTGTACGCAACGGCCCTCGGGGCCTAAGTGGGAGAGCGACTTGTCGCTCTCAGCAATTGCATTCTAACCTAACCTATGTATTTGTAGTGTGTATGCCGTGAGCTTAGGACTCCCGCTCGAAGACAAAATCAACATGCGGTGTTGTTGGACTAGGCCAAAGCAGTTACAATAAATTTGGCACCCGAACCCTCAAATGTGTGTTTGATTTGACTGCATATTTTGGGTGTCTGTCACACCACATATGCTTTTATAGCGTGTGCAATTGTGGTAAAGAAAACCGGCACTCTTGCAGATCTCTGATTTTTACTATTTATCTGAAAGCCTTAGAATTAGGGATATTTTTTAGTTATATATTGAGTTAGTTGCAATATCCATGCGAAATCCAAAACTCCATATAGCAAAGATGATTCAATGATTTGTCCTAACCCAATTAGCGAAATAGGCTTATCGATTTCAGAGCTTTGCCTTCCGACTCGTACCGTGCCACGCTATAATTAATCGATATGCTTGCCGGCCAAACCGCGTACTAGAAGCGAACCGAAAACCCCAAAAATTATTAAGATGTTTCCGAATCTGCTGATGAAAGGCTCTTAAATTGCTAAGCAGGTCAACCTTGGGTTTTGGAGGTAGCTTAATAAAAATTACAGTCTTGATTTGCCCTATCTCCCGCAATAATGATTTGTCCTATTAATATACCTTCCTATAGACTTTTTAGCCTCCTTGGAACTTGTAGATCGAATTGTATAACTCGTCTATTCCGCGTAAGGCAGATCATTCCCGATAGGCTTGTCTCTTACATAGATTTTCTTAGTAGAAGTTTACTTAGGAGAACAAAGTTAACATCAGCTAAATCTAATACGATGGATATTAAACTCTAAAAAAAAAGAAATCAACGACTAAATTTGCATTGCCAATGACTTCTGCTCTACACATATCACCCAAATATGCCTGAATAATTAAATAAAAAAAACCCTTCAGCTGTATTTTCACTTGTCAAGTTTACTGTGAGTTGTCTGTCAAAAAACTGATATGAGAACTCAGATAGCCTTCTCATATATTTTTGAGCTTCCCAAATTAACTATAACACTTGTCTAATATTTCATTTGGGAAACTTGTATTAGATATCAGTGACTTAAAAATACAGCTTTCTTTAAATTGGAATGCTCAAAAAACAGTGTGACCATTTTACTTGTTTTGTTATTTAGCTGTAGAATGGTGGTACTTGGACGTTGAGGGTTCACACTGGACACTATGCTCTCCCCAAACGTTATTAGCTGTCAATTTAGCTGATGTGCGTACTAAGCTTTAATCTAGATGCTATGACGTTTTAGTACACCTTGCTTCATCCATCTTCCGCTGCTACAAATTTTCAAAGAACTGTTTTCTCTTTTATAATATGCATGCATTCAAAAATACAGTTTGACCTTGCAATTTTTATTTGATTAGTAATTGGAAATAATTTGACTTTCCTATATCAAAAACCAACCTCCAAGTTTTTCTCCGTGCTCCTAAAAATTTTCAAATTAAAACCTTTTTTTTTAACCTTGCAAAGAGCTATTATACGTTTGCAGCGCATAGACAAATGCATTTCCGATTTCATAAACTATATATATTCTTGATCAGGGCGACGAGCCGAGTCGATAGAGCTTTGTCCGTCCATCAGTCTGTCTGGTTCTACGCAAACTAGTCCTCAGTTTGGAAGATACCGAGCTGAAATTTTGCACAGAGTCTTCTATTTACTGCATACTGCTAATATGTCGGAACGGGGGATCGGATGACATATCTCATAGCTTACTATAGCTCAATGTGTTAAGACAATGTGTCAATGTGTTAAAAAAAAAACCTATCTTGTGTTCAATGCTAGCTTTCCTTAACTCGGCCATTATAAATGTAATATACTTTCAAACAGATTTGCTAATTTTGGTAGAAATCGAATAACTATATCTAAAAGCTGACATAGAAACAATCGGTCTTCAAATGTGTCTTAGGGAGAAAACCTTTTTTATTTTTGTTAGCGTTCCTAAACACAGACGATATTAACATTATCGGGGGTGTCCCAGAAATCTCTAGAGGTTTTTCGTATAAACGAAGATATTTTTAATTTAACTAGGAGTACTTTATATGCAAAGTGACAAGAATTATGTCGGCTACTAGATTTTAGGGAAGGAAAACCGTACGCATCAAATCTACTTTGCCTTGAGCAGCCGGTTTCAAATCTCTCAACTTTTGTCATCTAATCTAGTAGCCTAGTATTTTGAAGATACTTCACATATAAAGGCAAGCACTTATTTCGAAATGAAACCGTTTATACGAAAATGTCTAGAGATTTCTGGGACACACCCGTATATGCCTTCAAACCAACTTACCTAATTTGGTAGATGACTATCGGCCCTGTTCCGAATTCTAAGTCGGATTTCGTGAAAACGTTTGCATGTAGAATTCAAACTTGACGATGTTATATGGAAGATGACAACCATTTCAACGGCTACTAGATAAGGTTTGACGAAAATCGAAATTGCCGATTGCTCAATGCGTCAAAAAAAGAAGACCAGACCTAGTAGCCACAGACATTCTGCTTACTTTTCACTTAAAATTGTGAACTTTAAATTAGAAAAAGCAACGTTTATACGAAAACGGACTCTGAATTCGGAACTGGGCCGTATATCTTATGGCTGTGAATCGTTCTTAGTAACAAGAACTTTTTTGTTTTCAATGCTAGCTTTCCTTAACTCTCGACTTATAAATATTTTTATTTAACGTCATTTTGAGATTTTAAATATCTATAGGTACTCAGCCCTTCTTGATTTAAAATCTATTAAGTTCACCCGATCGCAGACGAGAACGAACCGACTTCCCCGACAGCCGCCAGCGACGAGCAGCGCCAGCGAATTAAAATTCGTAACGATTCGACATCATCGAAGACACGTCTACACTCGGACAACACGGAAACGATTCACGATCGACTCATTCCACTCGGAAACGCACCTATATCTTAGTCATTGGAGCGATCGATCGGAAAATGGGTCTTAGTGAGAATAACTTTTGTGTTTTTAATGTTGCAAAAATTAGTTAGCTTAGCCTTTTCCTTTTGTACCAGTAGTGCCGGTGGATTCATACAAAGCAATTCTACTTTATTTATAGCCTCAATGATAAGAATAAATACTTTTGAATTTAGAGTCAATCGTAAATCGTGCTAACGTCCAGTAGATTAGATGATATTAATCCATCCGCTTCGAAACAACACAGCTCTTTTAATTTTATTAATACATAGCAATGGACAGTCTAAACAGTACCGGTTTAAATGTAGATTTAGGATGCGTTCAGACTCACTGGCAGGCTGCAAGATACTTGTATGCTGGTTATCTGGCAGGTCTGTTCAGACAAGTAAAATACATGAGAATACTAACAGATTTCTCTGACCATATATGGCAGCAGTCAACTGGCACAACACTGGCAGGTGTTTACACGTGTATGGCAGCAACTGGCACCTAATAATATGGCAACCTACCAGTGTGTCTTACGCACCTTAAGGTTCTTTAACCCTTACACCCGCACAAATGTTCTAATACAAAACTAAATAAATTCCCTTTTAAGAAAGCTTTTGTCAAACTGTATGCCCCCCTCTCTTTGCTTGCCGCTTAAGTGTCAGTCTGTGAACAACAGTCGTGAGGGCGCGATTTTTCTGATGCCTCTTTTTTGTCTGATTTACTTTGCTATGGCTCCATATGTATATGTTATGCATGCACGCACAAATTTCTTTGACCAAGCCGAGCGCAAAATTTTTTTTTTTTTCCCCCCGCTCATTTTTACATTTATATAAGCGGCAATGAGAGAGCATGCGGCACTTGTTAGTATGCCTTGTATGAGCGTAAGCAGCGCTCTCTTTGCTCTTTGCATTCAATGCCAAGACGTCGAGCAGGGCAGTTCAAAGCTGGGCTGTGTCGCTTTGATATTGCACACCAATACACTTTCACTTTTTGGCCTCACTCTTCTTGAACATCGCTGCCATAAAGCTCTCTCTCTCTTAATCAATTGCTGCCGAGCTGTTGCTGCCTCATTCAATGCACTAAATCATTTCGATGTCTTATCTATAAACACACATTTTCTCCAATTTGATAAAAATTCAAGTATTTGAGGTTACAGTTTTTGATTTCTTTTTAGTAAAAGGAAAATAGGTTTTTGATTGGTTACTAAGCACTTAGAAGAGCACCTCAAGTTTTTTTTGGAAATGCAATTTACGTAATATTTAGTTCATCTCCCACTTATCGCCCGCATTTAAATCATTTGTATTAACCACATTAAAGCAACTCATTTTCATTTAATTGTGGAGCAAGTGGTAAAGACAAGGAGAAGGAGCATAGAGAGAGATTGAGAGAGAAAGTTGACAGGAGCATTCTTTAGTAGACGCGTGCTTTTACAAGTTACTAACCCGTTAACTTCCTGTTCACGTAGTATACGGCCAGCCAGAGCACACTCACATTTTCTATATTTTCCTTTTTTTTTTTTGGTTGCATGATGATCGAAAACTGTTTTATGGATGTGTGTGTTCATTTTCTTTTTAATTAAACTTCTTTTGTAATTTAAACCTCTTTTGTTCTAATTACTTATTTCTTCTGCCACTAATGATATGCACATGTTTTGTATATTTCTGATTTATGTTTCTTTCCCTTTTGGTTTCAACTGAAAGTTTTCAAAACAAAGGAAAGTATGTCTGATGAATGTGTGTGTGCGCACTATGTATATAACCAATCACACACACGCACACAGGTCGCCGCATGCATTTGAAACATACAACTCGTAATCGTGTATTTAGTTAGAACGGTAAAAAACATCTCCCAAATATAATGCTAAGCTGTTAACTCAAGATTCAAGAAACCAGATACAAATACAATTGCGGTACATACATACTACGTGCTTAAATCGAAACGGAATCGTTCGTGTATAACCACAACCCCTATAAAGAAAACAAAAAGATCGTCTGTCGCTTCCTCTCTGCGCTCTCAATATCTCCGTCACTCTATGATTTCGTATTTATTTGTAGTCTTTTGATCCTTTGTACTATATATCACCACACTGCTAGGAAGGCTTTGTTGTACTCGTCTCGTTTTCCTCATTTTGAATACATATTGAATTTGATTTGATTATGTATTTTGATTATGCAAAACAAACAAGAAATGAAAACGGAACCCGAAATGGAAATTCAGGCGTTTACTTTTCTTTTTCAATGAAGAAACATTACAACTCTACCATTACTCCTCCTCCGTTCTCTATACTCCTATCTGTCCTCTTTGGTTTCATTTCTCGTATTTGTTTTTTTTTACCCCATTATTAATATTTTTTCCAGCCGTGAATAATTTGTTTAAAATTTTTTCTTTAATTTTAGGCCAAACCAGTAATTAACAAAACAAGCATTAACTACTTCTTGTTAATAGTTCTAAAACTGTAAACTGAAACAAACGATTCCCCCCTAGAGTAAACGCGCGTGACGGAGAGATACAGATATGATACAGAGAGCAGAGCAGACAGATTACAGATCAGATCCGATCCGATTCGATTCGTGTCCCCCTCCAAAAGAAACACCGACAACGTTGAGTTCCGTTGCGTTAACGAAAGATTCACAAATGCGCCTATGTTTTATTAAACTTATTAACTAATTATACATATACATTTATATAAATTAAAGTACATATATAAAAATATATTTAAAAGTAAAACCACAACAAACCGAAAGAACCGACTCGTTGTTTTCATGTGCGGAGGAGCAGAGACCCCGATGCTACACCTATCAAACTACTATTTATGTACACTGCGATTGCAATTCTAGTTATAACGAAACCAATAATATGTCACACAACACCAACTGAACCTGCGAATGTTGTAAACCCACACTGATCTTATCTTTGACTCATGCTGTACGTTGTTGTGTATGTACTGACTTGTATTTGTATACCAATCGAAGTGTCTGGAGTCACACAATCAGAGTTTTTAACTTGCCGTAGTTGATCAATCACACACACACACACACACACACCCTAAAGCTGAAGTCTAAACGCATAAAGCAAGGCGTACCGTAGCATTTTATGTAAGCAGTATACCAAGTAGAAGTCACCGATTGACAAAAAAAAAAAAACAAAACAAAAACACTCTAAACTTAACTCTAAATCAAGGACAAACATTGTATTAAAACCTTTGTGCATGTGACCATTTTATTTGTACAGATGATTATCTATAAAGCGTGTTATCATCGAGCACCTTCTGTGGATCGATAAGTAGTTATCTCTATATACATATTAAGTTTCAAAGAAAATAACACAGAATTAAATAAATTGATAATTGATAATTTAATAAATCCAATATAAATTATATGTATAAACCAAACATGTGCAAAAGCAATCCGTAACTTGGTTTCTGATTTATGTGGAAAGGTTATGGTATTTATTCTGCATGTGCCCCCATTTTGACTTTGCTGGGAATAGCTTTAGTTTTCGGTCTGCAGGTTCGAAGTAATGTGAAGAAATTTTAAAAGACTTTTCCTTGGATTTCTCAAAAACAATCCACTTGTCCCGGGCCTCCATATTACGACCTTGGAGTTGGGTTTTTCCCAAATTGAGAACGTTTAATTCCATTTACTTGGCCCATAAGTGTTGCAATTCGAATTTCAAATAACTTGTATACCCACATACTGCCCAAAGTCCGCCCTAGGGAGCGAATTTTTAAAATTATTTTGCATATTTTTGAGCATTCAGGGAATTATTGCATTCGATTTTAATAAAAATACACTGGACTTTTGTCTTAATCTTTAAAAACCGAATTCCTTTATTTGCCATGAAATTTAAAACTTAATTTTGAACCCAAGGGAACTCACTAATCACATTTCCCCATAATTTACAAGTATTTTTTGTGATTACACGACGAGTTTTTAATCTTATCGCTTGCCCACAGCAACTATTTGACCAACGCTTTAGTTCAGGGGCGTCCACGGCCTATGCGCACAGCAAGCATAGGCACTGCGCATAGCACAGACCTAAGCAAATCACAAAAACCACTTCTCTACTCTGATGTAAGCTGTCTTTGGGCACCTCTGCTTTAGTTGAACAAATTAAATAGAGTTCTTCGGCCGAGCCTCATCCTACCAGAGATTTTGATTAGGCGTCTCTTCTAAGTGTTGGTCTTTTGTTTTGTACAATTATGTACTGGAATAATGATTTTAGCTTCTGTTCCCTTCTAAGTAGTTTCGGTTTCCTTTTTCAGTTGATTCAATAAACTAAGCCATTTCATAAAAAACCAAGAAAGAAAGTCGATCAAGCCCGACTATAAAATACATAGCCGTGATGCCTTACCTGTCGTTAACGACGCGACTGTCGTTCAGTGATGCATCAGGGCGTTAGGCCTGGTAGTGCCTTGACACCAGCTGAACTACTCAGCGATGTTAAGTTCTAATGCCATCTTAATTCGGTTGCGACCGGTGCTGCCCATAATTGTTTGTTTTCCTTATAACTGGACAACCGTTCATCCGATCTTTACCATTCCTTTGGCGTATCGATAAATAATCCTGATAACTAAATATGTCCAGAAGGAACGAACCTTCTATCTATAAAACTGTGGGAGATATGACGTTTTTTCCAATTTGCGGGGAGGTAGAGGGCGTGTCAAAAATTGAAAATAAACTTGATCTGCCTGCAAGTATAAGAAGCATATAACCCATATATGTCAAACCTCTATCTCTTACCATCTCTGAGATCCGTTTGTTCATACGGACAGACTCTAGACGGACATGCTAGATCGATGTTATACTTATAGGTTAGAGCACGGGTTACATGGCACTGTTAAACGTTATCTTGATACTAAAAAAATAAAAAATACAACAGTGGATTGTGGATCGGAAAAACAGTTGTAACGATTAGATAATGTAACTGCGTCAATAGTACAGTTTTAGTAAGCTTTTCGTATGTAATCTCGCCCAATGATTAACGTCCATTTTAAACCAAATCCACCTGGATTTGCAATAACAATACCATGAGTAAACAGTACTAAGACTATAACATCAGGCCACTCTACAGGCGCATGTGTTGTTGCTTTTGCAATAACTTCGTATGTGTCTCTCTTCTGTTTCTCTCCTATGCGTCTTGTGAGGCATTTTTCGGCCTCTGTTTTTAGGGACCCCTGAACCAGGGCATCAACCATTCCACGCTGCCAACGAACTCTCTTGTTAACCGTCACTTTGAGTTCTCCCCATGCTTTTCGCTTCTCTATTGACAGTATTCTTCCAAGTTTTTTTTGGTCTGTCCTCTGTCCGATCGACTCTGTCCAGCGTGTTTCATTCCATAGCCTTCCTAGCGATGTTGTTCTCACTTTTTCGTAGCTTCATTTCATTCTGCGAAGCTCCGGAATCCCGCATTTTCTCAAACCAGAGTATACAGAATAGTTGTCGCAGGCATCGGTTCACAAATTTTTGATGGAGGAACCATATAGGAGTACTGGTATTACGTTGAGCCAGTGTGGATACGAAGAGCATTGTCCGGACTGATGCTGAGCGATTTAGTTTTGGTCGTGTTGATTTAGAGGCCTGCCGCTTTAGCTGAGGTGCCAAGTTCAACTAACGCGTTTGCCAGGTCACTTATTCTATTGAATTCCTGAAACTATAAAATTTATATATATCTGATCAGCACAGCCGAGTGTATTTGGCTAGATTCGTCTGTCTGTATGAAAGCCCAGATCTCAGAGATGGTAAGAACCAGAGGGTCAAAGTGTGTGGAACGTTCCCTTCTTATACTTGCAGGCAGATCACACCTGCCTCCCCCGGAAATCGTCATATCACCTACAGTTTTATAGATAGGCGTTTTGTAGCTTCTAGACATATTTAGTAATCAGAATTAGTTATCGGTCCGTCAAAAGTTTGGAAAGATCGGATGAACGTTAACAAAATACACTAAAGTGCATACACTTTAGCAGGTAGGCTTGACCTACGTTCTTAGTTGTTCTACGGTGGCCTTGTCTCTGAGATAAGAAGTGGATTATCATTGCCTCACAAATACAACATGTTTTAACTTAAAAGGGTTAATTATTTTTATTGCTTTTTGTACAGAATTTAGGGTCATAATGTGAATATAGCTGATTTAAACAGATATACGAGCAAAAATGTATAGCTGCTTGTCATAGTAAGGTTGTAATCAGAGCTCGTGCAGAGGATAGGCCTAGTTTAATCATGATTGAAAATGATTTACATATACTTCAGTTGGGTCTTATAAATGTCTTTTAGATGAATTTTTAAATTCCGAACATTTCTATCCTAGAAATTCGTGTTAAAGACCAGTATAAGAGCAATATACGAGCTGTACGACCCAACTCCTATATATACAGTTATGCGTAGGTAAAAAACTGTTAGATCAAAAGACTTTAGAACTCAGCCAGATGAGTAACGAACATACAAGTAATGTCAGGGAATGTTTGCCATGTGTTTTGGATGTGTGCAAAGTTTGTTCGGCAGAGACTTCGCTCGCGCACAGCACACTCTTGTAAGATCGAAGGTCCACATTGAAATGTCCCCTTGCCATTCACTTGCAAGGCCGTTACTCATTTTGAGTTTTAGGCTCTTTGGTAGAACCAACATAATTTCGAGAGACTTGCAGTGGTACTATGCATGAGTGCAAGAGTTTGTTTCATACTAAAGTCTTCATATTCTTTCAGTACTTCCACCACGGAAGAGGCAGCAAAGCCACGGGTCTTACGCTTCACCTGGTCCATGAAGACCACATCGCCACTGATGCCCGATCAGATAATGCAAAAGATACGTGAGGTACTCGATCAGAACAATTGTGACTATGAGCAACGCGAACGGTGAGTGTACTAAATGGAGCCAAATGGGTGTGGGCCATGTTTTAAAACTTGTTTCTTTGCATAAATAGATTTGTGCTTTGGTGTGTGCATGGTGATCCCAACACAGACTCCTTGGTTCAGTGGGAGATTGAGGTGTGCAAATTGCCGCGACTTTCTTTAAACGGGGTGCGCTTCAAGCGAATCTCCGGTGAGTATGGGTCAAACTGTATACGAAATTCTACGCTGCTAACACTTTCTTTATGGTTTCCCCCGGGCAGGCACCAGCATTGGCTTCAAGAACATTGCGTCTCGCATTGCTTTTGACCTCCGGCTGTGACTTAACCAAACGAATGACGAGGGGAATGCCGATGCCAACGCCGCCACCGCCACTGACGCCGACACCATATCCACTGCCGACTCCCACAAGCTATCGGAGCTATCGCTCCTATGTCGCTCTCTAACCAGTCAGCAGGGCTCACAGCGTCGCAAGAAGAGCCGACTCTCGTCCACCGGAGCCAATGACGATCAGAAAAAGTCCAGATCGCTGTTGTCTGCTTTTCACATGTACTCACCCTTCAGCTCCAAAGAGAATGTGGAAACACAGGAGGAGGAGGAACTGCAAACGCCTCGAATAGAACAGACTGCTGCTGGGCCAGTGGATGCAATACTGGAGGAGGAGGGTGAGAGTGCAGAGCCCAGTAAGGCGACAAAGGGTGGCGGTGGCGGCGGCGGCGGCGTCAGTGACGGAGGCAACCGTTTGAAGAGGAACATCAAACATACCGGTAGCCTGATTGTGCGAAAACTAACAGCCTCCCGGCATGGAGGAGACACTGGCAAAAAGGGGTCAAAGGAGGCAGGCCAGACCAGCAATGCCATGGACAAGGATAATGCTAAACCCAACACCAAACAGAAAGCTAATGCACCCATGCTGCGCACCACCACACTCTAAATATAATGGAACATGGGCGTAGTCTGGCGAATTGGCCGTAATTAAATATATAAGGGGAGAGGATATGTACTATGTGGGTACTAGAGATTCTAGTACATACTCTAGGATGTATTTACCTGTTACCCTTGCAGCCCAGAATCTCAAGTAAAGCGTAATAATTGAATATTACATAAATATTTATATATCGATCAGACAAACTCCCAATCCTCCTTCCTCCCCTAACTCCCCTACACAGCACACGCATGCATAAAAAGGCACCCGCATAGAAACGCACAGACATATACACAACACACACATACTCGATATATATTGATAGGCATGTTAGACATAGTCCCATTTGGGCACGGCCAACAAACCCCAGGCTTGTTGGCTTCAGCGTCCGTTTGGGGTAAGAGGCAGAAACAATATCTATTAAATTAAACACACAAAATACAAATTCAATTCATTAATAATAACAATAAATATTTAACGGAAAACAAATCAATGCTCTATAAACTGCATTTATGTGTCTATATCCTTTTCCCAGTAACAGATTTTTGCGCCAGGATCCAACGACTACCAACAGAACAAAAGAAACAAATAGAGAGCCAAATTCTGGTTGTTTGGTTTTTTTTAAGGATATTTACAACAAGCATACACACACACACACACAACTGCACTTGTACAAATGGAATGGGAAAGGGGATTAAACTGGGATTGTTGAACCCTTTTTCTTACTTGCGGGCACGTGCACGCACGAAAGTGAAAGCTGTGTTGCACATGCGTCCATCTGAACTTCAAAGCTTTCTTATGCAATCTGAAAATGCAATCTGGCCCCCAACTCAGATTTTAGAGCGGATCTGGCATATGGAATGATAAAAGGTAGAGATAAATTCGTCTTAGTGTTCTAGGCACTCTGTTGGCATCGGTTGTTGTTGCGGCTAAGCTTTAGAAAACCAAGTCCAAGTCAAAGAAGGTAGTAGTGATGCGTTGTTCATGAGTGAGTGAACAAAATTGAGTTGTTCACTAAACTGAGCAACAACATGTTCTTTATTAATTGTTTATTTTTGTTCAGTTGTTCACTTGTTCAGTTTTTCAGATGTTCTTGCTTACTCGCTCATGTTCTGTGAGTTGTTCTTAATCAGTCCGAGTTGTTCATTTGTTCTTGCTCGCTCACTCTTGTTCTGTGAGTTGTTCAGTCTGAGTTGTTCACTTGTCTTTGTTCAACCACTCTTGTTCTGTGAGTTGTTCAGTCAGAGTTGTTCATTGACTTTCACACAATTTTGTGACTCTTCAGCTGTTTTTTGTCTGCGTGTCTGATTGTTTTGTGTAAGCAACATGCTGGCGCGGCAACCATTTTAGAGATGGCTAACAAATAAGCAACATTCCGCAGTGTGACCAGCAACGAAGGATTAAAATTAGTTTGAATGATAGCTAATCGTCGCAATGCCCAGGTGAAGAACTGGTGAACAATTGGAACAGCACAGATTCAACAAAAGGGCCTACAATTCAAACCAACTCTGAACAGCTGAACAAGAACAACTGGACAAGTGAACAACCTGAGTGAGTTGACTCACTTTGAAAAAAAGATCAAGTGAACATGTTCAGTGAAATGAACAACATTTACCCAACACTAGAAGGTAGCAAAGAGTGATATGTGTTAATATTGCGGTTCTTTAGGGGCACGGGAGCTAAAAATCGCTCAGTTTAGTAGAAAGAAATGACCTAAAGTTTTGAGTCTTTTTTCACCAATATCTGGACAACAGCATAGCATAGTGTGGTATTGTCTTCTTTTCTTCTCCACAACTACATATGCCACTGAAGTCGTTGTAAGCGTTGCCGAGATATCCGCGTTAAGCAGTTATCCATGCTTAAGGCTCAAGAGTATGCTGGTTCGATTCAGTTTAAAAACGGGAAGCTTTAAAAACCTTTTTCCATCGATCCATCTTCTCTGGAAGGAGTTGTGTGTTAGTTGCTTGCTGATGTATTTTCCTCAATGTTGCTTATTCAGGCACGCCTATGAGCTGGTTACGGAGGTTACCTACTGTATGAGTCAAGCGCTCTGAGAGCTGCTTCCCTTTTTCTATACTGCATAAGGAAGTTGGGATGAGTGAACTATTGTGAGGACAGCATAAACTTCACTAGAGATGAGACCTCTATCTCGAATACTTCAGAGAGCTTACGTAGAAAGGAATAACAGAATGTTTTAAGTCATCAACAGTAGCATTGTCGGTGTGGTAATGACTCCTAATCTTCACAGCTTCTAAAGAAGTCGTTGTGAACGTCGCTTAGGCTTGCTGCAAGAATACCGTTGAGGCAGTGACTCGTGAAAAATTCGCAAAATAATAGTACTAAGTTTCAGGTTCTGGCACATCGCTATGTACTGGGCATAAGCAGACTCTCGAAAGCGGCGCAGTCGCACAAGCACAATATAAGCTCGCTGCGCTGCGTGCTCGGCTCTTGTTTAGCTGCATCGCGACGCAGTCGTTGCTACTGAAATTGAGAGCAAATTGAATCAGTTTTGCGCTGCTCTCACACACACCAATGTGATTGTGTTTTTAGCCGGCCCCTGCTCTATTTACACCCGCAAACCGGCAGGTTTTTCCATCGTTCCTTACCTACCTAGACTATATATATTTTTCTTGTGTACAGTTTGTAAGAGGCCAGCGTCATTCCTGTACTAGTAGTTCCTTGTCTAGCTAGTTTGACTTATCGTAAATGAAGTGGGTACAAAGATACCGAGCGATCTCATTAAAGGATCTATGGGAGCAAGTGAGCTTCTTGGCATTACCCTAACAGCACCCTTATAAATGCTTCAGTTCTTCGATCCTGCATATGTTAAAGTTGTTGACGAATTCTTTCAATTAAGCTTTTGAAGTAGTGTCTAACAATGGTCAGGAATAATTATGGCTCTGTACGCGAACATTTTGAGGCTCAACGAAAGACCGCTAGGTCGTCAATCGATTAGCTTTACCTTGTCTGCAGCTCGAGCTTGGTCAAAGGTCAAAGCTAGAATCCAATATAGGGACAATTGATATCTTTTTTGGTGGTCGTAGGGTTCATTTCCATAGCAGCGGATCCCCGACCGCTTGCAGCAAAATTCAGAAAAAGGCGACCTAGCAGGGCAAAGTAGTAGGGGGGAATTCAGCTTCAAAAGCCATCGCGATCAAACGATTGTCGAATATCCAAAAAGATCACAGAGTAGTAATAGTATCAGTGGTACTCGCAGGCTTGCAAAATGTGATTAAAAGTCACGTTTACATGAAAACGTACCCTTTCTGGGTTGCGCTTTTGGCATGCGTAACCAATAAGAATTCTTCTTTCTTCAACAAAATCACATGCTAAAAAACGTTCTCAAAGGTGCATTCTCATTGGCATTCACGCCTTAATAAAAGCGAATGGAACTTTTCAGTTTTGGGAACTACTTCTTCCGTGGATAAGATTATAAAAGATGTGCCTTTTTCATGGTGCCTCCCTGAGAGATACATCTGACAGTAGGAATTTCGTTTAAGACGAGGCTGATCTTAATTTAAAGCTCCCATTTTCAAGTTTTTCATTGCTACAACATAGATAATGTCAATCTTATAGTTTCCAAATGAAAGATATATTATCAAAAAATGACTGAATAACCAAAAATCGTCTATAAACTACGTCGTTAGGGACTGTCTATGCCATTTTGGAATTATGGAAACAACCAATGGACTAAGGTTTACATTTTTAGACTTTATAACGCAATTTTCAACAGTTCCTAAGTAAAAAGATCATTGTATTTGCTCCATAAATCATCGAAGCACACTTATGCTAAGATGAAAATCATTTTGAAACTTTACAATCAATAAAAAAGGTTCAATTGAGAGCTTTTTATTAAATTCATGAATAAAGTTGCTCAAGTTAAGCCAAATTTTTTAACTATTTCTTTATCAAATTGCGAATAATTTTATTAACTTATATCTTTTGTCACAGCTATCCCAAACATCAAAATTAACGCCAACAATCTTAGTGATCCCTGCATTCCATTCGTACACTTGCATATTTGTGCCAGCATCTACACAACTCTTGTAATTGTTATATACAACTCATGCTCTATAATCGTAGGTTTAGAAACTTGGACGAGACATTTTAGAAAGTTCCGTTTAAGCAGCTGTTCAAAGAACACACACACATACAGACCACAAAACATAATATATAATATATATATATATTGATATGTTACTGTTAAGGAAACGAGTTGAGTACGAACTTATCAAAGACATGCAAAACGCACATAGCCTCTCCCAAACCCTGGATCATTTGTAGACTTTAGCAAGACAGCAATGTGGTTTTTGTATTTTTTTTGGTTCTACAAGGTTCTGCAATATTTATAGATCTCAAATGAGATGTAAAAAGACGATCATTTATCCTAGCTTAAACTGCTACTACCGAATATTGCAAACATGTTTCGCATTTGAAAAACCAAACCGTTTTCACCATTTTATATTTAATGTTAAACGAAACTAAATGAAAGTTTATGAATGAAAAAAAAATTAGGACTACATAATATACGATATACAATATTGATGCAAGCAATCTGCTTACATACACCCAGAAATACTTGACTCATCCTTTGGAAAAACACCATTCTACTCATTACAATTATCTTTAAAACTGAAAAGTAATACGATAGACCCGGGTATAGAAGTTGCAAATAATCATGTTGTAAGAATATCTGATATACATACATACATAGATGTTTTAATTAATAAATACCAAATGACATAACTATAATTACGGTTTTTCTATACGCTTTTGAGAACAATTTGCAGGAAGGACTTGGTAATGTGCGAGTTTCATTTAAAGTTCATCATCCATGTTGAAGTCTTCTGGGGGGAAATCACCGACCTCCACGGACAAGGGTGAGACAAAGCCGCCGTAATTTGGCCCACATACAAAATATGGCTTGCCGTTGATGCTGGAATACAAGAAAAGTTAACAAATATTGAAAAATATTAAATAAAGAGGAAAACGGAAATCTGTTCTGCTTTCTATTTGGAAACTTTTTAAGCGATGGCATCTGCAAGTTTTGATTTGATTTATGTGAAGAAAGCAGTTGCAGAATACAAGATGACAATACACGGAAAGCTATACTCCTCAAGAACGCTGAACAATTCCCTCATTCAGTCCTATTTTTTTAGCATTCGCTGCCATCCAAAAAGTAGTCAAAATTACAGCTCAGTGGATATCATCAACGCAAAACAATTTTGGAACGCTACGCTACATTTGTTAGTTGCTCAACGGAAACGACACATGGACTACGCTTTGCATCCAAAAACGCTACAAAATGCAATGCTGATATCTGAAACTTTTAAAACCCCCTGAAAAATTACCGGCTACGCCACTGGATCCACTGTTATGCGCAGGGTATTAATCGCAGGATCGGTTAGGCCTGAGTTGGATATCAACCAAAGATGTGAGAGTCCAGTACCATTAAACGGGCTCATAGATAGCCGATATCGGCATTTAAAATTGATGATGTCAAGTAAACAATATTCTTAAATTTCAAGTTTTACATCTGAGAGACTAGCTTGACGATCGTATTCTTGATATGTGACTATATCTGAAGCAGATTGAGACAAAGAAAGATATAATTCACCTTCCATTATTCTTGCCCAGTGGTTCGTCATACTGTATGCCAATGAATATGCCATTTTTTCCATCCAAAGGCCCATTATACTTTATGGTGCCACGACGTTTAGGATTTCCTGGCACTGTCACCTACAAAAAGAAATATGCATAGGCTTCTAAGTAAACCCTTGACATTTCCGATGTCTTCTCTCACCTCGCAGCGTGCATCGATCACACACAGTTCCGCCCGCCTTTGCATCTCTTCCGCCTGCTCGCGTCTGGCCTCCTCCCTTTGCCTCAACTCCTCCTCATTGTACTTGCCCAGACGATTCTGTTTCAGGAAATTATGTACCGAATCTGTTCTTTGCTCATACTGATCCTTAGACAGTTCGAATTTCTCAACGGCATTAGGATCAAAGCTGAAAGTGGCAAAGCTATCAATCACATGCATGCGCAGGCCATCGCAATCGGCATAGAAACCCAGCTTGGCGTCGTTGTTATCCAGCGAGGCGATCAAATTGTCGCCCTTAAACAACTGCACTTGCATGGTTCCCGCACTTCCACCCGTGAGTATCTCCAACTTGCTCTGTAAGAAACATCTGTGTTGAAATTGGCTCTTAATTGCATGCAAACGAACCTTTAGCTGGGCCACTGTCATGTCCTTGGCAAACTTGACCTCAAAGGCCACGGCATCGTTGTGCGAATTGGACACATTAGCCTTAATGTAATCAGACAGTCCCAATTGTATTAATCCAGACATTTCGCTAAGCGTGAGTAATATTTAAATCGACTTTTTGGAATTCTCTGGCTGTGGTTGTCATAACATCTGAGCTTTGCTATCGATATAAGTATCGATGTAACTAAAGGCTCGTTGACAACTCTGTCATATCGATAGGCATTTGTGGCGCGGGCTAAATTATTTTTGAATCACTGCACTCAGAGCATCTACAAATCATCACTTTTCTCCCAAACGCTTCACTTGATTTTGATCTTACTTTTACTGAAAAACAGCCAAAACCATAGCGAGTAAACAGGTTTACAGTGCAATGCGCTAAGCGAGCTGTTAATCGAAAAATTAATGACCATTTGCAAGTCTATGCTAAGGGACAGCATGGTAGGTGGTCGCACTAAATTGAATATTTCTCAGAAATGCTACACATGATTTTGGACATGATTTGAAACTTTTACTAAAAAAAAGAGACAAAAACAAGCAGGTATATGGTGCATAGCTCTACGCGAGTTGGGCGTTAAGATATTTTCAATTTAGTGGAAAGTCAATTTTCCAACAGTTAATTTTTAACGTCCACAAGGTTGAAAGCTACGCCAACAGAATTAAATCAATAGTTTACGCCATTCTTAACATTTATACATCTAACGTTGTTAGATTAAACATTGCAATCAAGAGAAAATTTAAAAATAAAATTTGGATCGTGGCTAACCATTCTCAAATTCACCTTCAACTTGCCCTTCGAGCGTGATGATGGCAGCCAAAGTAGCGAGCAAGAAAAAATTAGTAAAAGAGAAAACAAAGAAATGGGAGAAGTTTAAGGGAAACGCTTACACACAAAGTGGAACAACAAAACAGGCCACTATAACTGGGACACCAATAAAAATGATTCTCTATATCTTTACTTAAGTAGAATGATTCATTTAAAGTACCTTTTTACTACTAAGAAGTCTTTTATTGCAGGTTAATAAGTCTTGGGTGCATAATCTTAACTTAAATTGTTACAATTTCCATAGGAAAACTAGCTAATTCTCTAAACATCATATATTTGAATTGTTTTGTGCAGTTGGTGGTAACTTAGAATTACTTTTTGGTGTTGTGAAAGGTGTCCATTGGCTTAGATTTAAGTGGCCGCCAAGATATACGGACGTATATCCTCTACATCCAGTAGCTGTTCCGGTGCCACGCGCTCACCACACATGGGACATTCCCCATTCTCCGAGAGAATGCTTTAAGTAGATAAATAAACATTAAAAACAATTCTTACTCAAAAACATTAGAAACTCACTTCTCCATCTCGGCTCGAAAGCTTAAGAAATCGCATTGTGGACAGGAAGTCATTAGCTGTTTAATTATATGTTGGCCCGTTGCTATGCAGATGGGTAGCGTGGTCTTGCAACTGTAGCAAGTCACCTCCATGTTGGCCAAATTAGCATCACATATGGGGCACTCCATGGTCTCGTCATCGATCTCATCGCGCAAATGCTTGATGCCTTTTGGAGCCTTGCGTACAATTGATTCAATCTTTTTGACATAGCGTGTGTCCAACTGATTTCGATAGTCCGGACGCATCAGCATGGAGGCATATACAAAGGCTGACTTCTTAAGACCCGCGCGATGGCACTCAATCACCGTGGAGGTGAGTATGGGTATAATATCTAGACGGGAATAGGGGGTTAGTTAACACTTTATCTCTGTCTCTCATGGCTTATGCTTACGTTCTGGAAACTGGGAAATGCAGGCGGCTACCTGTACCAGCAGCTTGGCGGCCAGCAAATGATTCCCCAGCTTAACGTGAATTCGCACCAGTGTATAGCGATGCAGCAGTATCAGATTGTGACGCATTTCGGCTGTCACTGAAAGATTATTACGTCGCAGCTCCTGGTACATGGAATAGAGTAGATCCCGGGCTGATTTGTAGTTGCCTGCAATTTGCTCCTGATTGGCAATGATGACCGCCGTCTTGGCTGCATCTTTGTAGTGTTTACGTGCCATATACAAGCGAAATAAGTAACGCGGATCCTTGGGTGAACCATCCAGCTCTCCCAGCAGAAACTCTATCAGTTGCGAGGCCAATTGTTCATTGTTCGAGGTGGCCACACAGTCTATGGCCAGGGATAAGGCCTGCTGCTCCTCATTACTAAAAGCCGAGGCTTTAAGTAGGAACCTCAAAGCCTTGGTAAACTCCCTGGCCAGAAAATAGTATTTCCCCGCCAGCAAAGTGTATTTCTCACTCTCAAAGTAATGAGCCAAGGCCAGATAGTCCGCCGACTTGGCATTCTCATAGCGCTCCAGCAGTTCGCCATGTCGCCGTAGCTTGTTGTGTCGCTGTGCCAGGGCAAAGGCTTCCTCCACACAGCCACAAATGACCAGGAACTGCAAAGCCTGCTCTATGTCGCCAATTTTCTGATAAAACTTGGCCAACAATTTGGCCGCCTCCATGGAACGTGACTCGAGTACAATTTCTGAGGCGGCATGCGGATCACACAGATGCTCCAGGTAAATTCTCACACAGGCATCCAAGTCGCCGGCAGTGCGATAGCTGCGTATGGCCTCTTCGAAATGGCCATCCGATTCCTTGGCACGGGCATAGGCCGCATGCAGTTTGGTACTCTTAACTTTGACCAACACATTGTTGGCCTTGTGCCACATCTTCAGGGCAATGTAATGGCCACATGCCTCATCGAAGTAGTTGCCGCGTTCGTACAAGCCTGCTGCCTCGGTGAGATGGCCAACGGTGGCCAGCAGTTCGGCACAATCAAAGAGTAACTGTTTGTCCTGTAGCTCCACGGCATATTGTATCTGTGGAAGGGACAAGGTGAGAGTTAAAAAAGCTTTTGAGAGTTAAGAGTGAAAATCTTACGCCACGTCGAAAGTCTCCCGCACGTATAGAGGTACGCGCTATGCCCATCTTGCATAGACGCACATGCTCTTCATACTCGGGCGTACTCTGCATGAGAGTGGGCTTCACTCCGTCATCATTGTTGATCAGATCCTCTTTGTAACCCTTCTCGTAGTGGTACAAAGCATCTGCATAGTTGCCACTGAAGGTGGAAATATTTTTTGGTAATTATCAGAGATTCATATTTCTAACTTACGTGAACTCCAATTGCTGGGCATACTCCCTGGCTATAAAGGGCACCTCCTGTGGCTCATGTTTGTGTGCCAGCAGCAAAGCCTGATCCCATTGTAAAAGATCCCTACACAATTCCAAAGCAGCTCTTGTATAAACTCCCTTAAGCAGATAATCCTTGGCCTGTTCGTACTGTGACAACAGCATACAGCAGCAACCAGTCAGCATGGCCAGATCCTCCACATAACGCAGCTCATCCAGAGCATTAACGAAAGCAGCATCACCCAACTGACGATAGGCGCGTATGGCTGAAAGTTTAGTTTAAGTTTATTTTGTTTTAATTTCATTTTAAATTTTTATGTTGCACAACTTTTTCATATGCTTGCGGATTTCACTCTGCCTCTAGCGATACGCGTCACTCCAGGTTTTTCAATTTGATTCTTTTGGTTGACAGTTCAAGCTTTAATTAAAGCCTAATTGGAGACTAGTAGCACCTCGGCATTATTTTCTATAAGTGTTCGAAAAGGGGCAAAAACAGGGATTTGCGAGATTTTTAGTCTATTTTTCTCAAAATATCGACATGATGGGCACTTTTGGAGTTCAGATTCGTGTTCAGCAATGAAAATACTATACACTCAGAAAAAAATCAAGAACATTCGTTGACAAAAGTAGAGTATGAAGTATGAACACGTAGATCTCGGAGACTAGAAGAGTTAGAGCCATCAAATTTGGTATGTAGACTCCAATTGTTTGTACGCAGATCAAGTTTATTTCAAATTTTTGGCCACGCCCTCTCCCGAAGCGTAGTGTATGTGCCCAATATATAAAACCTCTGAAATTTGCATAAAGATCGGATAATAAATGGCAGAGTTATAAAGGTTATAAAAAACTTTGCATACTTTTTTGCGCTGCATGCTTTGTTTGCTTACATAATGTTGAAAAGGTCACATTAATGTTAATGATCTGTTATTTAACATAAGGAAAGGCTATTTAACACTTATTGCCCTGAGTAACGGGTACACCGAAGTCGGACCTACTTTAACTTAGGCTCTCGTTAGAGTTGCTGCCGTGCAGCTTCTGTTCTTCCTAAAACCAAACGGGCTATCATTTAGTTTGGTGCTTATTGTTAGGAATTGCTGAATTTGATTTCCCATTAAATGCTCGCAAACTTTCTATAAGTTAGGTACTGGTCTACAATCAGTAGATGATTATCAGAAAGGTAATATTTTTGCAATCTTCAACAAATTTGGAAAGGACGTGGACGTGGTGAAGGCAGTGTTAATAACATAATTGATATGATAAGTATAAGGGGAAGAAGTTATTTGATTAAGGTTTGATTCGATTTAATCTTGGGGATACATTCAAGTACATCACACGAACTAACTTACATAAAGCTAAAGATATTATCCCAGTAGAAATTCGGTTCAATATCAAGGTACATAGGAGTATTTTGCGTAGCTTCAAGTACTGATATTTGGAAAAATTTAATATTAAGATTGTTTACGCCCATTTCAGTCTTAAGTTTTGGTTTGAGTTTACCAATTTCTGAATTTTAAAGTTCTCTCCAAGTTTTACTCGATGTTGCACTGTTAAACTTATTATTGTAATAGTCTCTTTTGGCTGTGGTGATTGTGGTATTTTAATCACATTTATTCTCTGATTTTTAAAAACTGTGTAGAGCTTATCTGGAAGCGTTATAGTTCTACCTACAATAAGCAGCGTTCCGTTGGTCGATATGGTGTCTAATTATTTTTGGTTTGACTTTCACAAGCATTTCATAAAGAAAGAGTTGTTTTTTAATAAATGTTGATGAGTAGAAAGAAACTTAAAAACTCACCCATATCTGGCTCTAGATCGGCAATGGCCTGTTCACCAAACTCTCTCCAGGCACTGCTCTGATTCATCTGCTCGCACAACTTATAAGCCTCTTCGTACTTCCTAAGCCTTAGCAGCAGCTGCAGGTTGGCAGCTTGACTATTGCTGGGATTGACCATATGAGTGCTTAAAGATTGGGTGGCATACTGCCCGCCATCAATGTGTAAAGCCATTTCGCCAGCGCACAACAACAAGGGCAGCTGTCCGGGATTTAACTTGGACTCTCCTACCTTCAAGGTGTGCATGCCCTGTACAGAATGTCGCACAAAGGCATGGGTATTGACCAAGCGTGCATCGTAGCTTATAAAGATATTCGGCTGGGTCAGATCCCAAAGACAACCCAGGCACTGCTTGGGCAACTCAGTGATGAGCAGAGCCTCCTCCAAAGCGGGCAGGAAGATATAACCCTGAGCATGATCATCTATAAAAATGATTTTGGTGCCCTCGATGTCCGTAAATAGCTGGCGAATGCCCATGCTGTGCCGAAAGATGGTGCAGCTGTCCCACTTCTCCAGCGAATAAAATACCAAATGACCAATCTGCAAAGGAAAACAAGAGCTTGCCGTCAGAGATTCAGAGATTTATACCCTTTTTTCAAAAAACCCACATCTGTGGCAAAGATGAGCAGCTCCTGAGTGAGGGCAAAGCAGGTGATTACCGCATCGCTGGGCATGTTGGGCAAGGCGCTGGGAAATATGGCCTGCAGCTTGTCCTTGCAATTGGGATTGTCCGCCGCAATGGCCTGCAACAGCAACTGGGGTGGACACAGAGCGGCACAGTAATCCGCATTTAGGTGCATGCTTGAGATATTCCCAGGCAAGTCCCGTTCACTCAGTGGACGTGGCTCCTCGCCCAGACTCTTGCCCAGATCATAGAACCAAACATGCTTATCGATGCCGGCAGCAAAGTTATATGGACCCACCGCCATAAAGGTGGGCTCTCCCTCCAAGGGCAGTCGAAAGGGCAAAGACTTCGTCTTATCCGGAGCATATACATATATAGAAACCTCGGCCAGACTGCTGAGCATCACAATCCGTGGGGCGGACACCGCAAACATATGCGGCAGCTTGGTCACATAAGTGTAGACGGTGCCGCCGCTGGTGGTGACGGCCAAAAGTTGACCATCTGGTGACCAGTCAATCATTTGCACGCCCGCATGATCCGGGACTGTGATGATGCGTTCCGTTTCCTGAAGATTTGTGATGGAATGGATTTTGATGCTGCGATAGGAAGAATCATAAGCAAAGGTATTCATATATACCAAATCCCACCAACCTATCATCGCCACAGGAGGCCACTATGTCCAGTGAGGGGCAATAGGCCAGACCGGTAAGCGTGTCCTTGTGGTTCTTCACCTGCCACAGCTCCTGGCCCACGTCTTTGGGATGCGTGGAAATGGCCACCACATGGCCATTGGAGAAGCCTAGCAGTATGTAGCCATCGCCAAACCATTTGTGCTGCAACAATGACCCATAACGACTCTGGAAACCCAGCTCCGTGGGATTCTCCGGCTCCGGCAGGTAGTACAGAAACAGCGTGCGCTTGCCTATAATCATGCTGATGGCATTGTCGCCCGCAATCCGCTCATCACTGGCCATTTCCGCGAAATACATGTCGGTGGGTGCATCCCTTAGCTGAACCACTCGCACGGTGTCCCCATCCTCGTTGCTAAGCGAAAAGCTCTTGTCCTCCGACCCCAGAGCGAGCAAATTCTGCGCCGACCAAGCACCGCAGGTTATACGCTTGCTATGCTTGCCCAGCACCGGGGTCCGCTTGCCACTGCCATGATTATAGATGGCCAAATTCCCCCGGCCAGTGCCCACGGCCAGCAACTGCTCTCGCTTCGACCACAAGATGCAGGTGAGTGGATCCCTTAAGCCGGACTCAATGCTCAGTTTTTGTTGTGTGCCATAATCCCAGATGGTAATGTTCGGGGAGCCGCTCGTTATAATGCCCAACAGATCGCCCTCATTGTCCCAGGCAAAACCTGAACAGAGACTGAGTGATTGAGGGAAGGGGGTGAGTGAGGGGAATAGGTTAACCGGACCAAATCCTTACCCTGCGAGTATTAGGCGCTGCACCAACTGACCCTGGCGATTGTAAAGGGCCACTGAGCCATCAGTTCCCGTAGTGGCCAGCAGAGCTCCAGCGCTCTTTTGCCAAATGAAGTAAACATCGCCAATTCCGTGGGGTTCATCATATTTGTAGAGTATCTTCTCGAACGACATTTTCACCAGCTAACGGTTAAAATTCGGTTCTTCGCTCTACGTTTGATTGTACTCATTCTGCATTTTCACAATTTTCCGGCTTTTGTTTACGACTTTTCTCGTTGCTATGGCAGCAACAAGTTGAGAGAACAGCAAAAACATGATAAAACGAACAAGGTATGGCAAAACTCCACTCACACATACTTAATATGTGTGTATGAGCGCCGCACAGTGGCCTGATTCGCGAATTTTACGTTGCAAAAATCGTTTCCTTTGAATGGAAAGTGATATTTGATACATGCTTCGTTTTTCTTACCAGTAAGTGCGACATTGTATCTGGGATCTAAGAATATGCCATACAAAAATGCATCATTTTCAAACAGATTACCTTCGCGTTTTTCTAGTTCTGAATACAATAAATTGGTCAACTTACATTCATTTTTTAAGCTCAAATATACAGCTTAGCCAAATGGCTTTAAAGTTGCTAGCAACTTAATTTTCTTTCTGCAATTTTGCTGTGGCCTTTTCAGCTGGCTTTAAAACTGATACAATTTCATTTAGCTGTTGGCGCCAGCTTTGTAGTAATTAGCCATGGAAGATCTTCTCAAACTGCCGCTCGGATTCGGCGTTAAACTGTAGGTCCCTTTCTCTTGTTCACTTCTTCGGATCCTCATCGATCTCCAACCGGAAAATTTGTTCCCAAAATGAAGTCGGAGCACCCAAAAACCTACGAAATAAAACCCCATTTGCTTTTAGATTTTACCCCCTTCTCCATAGTACAGTCCCTGTCCACCGATCGGAAAAATATTGCCAGAAATGAAATAAGAGCATCCAAAAAACCTCCGAGTACTGATTCTGACACGTCTTAAGCTAAAGACGACGGCGTTATTTATAACTGCCGGTCAGTTTTTCATTTCGTCCCAGTGTGCACTGTGCGCCGTTCACTCTCCCGCTCAGTCCACCACTTTCTCTCACGCTCTTACCAAAAGCGCTCTCTGACATTCGTTGTATCATGTCTGCGTCTCTATGTTAACTACTCTGCGTGTAATGCTGATCAGCTGTTGGTGCTAACTCACGCGGACCACTCACGCGGACCAATGTTAACAACAGTAAATAAATGTTAATGTTAACAGTCTCGGCTCTTAACAGCACAGCAAGTAAAAATATCGATTTTTTTCCATCGGTCATGTTTTCATTTTTTTGATTTTGTGTGCAATTTTTATTGAAATTTTTTGTGCAATTTTTAGTGTGAAATTTTTGTGTGAATTTTTTTGAATTTTTTTATTTTTATAATTTTTTTTTTGTTGCTGAAATTTTTGTGTGCAATTTTTAGTGTGCAAATTTTAGTGTGCATTTTTAGTGTGAATAGTGAGACCACATTCGATTTGGAAAAACGCTGATATTCCATTTTATTAGTTTTCTAAGCCAAAAGTTAGTTAATTAGTGTACATATATCTTGGATTTACTACTTAATATTTATTTGGATACATTGGTTTATTCCAGTCAATTTGTCGTGGCGTTTTCCGCGTTTCAACGTGGGCGGCCAAATAATTCTTTATACCCAAGGATTTCATTAACGAAAACAACATAGACCTATAAAGCTAAAGCGAATTATAATTGCAAGAACACACATTCAGCAGTGGCGATTTCCACTTTACTTAAAAGTGGGCGGCCAAATAATTCCAGGTTTCCTACGGGTCTCTTGGTAACCTAAACCCCAAAAAAAAAGAGAGCTTAAGAAAGCAGCCACCATGTCGGATGACTTACCAGATCAATTTGATTTAATTGTGCTGGGGACAGGTAACAAAAGCGGGGCACTCCAACTCCATTTGAAAGATGAGTCATCATTTGTATTTCCACATTTGCATTTCACAGGCTTCACGGAATCCTGCATAGCTGCGGCTGCCAGTCGCATTGGCAAATCCGTGCTTCACATGGACAGCAATGAGTATTACGGTGATGTTTGGAGCTCTTTCGGCTTGGATGCTCTATGTAAGTTGTTAGAGACGCAGGGCGTTGCCCCCATCAACTCATCACTGCGCAATGGCAGCTACACTTGGCACACGGATGGAGCTACTGCTGACGAAAACTGGACCCGCGATAGTTTAATGGCCAAATCGCGTCGCTTCAGTCTGGATTTGTGCCCACGCATACTCTATGCCGCCGGGGAGCTGGTGCAATTGCTGATCAAATCGAACATCTGCCGCTATGCGGAATTCCGTGCCTTGGACCATGTGTGCATGCTTAACGAGGGCGAAATGGTCTCCGTGCCCTGCTCCCGCAGTGATGTGTTCAACACCAAGACCCTGACCATGGTGGAGAAGCGCTTGCTTATGAAGTTTCTCACTGCCTGCAATGACTATGGTGAGGACAAAAGCAACGAGGATGCCTTGGCCTATCGCGGACGGACATTCCTGGAGTATCTGCAGGGTCAGCGAGTGACGGAGAAGATTGCCCGCTGTGTGATGCAGGCCATAGCCATGTGCGGACCCAACACCAGCTTTGAAGAGGGCATGCAGCGCACACAACGGTTTCTGGGTAGCCTGGGCCGCTATGGCAACACTCCCTTTCTGTTTCCCATGTACGGCTGTGGTGAGCTGCCTCAGTGTTTTTGCCGGCTCTGCGCTGTCTTTGGTGGTGTATATTGCCTGAAACGCTCAGTTGAGGGCATAAGCCGGGATGTAAATACGGGAGATATCTTGGTTAGTAGCTTAGGTAAAATAATGAGAACCAAGCATCTGGTATCTGCGGCTGGTCAGGCCCATCAGCAGGCCTCAATGCGTCCGCATTTATCGCGGGCCTTGTTCATAGCCAAAAGTCCCTTGGGCAATGAGGAGCTAAACAAGGGCGGTGGTGGTGTCAATCTGCTGCGTCTGGTGGCCGATGAAGGTGCACGCGAAGCCATCTTCATACAACTCTCACACTATTCCGGTGCCTGTCCGGAAGGCTTGTGTAAGTAAAACAAAACTTGTCATTAGATTCATTTTTACATTTCTTTCTCTTGCAGACATCTTCCATCTAACCACGAGCGCTTTAAGTGAAGATCCTGCTGCCGATTTGGCTGCCTTCACATCGCAGTTAATTCCCACAGATGAGTCTGCCACGCACATACTCTTCAGCTCTTACTTTACACTCACTTCGTTCGAGGGCGGAGCTGACAGTGATTTGCCCATTTACTACACTGCTGCGCCCACCTATGAACTGGACTATGATGCTGCCATTGCCAATGCAAGTGACATTTTTAATCAACTCTATGCAGAAGCTGAATTTCTGCCACGTGCTCCTGACCCCGAAGAGATTGTGATTGAGGGTGAAGATCCCAGTGCCTTAAACGAGCATAGTTTGCCCGAGGATTTGCGTGCTCAACTCCATGACATGCAGCTGGGAGAAAACGATTTATCATAATAACCACTTTATTGAAATCAATTCATTTGTTTAAGGTTTAGTGTTAAGTTTAAAAGATTTTTTGCATATATATTCCTATATTCTTGATGTAAATTATTTATAATTGCTAAAACTACTAGTTATATATAGTTTATATATATGTGTGTGTGTTTGTGTACGTAGTGTGAAATATGGTTTCCAAAAATATGCATACCAATGCCTTATAGAATTATTTTCTTTATATTTGTATATAATATTGCTTGACGGGTTTACTGTTTCTGTGTTTGTTTGAGTTTTTTTTTGTGCACAAAGATCCAAAAAGAACTTAAAAACTCACTAAACATTAAAGGTTAGCTTTGTAAATGTTATTGAAGCAGAAGTCTTTGAATTATATGTAGTGTTATTATCTTTCCAATCTTTTGTTTTATCAGTCTTTTTTTTTGAGATTTTAAGGTTTTTATAATCAGGGAATCAAAAAGAACCATTTAAAAAGAAGTACCAGATATGAAAACCTAATTTTGATTTTTTTATTGCTTCAACCAATATTTGCCTTAGCATGCATACCGGTATTCCAAAATAAGAACCAAGGTTCCAATATCGAACTTAATTCCGAAATAAGCTAGAACCCTTTTCCCAACCTTAGTTTCGTTAAGTAACAGAGAACCAGAACCGAAATACGCTTCAGTTTAGTTTGTCAGAATCAGCCAAAGTACATGCTAGAGATAAGCATACTTGGTATCGATTTGTAATCTTTTATGATTTGCCAGACTAGCTTACAGTATCTAGGAGATTAGAAATCAGAGAACGGCTTGGGGTTATTGCAAAACGTTCATAAAAAATCAACACCCGAATCAACTTGCCTTTGCGTTAAACCGTTCAACTTGCTCACACGCTTATGTTCGCTGTTGAGTTTAAATCGGGGACAGGCATATTCCTATCTCGTGTGCATACGAGACTAGCAGCGCGTCAACACAGTATAAGCTGTACAAACGCAGCTCCGCGACTCAGTCGTTCCTACTGAAATTGAGAGCAATTTTTGTGCTGCTTTCACACACACCAATGCAAAAATGTGAATGTATTGTTGTGCCTGCCTCTGGTTAAAATCATACAAAGACAATCGAACCTTGCTAGCGCTCTGATTATATTCATGTCCCCTTTCATACTAATCAATTCGGATGTCTGTTCGTTCTGCTCAACAACGATTGATTAGAATGGGAATTGCCTCGTGTGAGTTTTTTGATTCAATGAAACTGCGCTGCTGACCCAAATGGAAGAAAGAGAGAGTTTTTTCTGGTGGTTTTAACTGCGCTAGAAAAAAGGTGAAAACAGAAAAAAGTGTTTGTATTGAGCGAGAAAGGTGATTTACGTGCGAGCATACTTAATCAGTCGACATTCGCTCAACTGCATGTCGTTTGGATTGGTATGATGCTGAGTGTTTTGAACGGAGAGTTTTGTTGTATGAATGAACGTGAACAATACATGTTGCAAAATCGGCTCGTAATCAACCGATTGAAGCGTTCGCTGGTATGACGTTGATTCAACTCAACGGCATGCTTTGTTGAGTGATTAAATGTGAGTGGAAATTTTTGTGTATGATGAAATCAAGAATAAAGTGATTTTTGCAGATCTCTTTGTTAGAAATAAGATCCCTTTTGTGTTTTTTTTATATATAGAAAAATCTCGTGTCACAAGTTGGTAAGCAAACTCCTCCGAAACGGCTTGACCGATTTTAATGAAATTTTTTTTTGTATTTTTTGTATTAACTGTATTTCATACCGCTAGGTAATTTGGGTGACCCTCTGCAGACAATTTTTTTTTGTATTTCATAAAGAAGGCGCCTTTCATGGCGGTTAGAGGAAGACAGACATCGTCAACAAACTCCAAGAGAGAGTTTGATTCAAAATTGGTCCAAAAACAGCGAAATTTGCAAAAATATGCCGTTCATCCGATTGTAATGAAACTTTGGGGATTGGTCGTACGCTTGCCCTGGAAGGTTTGTAAGTTGAAGAAACGGGCGGAAAATGGCCCAAAAACCGCGAAAATTCGCTAAAATTTCCGATTGCGATGAAACTTTTGGGCATGGCTGAACGCTGGCCCGGGAAGGTACTGAGTTAAAGAAATGGGCGGAAAATGGTGAAAAACCGCGATATATAAAAAATAATACCGTTCATTCAATTGCGATGAAACTTTGGGAAATGGTTGGACGCTTGCCCGCAAAGGTTTCTAAAATGACGAAATGTGTGGGAAATGGTCCACCAGAAATGGTATACCATTCATCCGATTGCAAAGAATCATTGCGGAATGGTTGGACGCTTGCCTGCAAAGGTTTCTAAGTTGAATAAATAGGCGGAAAATGATTCAAAAACCGAGAAATCTACAAATTATACCAATCATCCGATTACGAAGAAACTTTGAGGTATGGTTGGATGCTTGCCGACGATGGTTTCTAAGTTCCAAAAACAGCGAAATTTGCGAAATTATCAAATGATCATATACACGAAAGCGCCTAATTTTTAGATTACAATGCAGGCGTTGGTAAATGGAAGATGCAGATTGAACTGTCCAAAATGCTAGAAAGTGTAAACCAAAGGTTCAAAGAAGTCGCAAGATTTGCAATTTTTCTTGAGTTTAGATCAGACATGCCCAAAAGTAGCATAGAGCACTCACAAATACTCACAAAGAAAAGCACCAATACATCATTGTTGGTCAGTTTTGTGTGCACGCGCAAACGCCAATAAAATAAGAGAACATAACCGGTTTTTGTTCTACGCGACGCACACACACACGAAATCGTTTGCATGTGTGTCGTTTTGTATGCCTCGCGCCCTGCATGTATACGATCATTAATTTCCTATCTTCGGTGCAATTACAAAAACAAAACGCACCCAAAGAGCATACGGCCGGGCATGGCTGATTTAGACGCACAAATATGTAGAGGCGAAGATCGCGCGGTCAAAAATATTGTGATATTTTCTTATTTTTACGTCGCATCTCGAATGCGAAGATTTTCAATTGGATTCCCAGTCATAAATGCTTAAGCAGACAAACGGTTTAAAAGTGGTTTACCCACACCTTTCGATTAGAGAATTGGTATTTATGTTAATAACGTGAGTGTTTGACGTTTTACAAGTCTCAGAATTTAGTTAAGCTGTGAACTGGAAATTTGTTGTATGGGCTGGAAATTCGTAGTTTTTCCTATGTAGAACGGTTAATATCGATTTTCAGCCAGTTGTAACTTCGGTACAGAGTATAACAACAGAAAAATTCACAAAAATATAATATACTAGAATCAATTTATATGGCAGAACAACGTTTGTCGGGTCAGCTAGTTGTAATTATAATTATATCGGCACCCTGGTCAGAACTATAAGTTTTAGGGAATTCTCTGGACATTTACTTGATACTTTTCGACACTGAGAAGGCAAAGGCATCGACGTACTAAACTTCTTTTACTTAAGGCCTGATAATGCAACAATTCAGTTACTTGGGTCTACAGTACAATATATGAACCGGTTACATAATGATTTGGGAATATTTCCAAGTCCATGAGAAGAAAATTAAGCATTGCAGCTGCTAAATTTAACTAGTCAAAGCCAAAACAGTGCAGTTCCTATTTTAAGAGCCTTTTTCTTTAAGGAAGAGCAGCAGATTAATGAGGTTTATAAAGACGAAGGAAAGGGAAAGGTTTTTAGTTCGTTGGTTTGGTGTACCCCTTAACATTGTTCTGATGACTTCTACTGCAACTAACCATGCTCTTTGATTGAATATTATAAAAATGTCTATCGATTAAAATTCTTTAATGGTTGTCCAAAAAAATATGACTAAAAGTAAATATAAAATTAATAAAATAATTTTGAAGAATACATTTTGATTATCATAATGGGAAATTAGTTAAAAATCAAACTCAATAAACTGGCAATCACCTTAGATAACACCATCACTCAAAAAGGGGAAGAACAAAGCTGAGGAAGTGTGAGTTTTGGTGATCGTGCTTATTTAGTATCTACTTGTGTGTATGTGTGTGTGTGACTGCTAACCCCTCACATTCAACTGCATTTTACAATAAAGCTTTTCACGATTTTCCCTTCTGCTGGTTGAGATTTTCATAATTAGACTTTCGACTCTCGCTCTTTCTATATCTTTATAAGATTATTATTGATATTCTGCTGGCGCTTGCGCTTCGCATTCATGGCATCCACAATGGGTTGCCGCTTGGCATTGTATTTCTTGTTGAGCTGCTCTATCTCCAGCTCCATTTCGTGATCGATGTTGCTGAGTCGGTGATTCAGATCGTCGAAGGTGAGAAACTTGAGGAACTCGAACTCGCCCTCCACATAGGCATGGGACTGGGTGTGCAAATGCTGATTCTGATATGCAGGCGGCGGCGGAGCGGCTGCGGCCGAATTGGGTGGGGGTGTGGCATTGCTGAGCAGTAGATTCTGTTGATTGTTGATGGCAATCAGCTGCTCGTTCATCAGGGGATAAGCCATGAGCAAATGCTGTTGCTGTTGTTGCTGCTGGTGCTGCTGCAGTCCATACTGATTAATGGCGGAGATTTGCTGGAATTGCATTTCCATGTTGTGCTCCCAGTTGTTGGCGTCGTTGGCCCCACTGGCCAGATGCACGTGCTCCGATGGCTGTGATTGAGTCGGTTGCTGGGGCGGTTCCTGCAACTGCTGTTGCTGCTGCTGTTGTTGTTGCTCGGCTGCCGCAGGAGAATATTCAGTGGCAGCCACATTTTTCCTTTCAAAATGATCCAGAAACTGAGGACGATATCGATTACGGGGCTTTTGTTCATCACTAGGCTTGGCCGTGGTGGAGTCATCCGAGTCGGAGTTGATGACCATGGTGCCTATATGGACAAACTGAATAGAAAAAGCTGACTTGATCGTTTAAGGGACTCACCCAAATTGGATTCCAGTTCCACCATGGTTCCACTGTCCACTGCTGCCACCTCAGTGCCCGCTGGAGTTGGAGCAGTAGGGGTCACAGCAACGACTCCCCTGCCCCTTAGGCCACCTGGTCCCAGAGTACCTTCATCCATCTCCTGTTCGGCATGCGCTATCATGGTGGCCTCCGACGCGGAGCTCTGCTGATAATCACCAAACTTCTCCGGCACCAAAGTGCCTGGATCGTCAATGAATGTCTTGACTGTGCCATTGAACTCAGTCGATTCCTCCTCCTGCTCCGGCAGCATCAGACCCTTGGTCTGGTTCATGACCAGGGCCATGCCGGCCGCACGATTAGCGCGCTGCTGTTCGCGTATGGAGCACGTCTCCTCCAGCATGGTCTTCAGTATGCTGCGGTGCTTGGCATTGCGTATGAACTCGTGCTCCAGCAGCTCGGTGGCCGAGGCCCTCTCCTCGGGATCCTTGACCAGGCATTTGCTCACAAAGTCTATGAATTCGGTGCTCCAACGATCCGGTTCGCGGAACGACGGAGGTGGCTTCTGGGGTATCATGAATATGGCCCGCATGGGATGAATATCACCATAGGGTGGCTGACCCTCGGCCATTTCCAGAGCTGTGATGCCCAGTGACCAAATGTCCGCCACACAGTCGTAGCCAATCTCCTCAATGACCTCGGGAGCCATCCAGAATGGTGTGCCAATCACTGTGTTGCGCTTGGCCATGGTATCCGTGAGCTGGCCCGCCACACCAAAGTCAGCCAGCTTGGCATATCCCTCGGTGTTGAGCAGTATATTCGCCGCCTTGATGTCGCGATGAATCTTGCGACGCAGGTGCAAATAGACCAACCCCTTTAGCGTGTCCGACATAATGGTGGCTATCTCGTCCTCCGTGAGGGTCTTCTTGCGCAGACGCATAATATCCGAGATACTGCCGGCGCCACAGTACTCCATGCAGATCCACAGATCGTACTGCTTGAAATAGGAGCCGTAGTAGCGCACCACATACGGCGAGTCGCACTGTTGCATAATGGAGATTTCCTTGATGATCTCGTGCAGATCAGACTCCACCGGCACCAGCTTGATGGCCACTATGGAGCTGCTCTCCTTGTGGACGGCCTTATAGACAGATCCATAACTGCCCTCGCCCAGTTTGTACATGATGTCAAACACTTTTTCCGGCGGCTGCAGCAGCGATTCCTCCGACAACTTCTTGAGCTCGCCATTCGAATTGGAAGACATGTGGCTGTTTCCTGGTGCTTTTCCACACCTTTGCGACGCAAGCAGTCGAAAATAATAATAATAATAATAGTTTAATAGGCGGCGCTGAGATACTTTGTTCTTACATTGGGGCAGTTTCCAACACTATGGGTAGCGTGAGTCGTTTTCAAACACCTTATTGGGTCAGTTTCCAGCACTATGGGTCGCGAATGCGTCGTTTTCAAACACTTTTGGGTCGAAAGCTTATCGATAAATTATCGAACAGACTCTAGGGTGACCATCAGATCAACATTAAAAAATAGCTAGACATAGCTAGAAATGGTTTTGAAGTAGCAATATAATAGTGGTATTCCTGAAAGGGATTTAGCTTTGATTTCGTCAAACAGGAACAGGAAACTTTATCCAATTGCAGTCAGATATTTTGACATCAAATGTGGGGTCAAAGACAGAATGGTCGATTTTTACGAAGATAGTAAAGAATTTTCACAAGCGATATTCGATCAACTAATGATAAGCTCGGAAAGTCGCCACCTCGAAATCGAAAAATGTAGTACCTACTCAGCAGATATTACACCAGTGAATTATGCTTTCAAAAATTTGCACCTCTGAGAAAAAAGGCAGCTCCACACAATTTGGTGGCGGGTGTGGCTCAGCGGCTAGTGTGTGCGACCGCTGAGCAAGAGGTCGTGGGTTCGATCCTGCCTCGGAACATCTAATGAAAAGTTTTTTCTTTGAATAAACTTTCACTCCCGGTCAATCTCACTGCTGTTGGCAAACTACCGTTCGGATTCGGCGTTAAACTTTAGGTCCCTTTCTCTTATGCGAAAATAAGAAGCACACAAGCCAAGAGATTGCCTCAATTTTTGTACAGTTCATAATCAAATTTATAAATAAAAAAAAAGTATTTCATCATTTCCATAGTGGGACTCGAGACCCGTTCTCATAGTGTAGTTGCAAGCTTACAAATTTGCCCGCCATCATTATTCGAAAAACTTCAGAAATGGCGGGGAAATAGCTAAATTGGCAACACTGCTCACTTATCGGTAAATTATCGAATCAAGGGTGACCATGTACCCACGATTGGGCAACTCTAGTACAACAACAACCCTATATGTATTTACGAGAGAATTTCGCTTTAAAAGTGTCTTATTTCGCATATATAATTAAATTGAAGCTGCAATTTGATTCAATCGAGCGATCATAGCTTTATGTTCACCTTCTGTGTGAAGTGTAAGTGGTCGGGAGGCGTGAGGGTCTCTGCTTTTCTTAGGTGTGGTTCTGGTTTCGTTTCGATTCGAGACAAGTGGAGAGGGGTTGGTCTGCGTCCCACCTGTGAACTAAAGTCTGGGAAAAAAACACTATTGCATAAAATTCTCGTCTTCATATCGCTTAGGTAGCAGAGTTTATCTTTAATCGCCTACTGGGTGCGATATCTGTGGAACATGAACACAGCGGAAGCCGCCAGCGCCAGTCCATGCCAAATCAATCATCAGTCGCCGTCTTCTATTTGCAGTGAGCGTAAGTGGTCATGCTCTCCTTGATCTTAATCTTTAACTCCTATATATTTTTGTTACCCAGTGCCATTGGAAGATCATGTACTCTATGTACATATGCCCAAGAAGAGCTTCAAGGCGATTCGTTTTGGTGGCAGCGAAACCGTATCCCATATCATCAAGAAAACCGTTGAGGATCTCGGTCGGGATGGCCAACCACAGGCCAGCAGTCAGCGTTATGCATGTCGAATGCTGAACCAGATCACCAAAGAGGAGCTTTGGCTAGCCCGGACCACACCAATGAGCAAGGTACTGACACATATTTTGAGTCCCGGCTGCTCGAATGTGGACTGCCCCAACAATGATGAGGCTGCCAAGGCTGGTGCTGAACTGGCGCTGCGTCAGGAGCAGGACCAGGGTCGACGTGTCCTCACCAACAGAGTGTGGCGAGTGGAACTGCGGGTGCGATATGTGCCCCACAGTATACAGGATCTGTTCGATGAGGACCGAACTACTTGCTTCTACTATTTTGATCAGGTGAGGGATAACAAGTGAAATCAGTAGAAAGAGACTGATACTTATTTTTTTTAATGTAGGTCAGAGAAGACTTTATTCAGGCCAATATCACCACAATTGACACTGAGCTGGCTGTTCAACTGTGCTGCCTGGGCATACGAAGCTATTTCAAAAACATTACCGTGAAAGCGCCCGACAAGAAGCAGCATATCGACTATATTGAAAAGGAAATCGGATTTAAAAGTTTTCTCCCGCAATCTGTGATAGCCACAACAAAGCCAAAGAATCTAAAGAAGATGATACAGGTCGGATATAAAAAGGTCTACAACTACAACGATATTGAGTACTTGACCAAGTAAGTAGAGTAACACACACCATCAACAAATCCGTTTCAAGCCTAATTTTATGCCATTCTTTACAGGTTCTTCGACCTTCTAAAAAACTTTTACCTAACGGACTATGAAAAATTTTCGGTCACCCTAAGCTCGGCATGGAATATATCAGGAATTCTGCATGTTGGTCCACACATTGGTAATCATTTTATTGTATTTTATTGTACTTCATTTTTATCTAGAAATGACTTCATTATGGTTAGAAGCTGGCTGACATTTTCTTAGTCATTAAAAGTGAATAATCCTTTGAAATAAGAGATAAAGTGGTTCTAGGGTTCTTTTCTTTAGTTACTGAATCACTTGTTTCCAGGGATTGATAGCGAAACGTATTTCGGTCCCGGTATGTCCCGAAATAAATGTTTCGGTAAAAGGTTTTATTTCGGTTTTTAATTTATTTCGGTTTCGATACTGTACCCGGTTTTTCAATTCGGTAAACCGGTTCATACCGGTATAAGTTAAATTTTTTGAACAGCTGATGAACAATTTATTTAGTCTCATTTATTTTCTTGGTGTTCAGAATAGAAAATAAATATACTTAGCGTTGCCTCATCGATAGCTTGTAGAGCTGCCCAAAAATCGATGTTCATGGCATCGATTTTGCAGCACATTTTTTCGTTCAACATTGAACAAATTGAAAGCATAGAATCGGCTCCGGTTCCGGTTACGGTCCGTGATTTGAAACGGTTTATTTCGGTTAACGGTATTAATCCCTGCTTGTTTCTCTTCTTTTTTTACAGGAATCTCTTACCAGACGCATCCACAAGCAAGCCTCACAAATGTGGCCCAGTTTAAAGACGTTGTCGCCATTAAAACCTACACTCTACCAAAGGAAAAACTGCCCAAGGAAAATGCCACAGAACTGGAGCTGCAGAACTCCAGTTGTAATTGTCAGAAAATTAAAACACAAATTAAAATATCTGCATCCAACAATGTAGAAGATTTGGTTCTCACCTGCAATGGCATTAATGTAAGTGAACCATATTAAACCATATAATTGTCTCCTTAAGTAATATACATTTCAAATTTCAGACTGCCGACAGTATTGCCGATCTTATAGATGGTTATTGCAGATTATTATCCAAAAATGTGGAATTTACCATATGGGAACGAGAAACCAATGTATCGAGTGTGGAAAAGACAACGCCTACCAGCAATGAATTGCCAGTGGAACAGAATAAGACAGTTTCGAGTACTGGGAAAGCCAATGCTAACGGATGATTATGCTGAAATTGGGCTCATGGAGGGGGAGGGTGATTACTCCACGCCAACAGGTTGGATAGGCTTTATCCTTTAAGTATTTGTTCCCTGCATTATTAAATTTTTGTATTTTTTTTTAGTGCGAAATTACGAGCTGGATCGTAATCATATTGTGCTGAGTGCCAAAATTGGAGTCGGACAATTTGGCGACGTTTATGTGGGCACCTACACCCTGCCGAAATCAGCCAAAGTGAAGAATGTGCCAGGTGCTGAAACAAAGAGTGGTGATGGCAAGACTCCTGATGTTGTTCAGGTTGCCATCAAGACTTGCAAAGCAAATGAAGATCCCGAAAAGACAGAAAATTTTCTTGCCGAAGCTTGTGAGTGATACAAAAATTCGAATTAAGTTGAGAATTTACAACAATTAATCCATTTCAGACATAATGCAAAAGTTTGATCATCCGCATATTATACGATTGATTGGAATTTGCAGTATTATGCCCATTTGGATTGTTATGGAATTGGCCAAACTTGGCGAACTGCGAGCGTATTTGAAGGCCAACAGTGACAGGTGATTTCAAGTAGCATAATTTATTCGATACTAAGTTCTGAAGACAACCCCAAATTTCAGTTATTTCAAAATACCTTTTGAAATGTTCTCTAACCCTTGAACGGCTTAACTGCTTTCAAACGAAAAGCAACAAACGTTTACTTCTTCCTTTTTAGAACTTTACAACTTTGTTTGGAACTAAAATTAGTCTCTCGAAATAGTTTGGAACCTTAAACCGTTTAGACTATTTTCCTCAACCAAAAAAATTTTAATTATACACATCTTTCTGAACCATAACAACACAGCAACCCACTTTAGTTTATAGTTCTATGCCCGAAAACTCCTAAATGTTGACCCAGTTTTTGCTAAGCGGAACCATGCCTTCTTTTGGGAATGGTAACTTCTATTAGTCAAGCATTGCGAATAATTAAAACAGGAAGAAAATTCAGAGTTGTGATCATGGGCCACAGAAATATTCAAAAATATGGATGATAGATCGTGTTTTATGATTGAATCAGCAAGGAGCTCTCAAAGGATCACACAAAGAACTAAACTACGACCAAAAAAACTACTTTAATGACAAATTTTCAGTGCAGCAAATTCGCCCAATCTTCATGAACTGCTAAAATCAATTGGTTGATCCTTTATTACTTTATAAGCCCAGCAACCAAGTACCGAAATGAAATAACCGAAGGGTATTTTTAAAACGGAGTAACACAGCTTACCCGAATCTCGCGCTTTGAAGTAGGGAAGACCCGGGTGTATTAGAAGAATTTGGAAGGCAGTGATCGACAGACGGTTTACACCAAGTCGATATATTAATTTTAGTATTTTATATACGAAAAAACTTCTTGTTTAGATCCCCTACTATGTAACCCGTACCGAGTGTGTCCCAGAAATCTCTAGAGATTTTCGTATAAACGGTTCCATTTGGAAATAAATGTGCTTGCTTTTATATGTGAAGTGTCTTCAAAATGCTAGGCTACTAGATTGGATGACAAAAGTTGAGAGATTTGAAACCGACTACTCAAGGTTAAGTTAATTTGATGCGTACGGTTTACCTTCCCCATAATCTAGTAGCCTACATTATTCTTGTCACTTTACATATAAAGTCTTCGTAGTTAAAGTTAAAATCTCTTCGTTAATACGAAAATCTCTAGAGATTTCTGGGACATCCCCCGTAAAAACTGTTTCGAAACTGGTTTTCAACAAGGTTTTGAACAAGAAAAACTGCTAATCTACATACATATATATTTTCCCAGATTGAGCCATGGAACCCTACTTAAATATTGTTACCAACTGTCGACAGCGTTGAGCTATTTGGAATCCAAAAAATTTGTACATAGAGATATTGCGGCACGAAATGTTTTAGTGAGCTCGCCCACCTGCGTGAAGGTAAGTTTGTTTTTTATTTTTTGGTGGTTCTAAACTAAGGTCTAAATACTTACGTTGAATACTTCATCTGAAAGCCTTGGTAAATATGAAATAATTTCCTGTCCTGCTGCCATTTCTAGCTGGCTGATTTTGGTTTATCGCGTTGGGTTTCCGACCAGTCGTATTATCACTCAACACCCACAGGTTAGTAGCTTACTTCTACGTACTTCCCCTTGGCTTAGACTCATACATTTTCCTTTGTTCTCAGTGGCCCTGCCTATTAAATGGATGTCACCCGAATCTATCAATTTTCGTAGATTCACCACGGCCAGCGATGTGTGGATGTTTGGTAGGTTCCAGGAACATTAGTTTTGATTTCCTAATGTCGGTTAATTTGACTTATTTTTAGGTGTTTGCATTTGGGAGATACTCATGCTGGGCGTGAAGCCATTTCAGGGCGTCAAGAACGGTGACGTTATCTCCAAGCTGGAAAATGGAGAGCGTCTGCCTTTGCCACCAAACTGTCCACCGCGATTGTACTCTTTGATGTCGCAGTGTTGGGCTTACGAGCCATTGAAAAGACCAAATTTTAAACGTGTGAAGGAAACATTATGGTATGTTTAAAACTCAATCTCAGCTAACTTTGCTTAATTTTTTTCATATTTTAGTGAGATTCTGCTAGAGGACAGCATTAGTGCCTCGGAGACCATGAGGCGAGAGCATCGTCGAGTGGCTGCCATGTCTTGGGTGGGCAGCGAGGATACCGATATACCGCCTTCAAAGCCAGCCAGAGCCATGCATGATTTTGGTAAGAAAAGATGGTTTAGTTTTTTTAGCATGTGCTTAAACTGCTTCTTGTTTTCAGATATTCCAGGCATGATGATGTCTTCAAAGGCTGAAGAGGCGCCGGCTTTACCACAGACCTATATCATTGCACAGAATCCTGCTGTCTTGGCCCGGCTAATGATGGAGAACCAGAAGAGAGGCATCAATCCAGCGGCGTACACTACACCTGCTTCGGTATTTAACACTCTAGCCGTAGGGTTAGATGCCAGCACCTCACTTAAGACTTCTAAGCTTCCGGCAGCTGATTTGTTGAAATTAGATCCAGTTGCCAATTCTGAATCGGAAAAGCTTAAAATGCAATTTTCCACTAACAGCTCATCCACGCAAAATCTTAATCCTAACCTATCCTCAACGTCTAATGCTAGCTCATTCGACCCCTCCATGCCACAGTCACTTCCAGCAGAGTCAGTGTCAACGTCAGCGCATTTACCTTTCAAGGGTAATTTTGTCGTTTGTGCCCCCCACCCGCACACCGAAGATGTGCGTCACATGGATCACCATTTACAAATGGAAGGAACGGGAACTACAAAGGTGGCAGGTTACAGTCTCTATGGGAGCCTTGAAAGGCATCAACCATTGCCCACTGTGACCAAAGCTATGCACTCAAAAGGTGGCAGTTTGGAGCGCCATCAATCTCTAATGACAGCCCAGAATATGCTGTTCTGCCATACTAGATCACCTCAAGCTCATGGCCACCTAAGTATGGGAACGGCTGAGCGTTCTAGAAGCATGGAGCGTAATACCTATTTCCATGCCTATCGTCAACAAATGAAAAATTCCATGGAATGCGAAGCGTTACCCGAGGAAATCTACGACTTTGGTGGAGCCGGTCTCAAGACCTGTGTGTCGGTGAAACAAAAAGCCAACGAACCACCCGTCCAAACAGCTCCAGATGGCACTGGCATAATAATAATGAATAATCCAGGCGTTGCCTTCCAGCACCAATGCCAATGGGAGCCACAATGGACGCAGTCTCTGCCCAGGTCTCAGGCCTTTGAGCCCGAAAGCAATATGTCGGAAGGAGCTGTCTGCTTGACAGCAATTAATGTTGACCCTGTTTCCAATCAGGTTTGACCCGATACACTGTGGCACTGCCTGGCGCAAAAGGCTTACTTTCGTTTGAGTTTATTTGTTTGTTTTTGTAGCATTTTAGTTTTAGTTTACCTTGATTTGTTTATTAAGATTTTGTTTACCAATCAAAGTCTTATCAAAGTCACTGACCTCAATGTGGATTTATATTTACAGTCTATGGCTGAAAAGCTGCGACAACAGCGTAAGGACAGTACTAGCGATGGGGAATGGTTGTATCAGGAGGAATTGTTGGTAAGTTAACTACTGTCGAAGCGTGAGCCAATGTTTATTTCTGACTTTTCTTTAGCGGAGACGTTCCAGTTCCATACCACCAGGAGCTGGCAATGAGATGCAGATGCAGCAGCATACATCACAAATGTTTAAGCCAGATTTTATGTCTGCCGGACCTTCTAGCTTACCCGATTGCTCCAATTCTTCCCATTCAAATGCAAACTCTCGACCCATGACCCCCAATGCAAATCCAAATCTCTTGTTGCTTAAGTCCAATAACTCATCCGCGGATCACTTGGCTTCTTTAGCGGGCTCCGATGAATCGACTGGTGGTGGTTCAGGTTCTAGAAACGGTGGCAGACCTGTAAATCGTGCCAATGATGAGGTCTACTGTGCTACCACTTCAGTGGTCAAGTCCATAATGGTGCTATCACAAGGTGTGGAGAAGGCTCATACTGAGAGCTATTTGGAACTGGTTAAAAGTGTGGGCGTGGAGCTGCGTAATCTGCTGTCATCAGTGGACAAGATTTCTGTGTTATTTCCAGCGCAAGCCCTCAAGTGAGACATTTTAATGGATGGCGGAATATGAAAATATTCTAAAATTAACTCTTACAGGGAAGTGCAAATGGCGCACAAGGTACTCTCGAAAGACATGCATGAATTGGTCTCAGCCATGCGATGGGCACAACAATACAGCGATACAACCCTGGATAGTGAATACCGAAAGTAAGTTTCGGTTTTAAGAAAAGATCATCACCCTCTCTTTTTGGCTTCTGATTTATCTAATTCGAATTTTAACTTCTCTTTTATCTTTCAGGAGCATGCTATCTGCGGCACACGTCCTGGCTATGGATGCAAAGAATCTTTTTGATGTGGTTGATTCAATCCGGCAACGATATCAACACATTTTTCCACCACACACACCAAAGGAACCCAATAGTTCATCTGGTTTTGACACAACCAGTCTTATGTCATCCTTGTCCATTGTCACTGACCCCATTAATGATTCAAGTGGCCAGATAAGGTCAAGTACTTCAGCCGAGTTGCTTCAAAACCCGGATTTTATAGCAAGTACCAGCACAGGTATATACGATAACGATTTACAGCTAAGTTTCAACAATCAAACCAGCAGTAGCAGTAGCATTGTTGGTGAGACCAGAAATAATGTAGGCAGCTTACAGAGAGAGTTAAGCATCGGTCTTGATGTAACGCGGAACTCGAACGAACCTTTAAAAATAGTTGAGGACACACTAAACAGTCCCAGCGAGCACATGTACTGTAATACGTCCGCCTTACATGGCCATGCGTAAGTCGAGAATTTTTGATATTAAATCGATACATTCAAATTATCCACTATTATCAGCTGAGTTTCGGTTTAGAACCGTCGATTTTTGTAATAAAACTAATATCATCAATCCTAAAGCTGAGAGTTCATACTAATCCTAGTGTGTGGCATAGTTGTACATAGTTAATAAACCAAAAGCAGAATATGTTATGATTCATATACAAAAACCATACGAAATGTGTGCCCCTCCTCATCCTCTCATCTTTACATATTTTATATATACAAACATAATCGTAAAATTATGACGAAACCCCTAACCTCGGCCGGCCGCTGCTTAATATTCTCACATCGTCATGTAGTCAAAATATTTTAAGAAACAAAGACGCGTTTATGCTAGTAACTCTACTTATAGTTAATCAGTCTTATGTAAAACAATTAAATGTTCTTTTTTTTAACGCAATTATTTGGCAATTATGAAATTCATAATGCGATTTATATTTTATTGATGCTTCTACTCAGAACTAATTATGGTTGGTGCAACGTACGTTCACCGAACAAATAAACTTGATACTAAACTAATAAATGAATGTGGATGTAAAGCTGTATCTACGGATTAAGACAAGGAAAGATGGCAGCGGGCATCCCGTTGTGCCGACTTTCCCAATTCTTTCGCTGTCCAATTGGCCAACTTCTACTTCCAAAGCGCAGCCGTTGTAATCTGTGTGCTTGGCAAGCTTAGTGAGTCCACAGAGATTTTATGTCTTTCGAAGAAGCTGTTTTTGTCCACGATTTTGCGTACTTAGGTCCGGGTAATTGTTTTGTAGAGTAACTCATATTCAAAAAATTATGAAAAAAGTATGATGTCATCAGACCTAGAAAGAAGTTCAACACAGAGGTCTAATCTTAAATTTCTAAATAAAAACGCCATCCGCAATAACTTGTGTTATAGATTTTTGATTCTACATTCGAAGATGACTAAAGTTATTTCCGAAAGCAAAGATATTCTAAATATTCTTTTGAATATTAAATAGCTTTTCTATTAAAATTGACAAATCAATGGTCCGAACCAAGGTTTAATCCAAAACCTTCTCCCAAAAACCTCGAACCTAAAATTTGGGAACTAAAAGTATTGGTAAAATTTTGTTCGAGCCCCCAAATCGGAGATCCTACTAATCGTGTCATTTCTTAAATTAACGGGTGACAACTAAAAATCTGCTCAAACTTTATAATGCCGCCATAACCACAATTTTCAACGGATCTTTATGAAAAATGGACAGTTTATTTATGACTACATATACAAAAGAATTGCATCAATGGATTTGGTCGAAAGGACCGTTATCAGCCACTTGACGTAGCTTCCGGAAAATGTCTCCGCAGTCGGCCTGTACGACCTTGTGGTCGTATTTCCGGATCCTGTTGGTAAGTTCTTTGATATTCTGGCCTTCCAGTTGTCTTTGTAAACTGCAGCACTCAGACTTCCAAAAAAATCTTCAATTGGACGACACTGCGGCAAGTTTGTTGGGTTACGTATTCATACCAAAGTAACTTTCATCGTCTAAAACGATATTGGTAGCACATCCACCGACATTGAGATTTGACAGTTTGTATTTGGTCAGGTGTGTAACTTGGTGCTCTTTGCTTACTTCTGGCAACAATATTATTCTTTGAACTTTACTGATTGTTGGCTGCAATTAAATTTTCTGGCTGCATCTCGTTGACTTATGTTGTCTTTGTTGTTAAAAAGTTGGGTTAGCTTTCTGACAGCATGGCCGGTAATAATCGGGGGTGTCCTGGAAATCTCTAGAGATTTTGGATTCGGTTGGTTTGCAAATCGCTCGAGAAATCCGTCGGTGTCGGTGAACTTCGAGAGATTTCGTTTTCTTCAAAAGTCTAGTTCGAAAGGTGTGTGTATAAGATTATGGTCCGACTACAAAAACAGTCATATATTGGGTGGGTTCTTGAAGTCGCTATTGGTTCGTTAGTGTATTGGCTGGTTTGTGTATTGGTTGGCTTGCCAAAATCTCCCAACAAAGAAAGGGAGGTTTGAAACCAACCGAAAGAGATTTCTAGGACACCGAGAATTGGTTTTGGGTTGAAATTTGGTTGGAAGAATTATTATTTTTCGTTGCAAAATACTATAAATAGTGCGTTTGGACTTGCCGTCTTGGGTAAAATGGTTTACTGTAAACACTTTACTTTTGTCAGCGTGCATATCGTAGAATTTTACAACGCGATCACGAAGACGTTCTTGCTCGGACGGCATAATGGCGACTACTTGTCAAAATTTTTGTCAGGGGGGCAGGAAAACGTGTTGACAGGAGAACAAAGAGATAGTCGTCGCAACAAGTGCAGTGTGCGCGACCGATTCTCGCTGCAAAAACAAAACATATGCATTGTGTGGATCGCTGGACTGAAATATCGCTAAGGGTTGTTTTTCTGATGATGTTGATGTTGGACTCCTCCCAAACTGAATATTCGTGCCCACCGCTGGTCATTCGGGAGGTTTACATAGACTGGTTATGATTATCGACTTTTAAAGCGCCAGTTTCGCATGGCCCTGCCAACTCATTTTTTAACAACATTTGATAAATTCTTAGAGAATTATGAAACTTATTTCTCAAGATATTTTCATGCTTATTCGCCGACAACTGTCCACCTGTGATTGAGAAACCCTTTTGGTATGCCTCCCACTTGGGTATGGCTGGTTCCACAGGCTGCAGCACTTATTTTACAATTGCCGCCACTTACCAGCCACCTTTAAGTTCTTAGGTACCTAGTTCTTCCTCCTCTTATACGCCCGTAAATCACACATTTCTCTCGATTCGAAGCGAGTTAATAGAACAAATCAATTGCGCATCAGCACACCGCGCCGATAAGTCGCACAAGAAGTCAGCAAAACAGGTGTATTGAGCGGGATCGAAACGGCTGCAAACACATATGTATACATGCAGTGTGTGTCTGGCTTGCCGACTGGAGCCTCGCCAAAACCGGTTGTTTTTTTTTTCTGTTGTTGTTTTTGGACTGCTCTCAAACTCAAATCTTAAGCCCACCGCTGCCCTAAAGCGTGCTCCACCTCCAGTCTATGGAGCAGGCTATGATTACGATTCTGACATTTTGCTTAATCTGGGTCCATCCTAGTTCTACTCTCCCAATGCGCTAATTCAGTCTTAGACTGGACTTACACGTCGAAGGAAACTTCATGAAGTTTTTCAAAAAGCTTTCGCTGTAGGTAAAAGGTGTAGTTGTATCGCTTGCCCCTCTACACCTCTTTCCTACGAGCAAGAGCTTTTTCAAAAACATGAAGTTTGTTTCACCGTGTAAATCCACTCTAAGACGCTTAAAGCAAACACCATTTCGGATTTTTCGATTTCAATTTTACTCAATAAAGTCTAAGATTAGCAAAATAACCTATGGAACACACAACATCATCACATATTGGCCACACGCTTTTTCAGTTCGTCAAGTTGCTGGGCCACGGGTCGGGGCAGATGGTCACCCACCTGCTCCAGGAAGTACTTTTCAATATCGGCAGCTTCTTGTTGCCAAAAGTCCTTGGGTAGATCAAAAAGTTGGCTGAGATCCACCTGATCCTCAAGACCGGATATATTAAGCGCATCTTTGCTAGGCAGACGACCTATGGCTGACTCTTCGAAGCATTTCTCATCCTGCACTCTTCGGAAGATCCAGTCCAGGACACGAGAGTTGTCCCCGAATCCAGGCCAAAGGAACTTACCCTCGCTACTCTTGCGGAACCAATTGACATGGAAGATTTTTGGCACTTTACCCCTCTGCTCCATGCTCAACCAGTGTGAGAGATAGTCACCAAAGTTGTAGCCAAAGAAGGGACGCATAGCGAAGGGATCGTGCATAATCACCTTGCCCTTGTGCTCAGCCGCGGCAGTGGACTCACTTCGCATGGCAGCTCCCATAAAAACGCCATGGGCCCAACTGCGTGCTTCGTAGACTAGAGGAACGCCACTGGGACGACGACCACCAAAGAGTATGGCCGAAATGGGTACGCCCGCACTATCCTCCCAGGCGGGATCAATAATGGGACACTGAGAGGCGGGTGTGCAGAAGCGGGAATTGGGATGAGCAGCAGGTTTACCCGACTCTCGAGACCAGAGCTTGCCCAGCCAGTCGGTGACTGTAACAGCATTCAGTTGCGACGCATCCATGCCCTCCCAGTAGACGCCACCATCCGAGGTAGAGGCCACATTCGTGAACACCGTATTTCGAAAGATTGTGTCCATGGCTATGGGATTGGTGGCACGCGAAGTACCAGGTGCCACTCCAAAGAAGCCGTTCTCAGGGTTAATGGCTCTCAAGACTCCTTGAGAGTCGAATTTCATCCAGGCAATGTCATCGCCCACACACTCCACCTTATAGCCAGGCAGAGAGGGTGTCATCATGGCCAAATTGGTCTTACCGCAGGCCGAGGGGAATGCAGCCGCCACATAGATCTTCTTTCCCTGCGGATTGGTGATGCCCAGTATAAGCATGTGCTCGGCCAGCCAACCTTCTCGCTTGGCTATGGTACTACCTATTCTCAGGGCGAAGCACTTCTTACCCAGCAGCGAGTTTCCACCATATCCTGAGCCGTAGGAGACAATCTCGTTTTCGGCAGGCTTGTGCAGAATGATAGTGCGCTCAGGATCACACGGCCAGGAGACCTGCGACTGGACACCACTCTTGGGTGTGCCCACCGAATGCAGACACTTGACAAACTGGCCATCCCCCTTCTGCAGCACATCCAGCACGGGCTTACCAGCGCGCGTCATTATCTTCATCGACTCGACCACATAGGCAGAGTCTGTAATTTCAATGCCAATCTTGGAGAGCGGAGAGCCAACCGGACCCATACTGAATGGTATCACATACATGGTGCGCCCCTTCATGCAACCGGGGAAGCGTTCATCAATGGCGGTTTTTAGATCACCCTCTGAGATCCAATTCCCCAGAGTGCCGGGAGTGGCTTTGGGTGCGACTGGCACGGTCTGTTCCTTGCGTTCGGTGCATATGAATGTTTTGGACTCCACACGTGCCACATCTGCTGGATTGGTACGAGCGAGCCAACAGTTGTCGTACTTGGGCAGGGGCACTATGGTACCCTGTTTGAGCATAAGACCCTGGAGTAATTTGCTTTCCCCCAAGCTGCCATCACAAATGTGTATACTCTCGGGTTGGCAAAGACTGGCACATTTCTCCACATAGGCCTGGACAGCTGGTGTAAGGGTTTTCGCATCGCCATATTGAACCGAAAGCGAACGACAAACTAGACGGAAATTGTTGAACTTTGTTGGGGTCACCAGGCTACGGAGATGGAATGGAAGAAAGAAGACACAGAAGGTAAGTGGAGATATGTGATTGATAAAAGTTTTATATGAAATTCAAAAAGGAACGATTATTATCGTTCCTCGATAGTTCCTTAAGGTGTGGTTAATTCTTCTTCTGGGACTCTAAGATATTACCAAATATTAACTCCTGAAGATTCTCGGTTAGATGTGTAGGTTTTATTCCCTTCAACCTTGTTTACATGAAGAATTTACTGTTTTAAAGATTACTCCATAACAGTATTATTTAATATTATGTCTATTGTTGTTCGATGTGGAATTAAGATTATCATTTGGGGAAGCCTCGTGCCTGGCCCCCGCCCCTTATACGCCGATAACAGACACAATATGTAAATACATATTTATTATTAATATAAGCTTCTGCCTTGGGGGGCTCGGCCTGGCATTTATATATACAATAGTCGAAGTAAATTCTAGCATTAACAACAACTTTGTTGTTCTTTAGTATTATTAGTATTATTCCTACTGTCAACGCACTGGTGTGCAAAGGTTATCATGCACAGACGTCGCTCAGAAGAAAATAAACAAAAAGTATCTCACATTTACTTTAGCTAATAGTATAATTAACAAAGAACAATGTGAACTTCTTACATTTGAGGTAATTTACTTAAACATCGACAGTTGTTAGAGATTCGACTTTATTTAGTCAACTGAAATTGAAGCTCTATGAAGTGGGCACTGTTAAGTAAAGCAGGCCATCCACACAAGAAATTTGTTCGTCGAATTTGTTCGATTCGACGAAAAGTTCGTCGTTAGTCGAACCGAACAAACGAACAAATTCGTGTGTGTATGGCCTACTTAAGTTTCAATTAGTAGCTGCAGTTTATATTTGTGGGATTGAGAAAGGAAACACCTTCCAAAAGGAAGCTTGAATATTGAAAAATCAAAGTTCTTAAGGTTGGAATAGAAAATTTATAGTATGGGCAATAACTTGGATTTGTAAAACCCGTTTGTAACTGCATGGGTAAAACAGCTACCTTAGAAAACCTTTATTTCTAGAAGGGAACGCTTTGAGTACAGAAGGTTTATTTGATTCTAAATGAAGCATTTCAAATATTTGAAATATTCAATCCCTATAATATTTAATCAAGGTCAACGTTTGATTATACCTCAATAATCAACACAATTCAACTAAGACATTCAGCAACGTATATTTGAGTTTAAAAAAAGAGAAACGGCTGAATTTGACGATTTCATATGTACAAGATGACCATGACACCATAACTACAAGGTAGCGCAACCGGAAGCGCCTTTTCGCATGCGCGAGAATTTATCAAACCCCAGGGCTGCAACACTCACAAAAACCAGTTTTCGATAGAAGTTACTGCCTACACCAGGAAATCAAAAGCGACCATGTCAGTTCGATATACCAGACAACACCTTTGAATCATCGAACCCAGGCCGACCGAGAATATCGAAGCTGCGCAGTGCGCTACCTTGAAATTTTGGTATTATGCTGGATGTCGGTCCTCTCATCAGCAGAATTTTTTTCCTGCCACACTCCAAGTCGATTTGCATATTATTGGAAACTACTATAAACGCTACATCGAGGGCTGATTCTAGTAAGGATCTGTTTTAGGGAAAGCTGATCGATTTTCAAAGTGTTTGAAGGTTTTCCAATGTAGGTTTGAAGGTTCTTTGTAGTTACTTGGCTGACTGTTAGTTACTGTAGAAACATCGTCACAGTGTTCATTTAACATGGCCAAGAGTTCTTGTTTTTTACAAAAGGGTATTAATTATACTCTGTACCAGAGGTACACAGAGTATATAACTTTTGTGCAAAAGTATGTATCAGCCAGAAGGAAGCATCTCCGACCCTATAAAGTATATACTTGATCAGCATTGGAGTAAATGTTGAAGACGACTTCTGCCAGCAAATGTTTTAGCATCCTGCAGGTTGAGCTCCAACGTGGGGTAATCAATTGGAGGTTTCTTGAGTTGCTTGTCCGCCATAAGGTAGCTGATTGATGGTGTGCGTAGCTTTTTAACAAGGGCTCTGGCAGATGATATAGCCTTTGCAAAAATGTTTGGTTTTAAGACCGCATTGACTGCTAGCTGCAGTGTAGGCGCTGCACACCGCTTGCTTAAATAAAAACAAGTAAGAAAGTCACTAAAGTTTGAAGCAAAGACGAAGTTATTGTGTGCTTTATACACACCTATGCATTTGCTATCCATAACTAAATTTTCTAAAGTCATCGACGCTATTCTCATTGTCGTCATTCTCGTCATCGTACAAGTCATTTAACAGAGGGGTGCTTGAATTTTAAGCCTCCTCAGAAAAGTGGGAAAAAAATCTAACATCTTGTAAAGGACGTCTTAAGATTCCTTCTTTGCGTTACAAAGATCTGACCAAAATTAATCTGCAACATTAAAAAAAAAGAAGCGAAACAGTACTGGTACCAACGTTTCGGTTTCGATCCGGTTCTATCGGTTCCAATAATAACGGTAAACGCTATTCGGTTTAAAAAAAATATATTTTCCCCAGCAATCAACTTCAAACCAAAAACAAACAATATGTGCAGCACCGGTCGCAACTTTTTTTTAGTAGAGAACATTCTGGTTTTTAATTCTATATTAATATCGGGCCTCGATACATATTTGAATATTCAAGAACAAAGTTTTAATTCTATATCAATTTTGGGTATATTTTCAATGAACAAATGCAAGATAATGCCAAAAGCGAATCAGTTCTCCCGGCATCTTAGCCTATTTCAGACATGATAATCTACTTATTTGATCTTAAGGTCTTTTTCTTAGATTTGGGTGCCAGAAAAGCTGGAGCAGCTCTTTTCTTTAAAAAAAAAAAAGTAAATCTATGCTAGGATCTTAAACTCAGTTAGGTTGCTTTGCAACGCATACCTATGGTAGCGCCTTTCTCACCTAATTTAAAATATTCCAAATGCGCTTGTTGCTAGGTGGCATCAAATCAACAACAACAATAACAAAATGCAATAACTTACACCAACACATCTAAGGCTTTGCCTTTACGTCATTCAATTTTTGTGTGATAAGCAGAGGCAAAGCTAGTTGGGCAACCGTTCAACTATCAAAGAAAAACGAATCAAAACAAAATTACAAAAATAATCAGCATGCGTGGGCGTAAGGAATCAACATATAATTTGTTGATAATATACTTTTGAAGCATACTTTGTTAGTGAAATGTCAAGTTTAACCGAAAAGTGGGCTATGCGAATTTAAAAAAAAAAGCTTGCTACAAGTTTCATTGATAAACGTATCCAAAGTGAAAGGGAGGTGGTGATAAGTGCGCGGAAATTTGTTTGTAAACAAACTATGTAGAGACGGAGGGAGCTTAAGAGCGCTTTACTTCTCACAGGGAGAGCACTGAGAGCGAAGTGCATTGATCTTAAAGTTAAGTGACATTAACATTGGATGTTGTTGCTGTGGAAGACGATGCTGATATGAAGAACGAAGCGGAAGCTGCAAAAACTTTTCTGCCTGGGAATTTTCCTCTCCTCTACAATGTTGAACTTGACTATAGAGTGGCTACACTGAAGGAAAAAGGAACTAAAAATAGCAAATTTTGAGTGAAGTTTTAACTTTTAAGCTGTTATTCATTAGTTTATGTGACAGATAGCTGAATTAAGCAGAGAAAGTGGCCCTAAAAGAAAGGGTTTCTCTTGAGAACATTTTTTGTACCGATCAAGTTTAGTTTTTTTTTCAGATGGCTCTTCTACTTGTCATTAAATATCATTGCCTGAATAAAACATGTAATAAAGTCGGTCAAAGCCCGACTATAATATACTCTATACCAGGCATGTCCAAAAAAAGCATAGGGCAGAGCACTCACCAATACTCCCAAAGAAAAGCACATTGAAATTGGGTAAGGCAACAACAAAATCACACAAAATTGTTGTTGGTCAGTTTGCTTGCGCCAATCAAAGAAAAGAATAAAACCAGTTTTTGTTCTACGCGACGCACACACACGAATTCGTTTGCATGTGTGTCGTTTTCTATACCTCGCGCCCTGCATGTATACTATCATTGACTTCCTATCTTCGGTGCAATTACAAAAACAAAACGTAGCCCAAAGAGCATAAGTCTGGGCATCGCTGCTCTATACCCACGAAAGTGTATGCTTAGTATGAATTTGGCAGCTGAAAGCAGCGCTGCTACTATGCTGCTGCAGCGAATATTCTTTTGCTTATAACTTGACTACCGATCATTTGATCTTTACCAATTTTTTGGCGATTCAATAAGTAATCCTGATTACTAAATAGTCGTAAACTATAACAACTATAAAACTTTTGGAGATATGCGTGGCAAAAATTGAAAATAAACTTAATCTCGCCGGCAAGTTTAAGAAAAAGATGACCCCCTATCTACGCCACTGCTTTTATATTCATATTTCTCACAAGGCTTTCAAATGCTTTCATTCTAACCAAAATATTTGATAACCCACACAGAAATATAGTAGCAATGTTCAAGGTTCCCCTTTCTACCTATTAACTATGGCAATATATTATAGAACAACCGATAGAAAATCTATATTTGATAATGAATTAATTGATACAATTGCTATGTACATTTGATATGCCAATTTTAGAACGAGACAAATTCATTTATGAATTTATCAGCAATAGCAAAATGCTTTTACACAACTTTCATATTGTGTTAATATCGGATATTTTTAAGGTCGATAACACAGGCTAACAAATGATATTATGATAAAACTGATATCAAAACTGGTTTCGGTTTAGAGGGGCTGATAAGAGGATGATAGATCAAAATCAATGATGCAGTTTTGTTCCGTATATCCAAATCAAAAATTGAAAAATAATTCGTAAAATTGACATTTCGACTGCGATTTCCTTATAAACGTTTTCTTTTTGCAATCGAGATACTAAAACACAACCGTTTACTCTCGGCAAATGACTCTGCGACACATACTTCATCGGTCATCGACGCCCGTCACTTAACCCAAGCTGGCACCAGATGTTCAGTTTAAGCGCCTTTATGTCTTCCAGCACCTGTTTTTCCCAACTAAGTTTCGGTCGTCCTACAGCTCCTGCTTTCCCTAATTCGTTCGCCTTCCGCCTGTACACTTTTTAGGAACTCACAGCGACAGCAATATCCAAAAACTCACTTCAAACTTATCTAATTGTTGGCCGAAAGAGTGCAGAGAAGCTTAGGCTGCTAATATTCTAACTGAGAAGCATCGGGGGACTCATTACCATAAACTCAAGTGTTGGTTCGATTTAGTTAGAACTCAACGGAAATACTCCTATTAATTTTTTTCTTAGTGTAAAATATGTTGATAGTGTTGTCGTCTCATTGAGGGAGTAGCCTTCATTACAGACCCAAGTACTCGTAAACAAAGTGGGCCAACCAAGGTCAGCCTTGCTTAACCACAGAATTCGATTAGACCAACAACTTACCCGCTTCTTAGCAGCTGAACACCTTTGAGCAGCATTCTGGTTGCAAATAGTTTTCCTTTCTCCTTTCACTTTTCACTCTGTTTGGCGCGCGTTAAGTAATTTTATTTTGGTTTGCTATTTCGGGTTTGCTTTTAATACAATTGCAATATTTGAATTGATTTTATTTATATTTTTGGCTTCAAATTATAACAAATGGTAGCATGGAACGTGCACTTGTGGCGCTTCAGCTCGAGTTGGTGGCGTTTTGTTGGAGGCGGAGTGCAGAGCACTTGTTGCTGCTTGGGCACAACAAATCAAACTGAAACTCTTGCGCTTAAGTAACAGACGACTACATACAATTTGTCGATTTTTCCGCCTTTACTTTGCTCTTTCGATCCGATTTTATTCTCTGTGTTTTGGTTTGTGTTTTTGCTCTGATAAGATAAGACCTCGCCCCGCCTCTGTCTCTGTTTTGTTGCTGTAAGCTACGTGCCGCCCACAGCATGCACCAAACGCTAGGCCACTGTGCTGCACTTGTCTGGCCAGTCTTTAACTGGTGATCTGTTATCATTTTTGGTCCGTGTTACGCCATCTGTGTGTGTAATCGTTATTTTGTTTTGCCACTTTGATTTGATTTCTATTTTTGGGCCCTCATATCAATCGATCAATAACGTTTACGTTTATCATGCTTCCATTATGCACTATCGTTGTTTCGAGTTTATAGACCAATGTCATTTACAATGCCTCTTCTTCCAATAAAAATACCGCTTACCGAAATACTTACTTGTTAGGAGAAGCATTCGCTGTTGCACTCAGTCCGTTCGCTTCTAATCAAATTGTGTACGAATTCGCCGAAAAATCTTACCCAGGCGATAAGTCTAATCGACGTATTTTAGTCTCAGTCCAAGTCCAAAGGGGCCCTGTCCAAAGGGGCCAAGCAATTCAAATATCAGAGTCTATCACAAATCTCATAAATTTCGCAGCTGCTGCTGTCGATGCTTAGTACGTGTCATCTTTATTATAATGGAACTAAAAAGGGAGGAATGTATCAAATGTAGACAGCTTTCTAATGGTGTTTGAACTCGGAATTGATTAGAATATTGTACAAACCCACGTTGATAAGAGCTAAATTTAGAAAAAAGTTCCGTATCACCATATAATGATTGGATGAATAGATGCATCAACACTAAAGCTTTTATAAATCCGCTCCTAAAAGTAGACTGCACTATCAGAGCACATTTATAAACCCTGCAGTACGCTGCAGTAGTACATTGGTGCTGAGTTCGGTACTTACTATTGACCAGAAGTACTCGTAGACCCACCCACCAGCATTCATTTCAGTGGTTACAAGCAAAACCTTGGCATGTCCTAGGGGGTAATTAATTGCCACCTCTTCGCTTTTCGTGTAAGTAGTAGAGCAAGTATCAAAAACTGTAACTCCGTTCACTTTGTTACGGACGTTCCTTACCAAAAGAATGCTCCTATCGGTACCAAATCGTACGTTCATACTGCAGTAACCACTGGTAAAGCAAAAAGGTAGCGTCTGCCACCAGTAAGTAATCAATTTAAGTAGTGCAGGTAGGTAATGACAACTCCCCAACTGCAGGGAACTTATGTAGAATGATTAGTATTATTAGTAGTGTTTTTTTTTTGTTTTAGCTCTCGAAGTTCGGAATATCTGACCGAACATATAAAATTAGATATATAAAGTCAGATATTCGGTACTCGTCCCAAAGAATCTCACTACAAAATCAGTCCATTATTCAATGAGATTGTTTGCCACCAGGGTATGAACGGCAACGATATGTCGTTTTGTTGTGTCAATCGAATGGAATACGTACCGTCCTATTTCCAAAAGCAAAATATCGTTCCGTAAAAGAATCTCCTGATTAAATTTGGATTAAAGTGAAGAAGCACGACAAAATATTGAGAATATCGCCACACAACTTCCAAGGAAGAAATGCAATGACAGGTATATTAATCACATGATTTAAAATGGATAACAAATCAATCTTCCAACATCGCCAAGGATCAATTCGATGCTATCTAACAAGTATCCGTTGTCTGAAGGTAAGCGCTTTACGTCTTAAAACTCGTTAGTGAGCTGAACTGATTCGAACCTAATCGTTTTTCTTAGCGGTTTTCGGTTCGGTTAAGCATTTTCGAAAGGACGCCGTTTCGGTGTTTCAGCTGGAATCAGCGGTTCGGTTAAGTTTTGGTTCGGTTCGGTGCAGAACCAGTTTGCAACCCTGGTTTTTAACATTCAAACGTATTGGCAATTATAAACTAGACATTTACTGGCCTAAAAGAGACAATCTATCTCCCTAGAAACTTTCTTCTTTATTTGTTGCCTGTATTTCTATGCGTTGCCCGCACAAGCTGCTAGGTTATTCCAGTTGCTTACGTTTAACTAGTTGATGCACTCCTCTACATTCAAATACGGTGTCCAGAAGTTAACTGCTCTGATCACGGTTAAGACTGGACATTTCCCCAAGAAGTGTATTACATCCTCGTGATCCCTCAAGTTGGTCACTGAGGATTCACTAGTATTATTTTGCAGCTGTGGGCGGTAACGCTTAGTCTCTACTTTTGCTTTGAAAATTTACATTATTCTGTGGAATATCGTTCTGAAAGTAATTGATTTATCTAAGTTAAATGTTGTTGTAAATTTGTCTCACAGAACTCTCTCTAGTTTGGTCCTCCCGCTTCTTACTTGTATTTGAGTCTATTTGTATTTGAATTTTTTATTACACTCTGCTCCAATCTTTATAAGCCAGTGTTAACAGGGACTAGTGTTGAGTAAACGTTGTTCGTTTCACTGAATATGTTCACTTGTTCTTTTTTTTAAGCTCACTCAAATTGCTTATTTGTAAAGTTGCTCAGTTGATCAGTATGCCACTTGTTCACTTGCTTATCAACTATCCTTTGGGCATTGTGAAGATTAGCGATCATTCCTTCGTTACTGGTCACAATGCGGAATCTTGCCTATTTGTTAGCGACCTCTAAAATGGTTGTGCACTAAAAATTTTTAATGAAAAAACGGTTGGGACTGCCACATCAGCATGTTGCTTACATTGAAACAAAAGACACGCGAGGAAAATACAGCTAAACAGCTCCCGAACTGAGTGGACAAGCCACTGAACAACTCAGAGAGCAAGAGAGAGTAAACAACTCTTACAGAACAAGACTCACTGAACAAAAATGAACAATTAAAGAAGAACATGTTCACATGCTCAGTTTAGTTATCAACTCAATTTTGTTCACTCACTCATGAACAAACCAACACTAACAGGGCTTCATAATTGTTTGCCAGTTCGAGCCATTGACTGAAAAACTTTGGTTTTGATGCTAGCAGGTATATTGTTACTATCTTTGGATATCATCGGTCCGGCATATTCCATGATTTCAATATACATTTGAAGTGGATGTCCAATGTGTATGTAAATAATGCAGGAAGACCAGTTTTCAAATGGATTGCGTAGTTAGGAGTATTCTGCGCAAGGTGAAACACACTTTTTATGAAATATCATTGGCTTCTTTCAACATCCTCATAGCTTTCAGAGCCCCACATATTTCGTTCTCAGTAGTCTGTTCCAGGTACTGCTTGTTGTCCCTTGTGTATTCTTCCTCTTGAGCTCTGCGTGCTTTTGAAAGATCATACATATTATATTGCTTGTCAGTGTGACACCTAGATATGAATATGATTTGATTACTTCCAACTGTGTACCAGCTAGGCTCCAATTTTCGTTAAGCGCAAATCTTCCTTTTCCAGTCCGGACTCGGAGTCTTCTAGAATTTTCACTATTAATAACAAGTTTCCATGTATTACAATATGTCTGTGTGGTAGCTACCATTTCCTGCAGTAGTTCTGGAGTCTTCACCATCATGATAATGTTACCAGTATACATTAAAACCTTGCACCAATGCCTAGAACCTAGATTAACTTCTCCAGCCAGTTTGTCCACAATATCATCGATAAAAGCAAAAGCAAAGGACTGAGTGAGCACCCCTGACGCCTTGGTTTGTGGAGAATCCATCCGACAGGTCTTGGGCATCTCACTTTCTTGTGATATCATTGCGCTATAGGCTCTCTAGAGATTGTATCATTTTAGTGGATACACCCACGTTGCTTAGGAGGATGATGATGGTTCTTAACCCCTTTTGCATCCCCAATTAAAACACGTTTCTAGTTTGCTTTGTTCTTCTTCAACTTAACGCACTATTTTGTTTAAATATCTTTATTAATCATAATTTACCTGCATATAGTATAATATTTTTCTCATATAAGTGTACATTCTCTTTACGGGTTTTTTGGTATTTCTGTTTGTTTTAGTACAATCAAATTTACACGAGTCCGTTTCGAATTTAGCACTACGACAATAATTGATATACAATATATTTATAGATCATATGTTGATCGCGCCATATACATAGATTTATATATATATATGTGTTAAGTGTACATACTATTTTTGTATATCGAGTGGCATAAACAAGTAAAACTTTACACTTAGGTCTGGGTACTATGTATTTTTGGTTACGGTTCAATTGCGAGGATATGACTTGAATGGGTTTGATTGGGGTTGGTGCATTGGGGGGAGGTGGAAACTGGAACTTACTTTACAGTACAAAACAACTGCTACTAGTGCGCTGGCCTGTCTCTCTTCCAGGTAAATCGGTCCAACAAGTACAAAAGTAAAATGCGATTAAAACATTTCAAAATTCGAAAAACTATTCCTGCCCTGCCTTGTCGGCTCTACAAATCTTTCATAAGTATATTTCTATATATTTGTCTTATTGTCTTCAACGTTTGCCGTTCTTCGTCAAGTGTTCCAAATGTTTTGATTTCAGTTTTGAGTGTGGACAAAATGCAAGTAGTTAGGAAACCGAATTCGGAGTGTTGTGGATGATGGAGTGTGAGTGCTGGTCTTAAGAACTAGTTAAATATTATATAGGTTATTTTTTTTGTATGATCTGTTAATCGAACTTTACAACCACTAAAACTATTCACAGCAGTTTTTTTCGGTTTTAATGTAATAAAATAATACAGAACAGTGGCTGCAGCTGGAAAAGTCTGAGAACTTAAGGAGTGAGTGTGTGTGTGTGTGTGTGTAAGTGAGTGTAAGCCTGATTTGTTTCTTCACTTAGTCTCTAATTTGAGGATATTATTTAGAATATCACACATTCCATGTTTTGTGTTTCAACTGAACTAGAATTTGTAGTGTCAATATTTTCAACTCTCTTATGCTAAGTTAAGTTTAAGTTTTTATCAATCGAACTCGGAAACTAAACACAATTAAATGAGTTAAACTCTGTGGGGAAATGCTACTCAGTTAGCATCTCATCTAAATAGTAAGTTAACTTCTACAAGGAAAAGCGCTTAGGTTGCAATTCAAAGTTCTCTTGGCTAGGCAGGAGGGATACTGGAGAGAGGTTGGGTATTAAGACTGTGTGCTTGTGTGTGTGTGTGTGTGTTTTAGAAGGGGGGAAGGGTAGTTAAAATACCTTTTTAATACATATAGTTACTTAAGCATACGTGTAGGTACAGTTGTTGGTACATCTATTTTGACAAATCTAACGACATTTGATTTTGTTTTTCCCTGGTTAAAATATGAGCAGAGGTTAATTTTCTCTGAAGCCTAGTACTTACACTAACTAGGGTTATATTTGGATCGCAAAGTGTGCACAAAATACACCGTGTAAAATATGCTTTAGGCACAAGTGTTTTGACAAGTTCTTAATTTAAGCTATTGATTAACTAAACTTGCCCCTACAATTGCCATTAATCTTTTGAAAGCATGTAAAGGAAAGCAGAGTTTAATTTTAGATTGAATACAAACACTGTTGGTAGTAGGGGTAGTATGATGGGTCTAGGGTCTGAGCTCATAGTAAAATCCGTTCCTTGATTACCAACAGTTTGGCCAGTTTCAAGTACTTTTTAATTTGCAGCAAAGAACATGAATCTGATGCATATTTTGGGGGTTCTAGCCTGTTGTTTTCTATGAAGTGTGCTTACGACTATTTTTATATCGTGTTGATACTAATGTTGTAACTTGAGCCGTAACAGATCTTCTACCTCAGATTTGTCCTATGCTATGTCCTTCTTCTCTTTAGCACTAGATCTTCGAACCACTCATGATTGTATAAGCTTCAAAAGTGATCTTATAATGAGATGATGAGGTTCTTTTTTAGATGAAATCGCATGTTGTGAAACCAGTATGAATTTAAATTGAGCGCTGATCATTTGATTATCGAAATTTGACCTGATTTTTAATTTTTGGAATTTTTAGTGTCAAAAAGAGAGTCTATCAGGTCTGCTCCCATTTTCCGGGTTGTTAAAAAACAAGTAAAACGATTGCAATTCCGAATCGTTTTCTTTTGGGCTCCCATTTCCGAGTGAAATAGAAATCGATTATATTTTCGATTGCCAAACAAAATGTCATTTATGTTTCATTGCCCTTTTGAAAACGAATTACTTGATTGTTTTTTTGGAAACGGGAACTGCTACACATTTCGATTCCGCATGATCTTATCGAAGTCGAAAACGGGAACAGGGCCTTTATGTGAATTGGAGTTCTCACCTTTGTGTTTATTTATAACGACTTGTGAAGATAAAGTTTTTACCTTACACGTACCGTCCTTAACAATAGGTCCTTGGAGCCGGATGGAAGATAAAATTTGTACCTTATAGGTACCGTCTTTATCAAATGGTCCTTCGAGGATTTATCTTAACAAATGGAATTTGGAGCCAGATAAAGATCAAGATACACGCAGCGTCCCCCACATCGTTTAAATATTGGTTGTCTATTGTATTGTATTTGACTCTTCCATTTCAAACAACAAACTGTATTGGGAGCATAAAATCATTGTGCTGTATTTCAATCTTTCTAAACATGTGACCATTCAGCTGTCACTTGCTGTCAATCTGGTTTGGAATATCTGTTGGTACATCGTTGTCAATTTGGTAAAGGGCAGCATTCTAGATTAAGTTCAAGGCCTGGTTAAACCCATCTTTCATCTAAGCCAGAGAAGTCCGCAGTCTGCAGTATCCGCTTCTGCATAATGCATAATGAAATTGTTCTCTTTTTCTTTAATGCTTCTTACAAACATGAAGGCAACAACAAATTGGTTGCTGTTATTCTTTTGAATTAATGACTACGCGGCCGTTAAGGTGGCCATCTGTGCACACCCCTGATTTAAGCTAAGGCTAAGTTGGACTGTCTCCGGATAACAAGTTCTCTAGTTAACCGAACTCTAGTAAACCGAATTTGACACCTTACATCATCAAATATCTCGGCATTTTATCATTCCCAAAACGCTGAGCCCAATCACTTCTAAACAGAGCTCGTAAATAACAATTGACCGTTTTTCGTTGTCCAAAATATCTGTTATGTACGGACCCTTTGAACAAAGAGTCAGAGATGAGCCGTTCTCATCGGCTCTTGAACAAAACGGTCTGTGATCAACGGAACAACCAATGGTTTTGTTTCCCTTTTGTTCTGCTCATTCACTGACCGAATGGACGCGAGCGAAGAAAATTAAAGTCATTTGCATTTTTGTGTGTGTCTGGTGAGTGAGGTGTCGGTTTAAGCTTGTGACTTACACAAGCCACATACACAAAAAAAAAAACAAATATAAAAAAAGACCCCTTGAGGCAGTGTTCCCCAGCCATGCCCCGGGGGGTGTGCCAAAGTAATGCATCAGTGTGTGTTAGAGAGAGACAGAGAGCATCTTTTGTTGGGGAGAACTGCTTTGAGGCGAGCCGTTCATTTTTCGCTCATCTGCTGACTCTTAATGTGACAGCGCTCAGTCGGATCGCTCTCTATAAATTGTTATTGAATGAGCAAAACAAGAACAGCTCAACTGAAAACAGTCAACTGAAAATCAAAACAAAGAGAAACGAAGTGTTCTGCTCAGAGTGAGAGCAAGCGTGTATGGTTTTTTCGGTTATGTTATTGAGCAGAACGCAAAGAGAAAAACGGTCAATTGTTATTTACGAGCTCTAGTTCTAAATCATCTATATCTATTAGGCAAAGGAGTTTCTTTCAGCGCTGCAAACCTACAACATTTATGCGGACCTTCGGATAGCGGGTTTGACGCAAAATGTACCAATGGTTAATGTTCAAAAATGTAAGATTCGAGGTTTTTGGGTAAATGTTTTGGTTCGAACCTTGGTAACGCCTTAAGTTTTGGCCAATTTAAATTGAATACTAATTAATTTGTTTAGTATACAAAATATTATTTTGAATTTATTCATATTTGGAATAGATCGTTAAACTAAGACTTAAGCGATGATGCTTTAGATGGTTCGAATATTCGTCTTATTTTTTAAATACTTCAGTGAGCGTCCACATTTCGGATATAACTTTGTAGATCGTTATCTTCTAAAAGTGATTTTGTAAAATATTACCAATTTGTTGATTAACTTTTTGCTTTTGGGAATGACTCAATAAACTTTAAAAATATAATATCATATGCCATCTTGGGTGCCGTTTTTACAAATATTCTATACCTTTATCTAGAATATCGAGAGATTCTCTCACTGATTCGTCCAGATAACCAAAAATCTCTTGGTAGTAGTTCAGATTCTTTAAGGTACAACTATTTTCTTACACTCGGTCAGCTTTAAGATTTGGTTCACAGTGGCAAATATATCAAAATTTCGTACTCGAACCGTTTCGGTTCATAACCTGTTTGCAGCTGTGGTTTCTTTTGCTTCTTTTTGTGTTCAAAATACTCATCATCATCTTATCATTCCCTTGGGTTATCAAATTGTGAAGGAGTGTCAAAATAAATGTACCGCCAACTGAAAGAAATAATGTGTGTAGAGTGTTTCAGTGTGCTGTCAAAGCTTCAAGCGTTTCTTCTTTCAACTAACAAACAAATTAAATTTTTTTTTAGCAACCCGTTTTTAGTTCTTCCATCTTCTCGTAGCAGCTCATTGTACTCGTTTTTTTTTTTGTTTGTTTTAATTAAAATTTAACAATTCGATTTCTATTACTTCTGCTTAGTTTAGCTTTCGTTTTTGTTTGTTGTTGTTTAACATTAAGTTAAAATACTTAGAATTTAATATTTATAAATGGTTTGTTGTTACTTTACTTGCCGTTCCATTAGACATTTCTGCTATCTACACATCGTAGGCCTCCTTTTTGAAGTTTTGCTTTCTGCTGATTGGCACTTTGAGCACATTAGATGTTGCTGTTGTTGTTGTTGTCGTAGTCGGATGCATCGACACCAAGCGCATGGTCATGGGCTTATCCTCCTCTTCGTCATCAGAGAAGTCACTCCGGGTTTTGACATGTCCACCCAAGGCGGGGCCACTGAAATCGTTCTCATCGTCGTCCTCGTCCTGGGTGGTATAAGACAAGGGTAAAACAAAGGTAAATAGGGAAGGAAAAAAAAAGGAAAATAAGCCAAGACAAAAACTGAAACCATGGGAGAAAGCTTACCGCATGACGTATACTTAATGTTCTATACAAGCACAGAAGCTTTCTTAGCAAAAAGCCGAACAGCGCCATCTGGCGGCTGTTTGCTTAACTTTAACAACAATTCAAAATATAACGGAACGTAAACATAGTAAACTATACAGTGGAACATCAAACATAGTGGATCGAGGGTTGGCTTAATGCAATTTCAACTTTACCTGTTCAATTTGTCAAGTTGAACTCTAGTTCTATTCAACTAAACTAAATCTGGGTAAATAATTGTTCTCGATTTGGTTGTTTGGTTTAGTAGTTGTTGTTTTTGTAAAGAAGGCGAGCTTAAAATGGCATTTGTTTTTTTCTTTTGCTGTGCGTTGATTAGTTAGTTAGGATGAGCATTTTGGTTACTAAGTTAGTTGTCTTTGGGCAAACGGCGTGTGTAATTTCTTGTAATATTTTTGGTTGTCCTTACATCGGTGTGAGGGCTTTAACTTTCGTTACGGGTTTCGTTCTAATTCTAGACATTGATCAATGGGGTGGGTGTGAGCCATGTACAAAAATAGAGGGAATAGAGGAAAGATTAGAGAGTTGTGTGGTTATGCAAGTGAGTGTGGAGGAGGGAGGACACAACTTACTTCAAAGTCTCCAATTGTGAAGCGTGTCGCCGCTAATGAAGCTTGCGGTGGCATATCCGGACTCATATTCTTTAAACGACAATGAGCGTGAGTTAATTTGAAGCATTTTTGAGGAAAAAAAGTACAAGCATAAGAGTGAGGAATGTTTTTTTTTTTTTTTGGTTTTCAGGGCAGGTGAGAGAAAAACACAATTAGTTACATATAAAGATTTAAAAAAGAGTTTAGAGTTTCTAGGCTTGGCCTAGCAGCAACAACACAACAAATGATACAAATAAAGCCAAAACTGTGGCGAAACCCGGGGCGATACTTACATCATCGTCATTGTCGATCATCTCCTTGGTGGAGGCAGTAGTCTCGTTACGTCGTATCGAACCCTGGTGTATATCCAGATCCACCTTGAGGCACTGGAAGCTGCGCATGAGGAACACAATGGGCATGGGCAAAACACCAGCCATAATCATGCAAAGGGCTATGGTCATCACCCAAGAGGGATAATCCTTTTGAACTACCATGCCCTGTTAAAGGAGTTGAGGTGGGATTTAAGTCAAAGTCAATCGCATTCTACCATAAACTTACCAGCTCAGCATTCCAAGCGCCATAAGTGGGGTTCCGTATGACCATAAAGATAACCGACGAGATGAGTATACAAACCATGATGGCGGGACCAATAAAACGCCAGGTCACTTGCCAGTAGAGACCCGGTCTGTAGCCTGTCATCTGATAGATGTCCTCAGTGAAACTGTTTCAAAATTCAATATAGAACTTTAGTCTCCTTTATTTTGCTCTCCCACTCACCGTTCGTGTCCGTAGATAAAGATCACCGCTATCATCTCCATGAGCGCCACCACCACCAATCCTATGGTGCCGGCAAAGGAGTCAAACATCTTTAGCCAATATTCCCCGGCACCTGTGCAGAAGATGAAACCCACAATGAAGCAGAAAAGACATACCACGCCCGTGACATGTTGTTTCTTAACCCGCTTGACAATGTCTATGTCGAAGAGGGTGCAGAGCATGCCCTCCAAAATGCCAATTTGTGAGCCCAATCCCAGCGACAACAGCATGGTGAAGAAGAGTACGGCCCAGAATGGAGCACCGGGTAGCTCAACAATGGCCTGGGTGAATACTATGAAGGCCAGGCCAGTTCCCTCGGCGGCCTAAAGCACAACAGAGATTGATGTTACTTTATGGCAGGCGGTTAGTCTCTTGGTACTCACATTATCCAGCTCCTTGGACAAACTACATTCTGCCAGCTGAAGCAGGCTTGCCTCAGTGGCATTCAGCTTATCCATAGCCATTGTATAATCCTCACTACTGGCATTCTTATCGACCAGAAAGGCATGCTTGACCAGGATGTCCGTGTTGCTGCAACATTAGACCAGTTTAAATCAGTTGAAACCCAACCTGGGCCGGCCCAAGTGCAATTGCCAATCACTCGGCGGCCAGCAAACCATTAATTGATACAAATTGACGCACACGACCGCGATTCCATATCGATTTGCGTATCAATGAAAAGCAAAGCACACAAAGCCCTCGATGGTGGCCTCTTGCTTAAGCCGGTTACAGCCGGTTGCTCGGCTGCCCATTGAACCATTGAACTCTCCACTCCCCAATTAGAACTCACCCTGCTATGCAGCGATCCACATTGACGGTGGCCTTGAAACCCAGAATGGCAAAGATGACGACACTCGCATAGATGGCAGTGACCGCATTACACACGGACACCAGCAGCACATCCCGTACGCAATTGTTCTTGGGTGTGTTGTAGCTGCCAAAGGCAATTAGTGAGCCAAACGCCAGGCCGAATGAGTAAAACACCTGGGTGGCCGCATCCAGCCAGACCGTAGGCTCCAATAGCTTTTCCACCTTCGGCGTGTACATGTGCATTAGTCCGGCTCCTGCTCCCCGCAACGTGATGCCGCGTATGAAGAAGATGGTGAGCACTATGTAGGGGAACAATGAGGTGAAGTACACCACTTTGCCAGAACTCTGTATGCCCTTCATCACGATGAAAAACACAATGGTCCAGGACAGCATGAGGCAGAGCACAATCCACCACTTGAGGCCGCCGGGCTCATCCATGGAGGGTGCTGCATCTAAGGTGGTGCGATACCAAAAGTAGGTAGTCTCCGACGACTTGGCGCACTCTTCCAGCTCAAATCCAGTGCCATTGGTTGGACAATAGGACCAGGGTAGAGGGTACTAAAAAAAGAAGACTGTTGATATATCTCCAGGCAAAGATTAACTATCGCTGCTTACCCGAAAACTGTTGAAGAGGTAGAAAAAGACCCATGTGATAATCACATTGTAGTAGAGCGCCACAAAGAGCGTAACAATGCACGAAGAGATGCCAATGCCGCCCAACCAGGGATGTATGGTGTTCCACACACCCAGAGCACCCAGACGCATACGCTGACCCATGCCCAGTTCGATAAGAAATAGCGGTATGCCCTCCAGTATCAGCATTATCATAAAGGGTATCAGAAAGGCACCTGAAACAAAGATGGAATGGTGCAACGTATTTAGAATTCCCATTGCTCTCCTCCTGTGTGTGTAATTGAATTAAGACCGGGCGTACCCACTGGGTTTCTCTATCAAAGTGCGTGTTTGGCACGAGGTGTGTTTCAAGGTCTACAATTATGCCCTTCCGGTGGCGAACAAAGCCCATGCATTACCCCCACCCAATGTAATTAGTGCACATTAAATCTCATAATGTTATTGTCAAAGTTGCGCACTTGATTGGCTCTAGTTTTCTGCTGGGTTATCGCACAAGTAAAGCCAACAACTGCCGGCATATTGTGTTTTGGGATTAACATACTCACCGCCACCATTCTGTTGACACAGGTAGGGAAAGCGCCAGATATTACCCAAACCCACCGAGTAGCCAATAATGCTGAGAAAGAATTGCATCTTGCCGCTCCAGGCGGCACGCTCCGGCTCACCGCCTGGTATCTCCACACTCTGCACCGAGTTGCGTTGCGGTGCGGTCAGGACTATGGTCACTCCATGGGTGCCATCGCCCCGTGCACGTGTGTTCAGTGGCGCCATCTCGTGGCCGTTTCGTGGGGCATCGATTATTTTAGTCGCAGCCATCAACGCACGGATGGATCCTGTCCTGAGTTGTGATTACTGTCAAAATGCAGGAAAGGGAATATGGTTAGGTGGACTTATGCATATGTATGTCTGGTTGTGTGTCAGAGTTTGATCAATACTCTGTTGCCATTTTGTGCGGTTAAATGTCCTTGAGTTGGCTGGTAACTCAATTTCTGTCCTAATTGATGGCCATTAGTTTTTGGAGAAACATTCTCGAGAGCCTCTCTAATTTTATTAAAGTGCTCAGCTGAAGAGCTTAAATACACTCTAGAGCAAACTATTGATAAAATGTAGGCTTCAATGAAAGGACTATGTTTTTATCTCTCGCTCTTTCACATACAAAACAAACTAAAGTAAATTACCTCAGTGGGAAAATATCAAAACTGAGGGACTAGTTCACAGTGAAATAAGAAAGAAAAATGCTTCCTTTTCTCCTTTAAGGGGGAAAAATATGCAAACATTTTTTTTCGATTTTTTTTAGCATTTTTGTATGCCTGGATATTTGAAATTATAGAGCCTATAACGATTTTTTTGAAATTCGAAATACTTTAGAAGATATACAGGCCTGTTCCGGTTTTCACATATTTCTTCGATTTCAAATGAAAACAAAATCGAACGATTTGGTTTTAACTGTTCTGGTATTCGAACGATTTGCAATTCGAATATTTCATTTCTAAATTGTTTCCGTTGACTACACTTTCACCTTAATCAACTGGTGAATCAAAACAATCCAATAAATAATCACTCAAAATAGTTGATAGTAGTTGATTATAGGTGTTTAAAATGTCGTTTCTATTTTAAGGGCATTTTATGACCAGTTAAACGAAAACCAGAACAGCTTGAACAAAATATGTGAATTCGAGGAGCAAAAGAAGCTATTCATAAAAATATTATTTTTTTTATTAAAAATAATTTTAAAAGGAATGTAAAATTGGAAAAAGTATCTAAATACACTAAACAATGGTACAAAATTAACTTTAAGGCATTATTTTGACGCCTTTATGTACAAAATTGCATTTACTTTTGAATTCATCGGCTCCAAACAATGTGAATTCAAATCGAGTAAGTCTATCGAATTGTGAAAACCGGAACAGGTAACCAAATCGAATTTGATCAAATTTAGTGAAAGTGAAAACCGGAACAGGCCTGATAGACCTTTTGTCGAACAATGTCTTCGCTAAAACGAGTAATTTTTGTGTTACTTCCACGTTTTTCGAACTGGTGGCCATGATATCTCCAGTTACACTGAACCGATTTTGATGAAACTAAGTTTGGTCTGATCCTCAATCATAATTTTTAAAAAATTTTGTTCCATTTTTTTTTACACTAAACTACAAAAAAATGGTCCGAAATCGATTTTTTACCTTGCAGAGGGTATTATAAAATTATCCGAATGTTTTTAATGCACAAAGAAGGAAGCATCTCCGACCACATAAAGTTATGTATATTCTTGATCAGCATGACGAGCTGAGTTGATTTAGCCATGTCCGTCTGTCTGTTTCTATGCTATCGGCTCCATCAGTTTTAAAGCTATCCCACAAATACGCTGCACATTTGTCGGAACCGGCCAGATCGGATGACTATAGCATATAGCTGTCATAGGAACAATCCGTCGAAAAACTAGTTTTAGTAAGAAAAACTTTTTTGTTTTGAAAGGAAACTTTCCCTTGATACCACCAAGTTTGGTCAAAATCGAACAATATGTATAGCTCAAGAAAATGTCGAAAAGTAGTTTTAGTTAAAAAACTTTTTGGTTTTAATGGAAACGTCCTTAAAGTTGGCAGTTATTAATTTGGTATGCTTTCACACAATTCTACAAAGTTTTATCAAAATCGGATGACTATAGCATATAGCTTCCATAGGAACGATCTGTCGAAAAACCAGTTCTAGTGAGAAAAACTTTTTTGTTTTGAATGGAAACGTCCTTTTCATTGGCATATACTTATTTTATATACTTTTACACAATTCTACAAAGTTTTGTCAAAATCGGATGACTATAGCATATAGCTGCAGTACGAATGTTCGGTCGAAAAAGAAGTTCTAATAAGAAAATTTTTTGTTTTAAATGGGATCGCCTCCAAATTTCGTAATTGTTAGTTTGTTATGCTTTTCCATGATTCCACTAAGTTTGGTCGAAATCGGACATCTATATAGTATAGCTCCCTTAGAAAAGAAAAGTATGGTCCGAAAACCATTCATTGTTAGAAAAACTTTTTGTTTTCAATGAAGGCTGCAAAAGTACACAAAATTTCGGCCGGCGCCGATGTTAACTTTCCCCTATTTTTTATTCATTTTTCAATGGCCGCCATTTTGTCAAAAAAAATCACAAAATTTTTTTCAGACCAGAACGACATCTTTACTGATTATAACCCCGTTTTTATACCCTTGCAGAGGGTATTATAAAATTGTGCGGATGTTTGTAACGCATATGGAAGCATCTCCGACCACTAATTAATTGAGTGTCCTGTCTGCCCTGCCCGTTTCTATGCTATCTCCTCCGTCAGTTTGAAAGCTGTCTTTACCAAACTTTGCACGAAGTCTTTTGGTACATATACGCTCCATATTTGTCGGAACCGACCGGATCGGATGACTATAGCATTAAGCTGTCATAGGAACGATTGGTCGAAAAACTAGTTCTAGTGAGAAAAACTTTTTTGTTTTCAATGGAAATGCCTCTAAACTTCGTATTTCTTAGTTTGCTACGCTTTCCCTTGATTCCACTAAGTTTGGTCGCAATCGGACATACTATAGTACAGCTCTAATAGAAAAGTAGAGTCGGAAAAGAAGTCTTAGTTAGAAAAACTTTTTTGTTTTCAGTGGAAATGTCCTTGTATTTGTTTTATATGCTCCCACAGAATTCTACAAAATTTGGTCAAAATCGGATGACTTATAGCATATAGCTGCCATAGGAACGATCGGTCGAAAAACTAGATCTTGTGTATTTTATATACTTTTACGCAATTCTAGAAACTTTTGTCAAAATCGGATGACTATAGCATATAGCTGCAGTATGAATGATCTGGTCGAAAAGGAAGTTCTAGTGAGAAAAACTTTTTTTAAACGGAATCGCCTTAAAAAAATGTACTGTTAGTGTTAGGCTTTTTCATGAACTTTTCAAAAATCTGACCTGTATATATTAAGAGCCTTTCGTATGAACGATTGCATTTCAAATTAAAGCTGTTTGACTATCATATAAAGTGACAGAAATATGCTCGGTTATTAAATCAAATGATGAAAGTTAAGTGCACTTAAACCGACTGGTCAAAATCAAACTGATTTAATTGCCTACCTTATTCTAAAGTCATCCAAGATTAGTTTGAAATGCCAATAAAGATTTTCAGTGAGTTCTGATTATGCTTGAAGGCTTTGTGAAGGGAAATTACAAAAATCCAATCGATTTGCTGAAATATGATCAAAAACTGGACTAAGCTTTACCAAAACCTTGACTTAAAACCGATTGGCTAACTGATCCTTACGTTTTACGAAGATTCATTCGCAGCCTGGTATTCATTCGCCCACCCGCTGGGTGATTGAACAAGTCAGTGAACCTTCCCTCTAGCCTTTCTCAAACAAATTATTAGGTTTCAAACGTGACTTCCTTGAGCTGGTTGCTTAGTGTAGACAGCCAAAATTCTTCTGTTGACTTGTACATATATGAAGGTCACAGAAAATTGAAAGAGTAATCACACACTCAGTCATACATGGTTGCATACACAGAAGGTTGGCCATTGTACATATATGGTTTTTGCCTATTTACTTGGAGGCTCGTCTCGCCTGCTGCTACTGACGTAGTAAGCAAAGCAAAATTTAGAGGACGAGAGAAAGCTTTTGGGTGGTCGTGTTGTGAGCCAGCAGCTGTGTGATAAGAAGCAGAAACTCACCAAAGTGAGAGAGAGCGGGCGAGAAAAGCTTGCATGTAGAGCTTTTGGCGTCCTGCCGCTTCATTGATGGCTGTGGGTGATGCAAGGGAGGTACTAGCAGCTTGCCCCCCCAGTATATACCTATTCTAGTCTTCATTATATTGCGTATACGTAATGCGCTATGACGTCTTTTGATGGCAAGACTGGGCCCCCGTTCAGTTGTTGTGTATCGAATAGGACAAAAATGTAAACAATTAATAGCGAAAAGCTGTAACTGCTATGGTTTAGAGAAAATGGCAAATCTAAAGATGGACAAAAAGATTTCCGCAATGTTTTGCCTCGCTGCTGATTACACAATCCAATTGATGTTACGTAAAGACTTGTGTGTGAAAAGTCCTGTGATTGCCGCTTGAGCTGTTGTTATTGTGGCCTTTTGCGTCGCAAACCACCCACCCAACCTGACCTGACCACACCAGACCACTGCGCCGGCAGTTCTAAATAAAGCTCAAGCAGAACACGACCCTGGCCCTGTCTCTGTCATTGATTTGGACTAAGTGGACTTGAATACTATGCTTAAAGCAAAGGAAATTACTCAATTACAGGGTAGATTAATGCAATGCCAGGAACAGTTGATCAAATCCAAATGAGAAGGAGGCATACTCCATCCAGATGCTTATATAACAATGCAAGAATAAATTTTTTAGTGAATGGAAATGTACCCAAAAAAAGGACGCTACCTACACACACACACACACAAAGCTTAAGCTTTGCAAAGGACAATCGAAATTGCGTCGTGCCAAAAATGATATTCAAAAAAAAAAAAAAAAAACCAAGTTCATCCCCCTTAACCCAGTCCAAAGGTAAGGCCAGCATTTGTGTGTGGTTGGGGAAGGTTTCTGCTTTTAAAGCTCATTCTGGGTTAAAGTGCCATTAAAAGAGTGGAAATAGAAGTAGAGGAGTAGGACTACAAGTTGCTGACATGGCGTGTTCCAGGCCAAATCGATACCGAACGATTTACAAAAAGGCGGAGAGGGTGGCAGGCGGTATGGTGTGGCATGGCGAGGTGCAGGCACGACACAGCTGTCTATCATATTCTGCATAAATCATACAATTTGCCTGCCAATGAAGTGCGATTCTGTTTATGCAATCGATTTCGCACATTTTATTGGTTTCGCAAAACAACAGCGGGAGGAGCACGGAAGCATTTCTCTAAATGCCAACAAATAATACCAAATTCATATTCATGGGCTATTTTTAGGCTTGCTCAAAAATGTTGGCATTAAATGGCAAAAATAGGCAAAACTTTTGCTGCTGTAACAAGTTGGGCGCCCAAAAATCTATCTAAAATATAATAGATGCAAATCAAGTGCAGCTCCCGCTTCCGTGTGACCTTCAGCGCCATCAATTGTTACAATTGGGAGGGTGGGGAAAGGTTATTCTGAGCTCTTTGAGCTTCCTGGAAATATCACAGACTGAATTGGACTGGCTGGAGCCACTTGACGCTGCTTTCCTACTGCCTTTCGGCGGTTTTAAGTTACGTTCGTATTGGCCCCCAATTGGATTTTGTTTACGCACGCTTAACCTTGTAGGAGGGAGGGGAACGCGATTTGTTTTTGCAACAATATTATGTAAATAAACGCAGCTGATGTCTGATTTGGACAGGAACAATGGAAAGTTTTCAGAGTGGCTTTTAAAAGCGGTGAACGCTTAGAAATTGGTCGACATTGAGAAGGCCAAAGAAACGATGTAAGCAAGAATATTAGGGATGGGATTCGGTGAATTTAGCCAGGGATCTCGGAGATACAAAAAGCTAATAAATCTTTTCTTCTAGTCATAGGGCATTCGACACTCCCCTGTTCCAATGAACTCTGTTGTTAGCCGAAGCTTTGAGTTCTCCCCGGAGTTTCCCTTTGCTTTTTCATGTTTCTTTGGGTCTGCCTGGTGTCGTGCACCAACTCCGTTCAGCGGATTCCATTCCAGTGCCTTACTTGAAATGTTGCGATATGCCCTAATCGGTCTGTATTACGTATACCTGTAAGGCAGACTATGCGGATTATGCATTACAGGCTTTGGCTTAGAAAAGTGTGGGAATCGTATAGGAGCTCTGGCAATTCATTGGACTTGAAGAGCTGGACTTGCTCGTGGGAGGACCCTATTCGTTTACGTTACACTCGTTTAACTTTAATAAGAGATACCAAACATGGACTGATCAATTTGTACTATGGTTTTGCGCAGAAGTTTGCAACGCTTAGAAATATTCATTTCCGACCCTTTTAAACTATATATATTCTTCATCCGCGAGTCGAGATAAGTCGTCCGTCTTATTCTTCGCAAGCTAGTCTCTCAGTTTCGAAGTTATCGAGCTGAACCTTTGCACATTGTCTTTTTTTCACTGCTCACTGTTAATAAGTGGGGTTTTACACGGTGAAGTCAACTTCATGAAGTTGTTCAAAAGGGTCTTGCTTGTAGGAAAGAGGTGTGGGGGTAAGCGGCATCACTACATCTCTTAACTTCTTCAAAACCTTCATGAAGATTGATTCACCGTGTAAATCCTGTCTTAGTTGAAACCAACGGATCGGATGACTATATCTTATTGTTGCCATAAGACCGATCGGTCGGAAAATGGATCTTAGTGACAAAAATGTTTTGTTTTTCAATGCTAGCGTCCCTAAACTCGGTCATTATTAACATTAGATGCCTATAAATAGATATGCAAAGCTTGTACAAAATTGTATTACTATATCCAATAGCTGGCATAGAACCGATCGGTTGGAAACTGGCTTTTAGTGAAAAAATCTTTTTTGTTTTTAATTTTAGCGTTTCAAAACTCTGCTTTTATTGATATTAAACACAGAGGGAAAAAACCGAGAACATTGGACTCAAAATGAGCACATTCGGTCCCAAAAACTAATCATGACTTTCTCACTGCAAGAAATTTTTTTTTTTGAGAACCAAAGTCTTGATGTGAGTTGATATGTTCCATTTTTGAGAACATTTTAGAATCACAAAAAAAATTTGAGGTCAAGTTCCACCGTCCAGGTCCAAGGTCCAGATCCACTGTCCAGATCCACTGTCTAGATCCACCGTCCAGGTCCAGGTCCACTGTCCACAGATCCAGGTCCACTGTCCAGTTCCAGGTCCACTGTCCTGATCCACCCGTCCAAGGTCCAGGTCCGCAGAGACATTGCTTGTAAAACACCCCACCCGCCTTGGTTATATATTAATCATAATTTTTTGTCGCACTAACTGGGAGTAGAGCCCAAGACCTTTGGCGCGCGCAACGACGGCGGCCGTCGCGACGCGTCGTAGATGGTTAGGCTATTGCCATGCGTCTGAAGACGCACGTCTGAATGCCTACATATACTTTTCGGTGGGGTGGTTGAGGAGAGCTGAGTTGTGCTCATTTCAAGAACATTCGGAGCATTTGTGCTCAAATATTTGAGAGAACATTCTGTTCATATTTTGAGATGAAGAAATCTTATTTTCTGACCACGTTTTTTCCCTCTGTGTAGGCTTTAAAACAGATTAACAAAATTTGGTCCAGGTCGGGTGACTATATCATATGGTTTCCATAGGACCAATCTGTCGGAAAATAGATCTCAATAAGAATTAGCTATGCCTCATCGTTTTATAAAATATTTTACCGTATAAAAACTATCCGAGAGATTTTTATACACTTAAAAGTATATTATAATTATGCCAAGAAGCTTGGAACTCATAGAAAGAATCGTCTCTGACCACATGAAGAATATATATTCTTGATCAGCATGTCGATCTGAGTCCATTCAGCTTTGTCCGTTCTTCCCTCCGTTTTTCCCATCTACCTTTTTTTCTACGCGAACTGCTCCCTCAGTCTTGAAACTATCTCGCTGAAATGTCGCACAGAGTCATTTTTTAGCTGCTCACTGATATTATGTCGGAGCCGCGCGGATTGCATTGTTACTTCTTGTAGCTGCCATAGAAATTGTATGTTTCAAGTCTATATAAACTTCGGCACAGTCGAAGTTGACTTTGGTTATTTAACCAACGAGTCGTCGATTTGTTTTCTGATGTCTTAAACTAGCATGAAAGTTCAACAGAAGACCATTCATAAATATATTCAGATGTAGAAGGCACCAAAAGACCAAATATCAACTGGGGTAAGACGATCCGTTACTAGGAAACTTATTGAAAGCATTTGCAATTGATCAAAAAATGACAGGAAAACAGTACGTTGTCGAAAGCGTCAAATACGAAGGACTGCCATACTTGAAATAAGCCCTTTTTCTGATTCAATGCAGCAGTAAGGCGCATTAGGACAAATCATAGCGTACTAAATAGAAAACGAAAATATTGCTGAGCAAATTTAATTTAGATAAAGTTATCAGAAACTAGATAGGCGTCTACTCAGATGCTACCATGCTAACTTTACACACACACACACACAGCACTCATATGTAAAATCGTAGGTCCACATCGCTAATTTACCTAACCTTGATCGTTACACAGTTTGTTAAGGGGGTTGACCCGTGTGACGACCGTTTTTTACCTGTTTTTTAGGAATTTTTTGTGAAGCGCGATTAAAATTTAGAACTTTGAATTTTTTATTATATATTAAGTAACTCTTTAAGTACATTTAGAAATTTTTTGAAGTGGGAAATATTGAATAATTTTCGAGATAGAGCGCGGAGAAGTAAGTCATGTTAAAAAAGGTACTGCACTGGTCAACACGATTCCGGCCGATTGGGTGATCCGATTTTTAAACTGTATGACTGTAGCTTTGAGATGAACTAGTGTATTTTGCATATTTTGAATATATTGAAAAATAAACATTTTGTGAGATATTTGGAAAAAAACTTTTTCTTGCCTGTTTTGTTGCATAAAAAAAACGACAGTGCATCTCATAGCCCACCATGTCAAGTCGTTTTTGAGAAATCATGCCGACCAGTTGAAAAAAGTGGTTTCGAGAAAAGCGCGTTTGAAAGTTAAAGAACGTTCTGCTGGGCGTTCAAACGCATTCCTTCTCAGCGCTATAACTTTCTAATGACATCGAATATCGAAAAATCCTTTTAACCACATAATGTCATTAAATACATATTCGATTTAAGAAAAAAATTTTTTGAATTTTTTGAAACCGTACACGGGTCAACCCCCTTAAGTTATAGAGTACCGGAGCGCACGAAATTTCTTTTAGGGAGCAGTCCAACAAAAACAGCAATAACCTCCAGCCAGACACACGTTGCATGTACTTGTTCTTGCAGTCGTCTTTTTTATCCCGATACGCAATAGATTTGTTGTTGTTTTCGCTTCGAAATCGGTTGCATGTGTGAGATGATGAGGCAATTTTGAATGCGTCTGCGTGGCGCCGTCTTCCATAGAATAACTCTTGCGAGCAATCGGAGCAAAAGAGCAAGGGCGTGCACGTCGCTGTTCTAGAATCTGTAGCTTAGTTCTATCTATAACAACCCTTTCCCTTTGTCGAGCTCTAGCTCGGCCTAAAAGTGGAGGTCTCAATGCAGTGGTTGGACCTGTCAGAAAAATCCCATTGAATTTTTAGGTCCAGTCGTCGCCGTTGATAAAATTTGTCTGAATTAAACTATAAATTGCTGTCTCACCCACTCGCCGGATCAGCCTCCGTGTGACTTTTCTTTGGTCTGCGAACAAGAAAGAATGGTTTTTGGTAATCAAACTAGGACGAGTTAGCCGAAACTGAAGACTACTTTGGGGAATTTGAAAAGCTAATACCCAAACCGGCTTAGATATCGCACATACCTAAGTTTTTTTTTAACCGAATTCATTTGACTTCGCAAATTTGAATCAAGAACAAAAGCAAAGAGCAGACCTGCCGCAGCGAACTTTCTTTCGCTCAAAACTTGACCACCGATCATTCGATGTTCACCAATGCTTTTACGAATCGATGAATGATGCTGATTACAAAATATGTGGAAAGATCCGAAGCATCTAGCTACAATACTACTACAGGGGGTATATTGAAATTGTTGTGATGCTTGTAACACATAGAGGGAAACATTTCCGACCACATAAAGTGTACATTTTCTTGATTCTTCGTCAGTTTGAAAGCTACCTTCAAGAAACTTTCCATTAAGTCTTGTAGTACAAATACGCTGCACATTTTTTGAAACCGGCCGATTG